>JBBMOE010000036.1:4845803-5404496 GCA_037975065.1 Chaetodon trifasciatus | reverse complement strand
CCATGGGAGCTACTGCCTCTGCCTGAGAAAAATGCTGCTGGTTTAAAATAAATGTTATTGTTTGTCACAGGAAACCAATCTGATTACTGTTCCTTCTCTCATGCGCACACTTAACGCCGTGCACCGGGCTGTATTTACGCATGTGGTTTTCATTCAGCCTCCCCAGCGAGGGGGAAACGGACACCTCGCGTTTTCATCTTTATTAAGTCACACTTTGGGGAAGGTTAAAATGGGGCTTGTTTACACAAAGTATTTGGCACATCTTTGGAAGACAATCTGTCTGTCCACATCAAACAATAGATTGAGTTTCTGTGCAGCAGCAGCAGCAGAGACGGGCAGGGGAGCAGCAGAGGGACGGCTCCTCTGATAGTCATGACGTCTGTGTTTGCTCAACCTGACAGCGAAAGTGAGGCGTCGTTAAAGTGCGGCGTGAAGCTATTTTGGTGTCTGCAGGAATTGGCCATTATGGCAGTATATCATTTCACGTTAGCCATGTGTATTGTTGCAGTAGAGTTGTGTACTTGCATGTGTGTCTTCAAATGTAGCCCATAGCTGACTGGAAATAGCATATGAGGAGCGCCTCTACCTCCTTCCCTGTTCTCCCTTCCCTCTCTTTTTTGAGTGTGTCCCTCTGGGGATTAATGAAACACACACACAGACACACATCCCAAAAGCAGTGCACAGAAGAAAAAAAAAACAAGAGCGCCAGTAAAAAACAGAATAAAAGGCTTAAAAGGCATCTGGGAGGTAAGCTGAGAAACCAAGGGACCCGTCAGCAGGGTCTGCCAAGGCTTAGAAGTCAGACTGTTTGTTTTGCTTCATATGTCGACGCGGCCACTCGTTTTCTCCCAGTGTGGTTCTGTCCCACCATGATTCTCCACCAGGCTGCTTCTCGTAAACTTTACCTCCATGGGACACTTCTGCTTGACACCCAGCAAACCAACAGCACCCACCTCCCAGAAATAAAGGCAATATGTAAATGTTGTGAAAGAAGCCAATTAGGAAATGTATCTTGTTTGAAAGGGCTCGTAATGGTTTAATTCCAAAAACATGTTTTCTGCCTCCCTGGTAATGTGTCACATGTGAGGCTGTGGCTTTCTGGAGAGCGGGGGTGGGCGGGCGGTGAAAGGGGGACTGGGGAGGGGGGTGGGGGTTGAACGTGCTTGGTGGCAAACATTTGTTTATGTTTTCCTCCTGGTGCATCATTTCAAAGGGCAGCATGCATGTCCCATCGCGGGCTTCACATCTCCCGCCGATTGGAAACACATTGCAGCGCGCTCTGCGTGGTGAGACGTCAAACCAACAGTCGTGTCATGCATGAGAGAGGCAGGGTCAGCGTTATGTGACGCACTTTTTCAAGAAACAATAACTTACGCATTTAATCAGGGAGACATCAGCTCATTTGGTTCCACTTAAATCCACAAGTCCCTCCTGTTGTGCAGAAATAGATTGTTTTCTGGGACCCCCGCTCCCAGTGTGAGGGAATAAACTGGTGTGTGTGCGTATGTGTGTGTGGTGTGTGCATTGAAAAGGAGCTAAATTACAGTGTTTTAGATATTTCTCACCCTATCTTTCACTCCAAGTAAACATAGCTGAAAAGAAAGCGCGAATGTCTGTCGAAGTGAATGAAGGAGGCTATAAAACACATGTGTTTCCTGCTCCTCTTAATTCTCCTCTTCCACTGTGCTAAGCCTGAGCACATGGTTAACAAGACTTTGCTTTTTAATCGCTGCCATCAGACAGTTTTGAGGCACACTACCAGTGCGATGTCCTTGAATGGTCCACCAACCCAAAAACCTGGAGGAAACTTTTTATTTCTTTTTAATTTCCTCATAAGTAGCACCCCGTAACCGATTTCATATTCCATTTAACATACATGAAAATCACATCTGTTCTCATTTTGATTGAATTGTAAAAAAAAAAAAAAAAAAGAAATCAGTCTTTTTGACATTTCATTTGTTAATGTGTCTCTCCTCTTGCTGTGGGGTTTAACATATTTTTGAATTAAATTAGGATTTTTGCAGGTGACACATTCACAGGGAATGACATTTATCCAACTCCTAAGAAATGGTCATGGACAAGGTTTTTATTAAACAGTAGAAAAGTAATTTTGCTGCTGGGAAGATGGTTCACTGAATCATTTAAATAGTGAAGGAATTACAAAAATGTAAATGCCTACACTTCACAGATAACTCTGTGATCCGAAAGTGTGATTATCTGTCTCATAATTACCACTTAGAAGATATGACGACACATTTGTGTCTGATGTATTTATGATATTTTAACGTAACTGCCTATAAAATTACATAAAACCCTGCGGTTTTGTAATAATGACAAACTATGTAGACAAAATACACTCAGGACGTATTAAGACACTGACTTATCTGTCTTGTACAAGAAAGATCAAAAACTTCAGTGTATATTTTCTGACTAGTGAAAGTGACGTATTTCTCTCTGTGTTTGCAATCATAGGTCGCAATTTCTAATATTTTTATCATCCTTTTGTCTCAGACCTGCAAAACACGGACGAGGTAAAAGAAGCAAAAACAAAAGCAGCTTATTTTACAGGGACCGCAAAACTATACTAATTACATTGTTGATCATGGGGAATTGTAATTGTATTATTGAAATACAAAACTATCCTGCTGTTGGTCTCTTAAGACATTAGTGAGCCTTCATTGAGCTGCAGTTCAACTTAAACCAATTCATTCATACTTTAATTTGAAATCTGATGGTAAAGAAGCAGTCATGAGTATTGAACTATAATCACAACGAAACAAGAAAATAACCTAAATTTGCTTTGTCCATTACATCTCAAGAAAGTCCTCTAAGAAAAGTTAACATTCGCCTTCATCATATTACCTTCAGTCTGTGTACAGATGCCTGCAGACAGTGAATATGAGGCTGACCAGGTGTTATCTGTGTGAGCCTCCAGTAGCCGACAGCAGTGAGGCAGCGGGCAGCACAGGGTGAACACGGTGCTGGGCAGGGTAAGGCCTTATCGCCGCTTTAATTTTTCTCCCCAAGGTGAGCTGGGAAGAGATCAGTGGCACTAAACCCTGGGAATTACCCTAGATATTGGCCCCCTGTGCTCTGCAAATGAAATCCTGCCGTCGGCAGGAAGAACATGGTGGTTAACACTCTGAAAATCAGTTTTTGTGCAGACCACAGCTGGTGCGAAGGGGCAAGGAAAAGTAGTGGAGAAAGGAGAGGCAAGGGGGGAGAAAAGAGGAGGGGGGAAGGGCGCATTACTCATAAAAGAGAAAAAGACATAGGGGAGAAGACTTTGCTCCTGGCCTCTTCATACTTCAGCATATCTGTTTTGTGCATATTGTTGTGCAACAAGTGTCAGTAACGCAATTATTTCCAACTATACAAAGTCTACGTGGCAGCGGAGACACACTGAGACACGTACATGAACAACAGACATGTGCAAAATATGTGACAACAAACTGTAGTTTGTATTTTCTCTTGACCAAACTAGTAATGAAACCAGAACCAGGGTCCAGCTGTCTGGGGGTCTGAGCAGGGGTCTTGGGGCCATGGTGAGTGGGTGAGTGGTGAGATAGAAATCACTCACTGTGATCATAACCTTCACAGTCCTGAACCTGACCAGCTGTCAGGCCCGTTAGCCTGAACGCACTGTGAGCACTGTCAGCAACAGAGTGCTCACATGTATTCTTTATGGCACATCTGAATTAGATTTTAATTACAAACGAGTTCAAATTGAAAAAAGGATTTTTCTTCTGTTGACGTGTTTGGTTTCAGATTAACAGTCCTCTGGTAGCAGCCACTGCCGACAGTCCTACACCTTTTTAACTGACATCATCATGTCCATTTTGACGAATCTATGACCAAACAAACATTAAGAGCAAAATTTTATCTCATCCCCTAATGCCCGTGTTGTATCGTAATCTGTAGTTTTATTTTTTTTACTCATATTTTATACTAATATTTGGTAATTTAGCTTTTCTGAGATCATTTTCTTGCTAACCAAGATAGCCACAGTAAGCTAGCCGCTTGTGCTAATGTCTAAGTAACTGTTAATTTACTGTTTATCTCTTTTTTACTCTTGATTAATTACTGTATCGTACCTCCTATGGGGACTTAATGTTGATATTTCACCAGTGTTTCTCATGAGGGACAGAGTAATTTGACAAGTAGTCTCCACTCTTACATTACCGTACAATGGTATTCCATCTTTTTATGATTTGTAATCTTTATCAGTGAATTTGCTTGTAGTAGTTTTGGATTAGCTGTATCTTATGTACATGCTGTTTTCTATTTGTTAAAAATGTGAAAAGTGCACAAAATTTACATTTCGAGGAGTCAAAATGCTGTTAATTGAAGTAAACTATGCTTGGCACAGCTGAGGTTATCTATCAATGTCCATATATTTGAACTTGCTAGAAGCAATGTGCTTCATAGTCACTAAAAAGAGAGACTTTAAAGATTTAGTAATTAACAAAGTAAAGTTGCTAATGACCTGGAAAATTAATTATCAACAACTTTTCCGACCACCAAACTGACACCACACAAGGAGAAACCGTATATGCTGTTATATTTCAACACTCACTTGGGTCAGTCTCAGTTTCCCTCACATAGATATACACAAATACACTTCCATACACGCAGCATGCATATGCACACACACACACATCATCACCCCCTGCTTCCCCCAACACACATACACACAGAGACAGTATTTATAGGTTCTGATCAGGGTGTAAAACAAGACCGTCTCTCTTTAGAACAGCCCTCACCAGATTCTCCCAAAAATAGCAGGTGCCCATCCAGCCAGCCGCGGTGGGAGGATTCAGAGCTTCAAAATAAATGGAAGGATGTTTACTCATCGCCAGAATGAAAACAGCGCTAATCCCCAATCAAGTCCAAAAGGCAGATAGTTAGCAAGGAGAACCTAAAAATAGCCCAGAGGGTAACACATTCCAGCTACGATTGAGCTTAACTTTGATCTTACTATACGCTGGCCCTTATGCACAGAAAATGATTAGCACTTGTGTACGGTGATTTAGGACATACTATATTTAGATGAACTTAAAGGACATAATATAATGAGTGCAGAGTATTAGTGCATGCTCCACAGTTCAGTGGGATGGAAACTGTAGAGTGGTGGGGGTGTTCGGAAAACCGATGGAAAGTTTAGCTGGAAAACATAGTTACTACAGACATAACTGACCTTGGCAATGGGTATGTTTTTACCGAGCTTGGGTTTCTATATGAAGACCAAAATGTCTTAGTTATCTGTGTAGGTTTTTACAAAAATACAATGCTACAGCTGATTTATTTGCAATTACAGAAAGCCAAGAGTAAACACAACATGAACATCTAAAGCAACAGATTGAATTCAGTTGTCAAATACCGACTATTTAATCAAATCTGAATCATAAATTACCAGTTTTGACACAAGTGCAATCAGCCTTTTTTTTTTTTTTTGATAGGAGAGAAATAAAAATGTTTTGTCTTGATTGACAAGGAGGTAAAATACAAATGGATGTTTGCGTCCCGGTTAGTGAATCATAGGAACTCTATCAGGCTGCAGCTATCAGGTGTGTGCAGCGCCACAAGTATCAAACGGTCCATTACAACTGAAATATCGTTTCCATGATTGTTCAGCTTTTCAGTGACATGTAACTGCGCTGTGAGTGTTTCTGAGATGAAAGGGCGTGTTTTATTTTCTTTTGGGCTTAAGTGTTGGAGTTTGCATTGGCCCTGTTAGCAGCACTCCCTGCAGCTGCAATATTGTCTCACGATTTACCTTCATTTTGCATTAGCTGTTCAGTTGATAGAGATGAAGAATGGGGACATAATTTTCCTGTGCCAGAGCCAGAAAAATGGCAACAGAAAATCTCCCATGAAAAATGACGACAACAACAGATGACACTGATGACACAACTCACAAAAATGTTCCAGTTAGCATATTTCTTCAATAATTATGAAGAATTTACTGATGTTGGCAGGACAGATATGTCACTCGCTACTGATGGCTACAGAAGATCAAATACTTGGATATTCAGACCACACTCCCCAAAAATGGCCACAGCAAAGGAGGAAGTCATGTGGGGTAGTGTAAAAAGCATCAAAGGTCCATGTAGGATGGAGATCATGGTAGATGGATGGGTCCAACACGGGACTTTCAAGTCAATGCTGACCTAACTTGACGAAGTTAACTTACGTATCTAACTGAACTTATGTACCTAACATTCTTATTTTAACCCTTAACCAAGTCGTTTGTGCTTAAACCTTGCTAAACTGCAACCCTTTCACAACATCAATGTGTTCTTTATTGTTACCATGATGCAAACAAAGTGCGACTATTCCACAACGTTAACCACGCTTTTCCGGTATGCTAGTCGCTGGTACTCTCCAAAGGTCGTATTTGTCATTCTGGGAGTCATTGGCAAGCAATCTGTTCTGTCATATAGGTATGAGGACGTGTTGAGATATTAAGGCCCTGTTATAAATAATCAGAATTAACCATACCGGCCACAAAAAAAAACAATGTGAAAAGGCTGAAGGAGGAAATCAACATGTAAGCTCTGAGCATTGAGGAACGTGGATGTATTTCCTGAGACTGAAAAGTGTCACAGGAGACTGGGCTGACATCACAAGTCGTCCAAATAACACTGATATTCTGCAGATTAACAGTCACTTTAGACTTATTACCTGAGGAACTGTGCATATGTAGCAAAGCATATCATGAAATCATGTGGAGTGGAAATTTTTTGCTATGTTCCACGTGGTTTGGAGGGGTGTTACCTGCATTTTTCCACGTCTTCTGCCATTTGGCTGACTATGACTGGTTTGTGATTGAGGCAAACAATGAGGGTGGTTGACTTTTAGGTAAAGTGATGGAAGTTAAATGGCCCCTTAAATGGAAATTGTTTTCATAAAACCTACCTTACATGATTGATTAAAAGGATTCTAAATGGGGTTTTATTGTGAAAAATGCTACTGACTTTAGAGCACTTATCCAAGTTTTTTCCTGCTGTAGCAGAATTCAGCAAACCAACCAGCCAACAGTAAGTAATGACCAACAAAATGGTGTAGAAGGGTTCAAGCAAGACGAGGTTTTTCTGCCTGCACACTAACTTTAGCACATCCTTACAGCAGCGAGTCACATCTCCTGCATGCAGAAGACATATTGCAGTAATCCATCTGTAAACAGCCTCCTCCTCATCCACAGTGGCAGAGAGAGGGAATAAAGATGCAGTACACCATGTTAAATAGTGTGATGCATTTTCCAGTCAATGTTTGCTGGCCTCCTTCTAAAACCTCCTCCAACGCTCGTCTCTATGAAAGCCCAGTTCCAAAGAAGTTGGGACGCTGTGAAAAACATAAATAAAGCAGAATAATGTAATAACTTGCTAATCATTTTTGACATATACGCAATTGAACACAGTGCAAAGACAATATATTTAATGTTTTACCGCATCAACTTCATTGACTTTTGTAAATATCTGCTTATTCTGAATATGATGCAGCAACACATTTCAAACAAGTTGGGACAGCAGCAACAAAAGCTGCTGGTGTATTCGGCCCTTTTTTAACTTCCCCTTTTCATCTATAAATCATTACTACAATTAGCTATGAGCAATAACTGAACTATAGTCTTGTTGTTACCGTGAGGTTGTCAGGAAACCTGCTGAAACCCCAGGAAGTCAACCTCCCAGCCGAGAAACGATCCTGCTCATAACCCTCCATAAAACCAAAAACTGTGGTTTTCACACTTTGGTTCTTGTACGAATAAAACAACTGAGATGCAACATGGTAATTCGTGCGTATTAAAGCTGCTGCCAGGTGTATTTTTTACCTTTGGACAGAACCAAGCTAGTTTCTTCCAGCTGTTTTCAGCCTTCATGCTAAGCTATGCTAACCGCCTGCTGGATCTACTGTAGTTTCATCTGTAGTGCACAGACTTGGATGTGGTATCGAGCTTATCACCAAACTCTCTGCAAGAAAATAAAAAAAGAATCATGAATTGGACATTTCACCAAATGTTTAACAATCAAATAGTCAGTGCTGTGACATTATTTTCCTTGGATTTTCTCTTGATTTGGTTTTTGCCCCATTCTTTGTCTTGTCAGCTTTGGTGGCCACTGATAATCATGCTGAACGCAGTCTTGCAGTCAGACTTATGTCTGGTGCCTTAAAAGATACCTAACTTTCAGCTTGCATGCAGTTTTGCTGGGCTCCATCACCATTAGGTTATACTCAGAAGATAAAGAGATCAGCAAATTTGGACCGGTTTAATAATGACTGACACATCCAGAATATCTAAATCCAGCTGAACTCAGACATGAACATTTCACCCAACAAAAGATGTAGTTCCCCAGTCTGTCTTTCTCTCGAGCAGGAAATTCTGTCATCTCATGTTGCCCGCCTTGAAAAGTACACATGGAGAAGGCAGACATCATAAAAAAATGCCTATCCACCTGTTGTTCTGGCATTGGGGGAGCATTTGAACCCCACCTGCAATTCTTTGGTCTGGCAGACTGTGATGTGTGTGTGTGTGTGTGTGTGTGTGTGTGTGTGTGTGTGTGTGTGTGTGTGTGTGCGCGGACCAAGTGCGTCTCCCCATAAACAGGTGGGGTTCCCCGCCACAGATATCGAGTTCCCCTCTTTGATAACCCATTACAGACTTCATTAATTTCACTCAGTGCAGCCACGCACTCGCCGTCTGACAAACTCACTGAGGAATTTTTGTATGGCCGCACCTCCTTGGCCTTGTGTAAGTTTTACAAGCAGAGATTAACATGTGTGAAAACAAATGTAATTTAAGCCTTTATTGTTTTAGGAGGGTGAACCGGACATGCCCAGCGTTAAAAGAGCTGTCTGCATCGGGCACCGCAGGACAATCTCTGATGACTTCATGACAAAAGCTTTCCTCTCATTTGGAAAAAAAATCACGGAGGATATCCATAAAATACTCATTAAATCAAATTACAACAAAATATAATCGATGGTCCTTTTCTTTTTTTCCCCAATCGGGCAGTGAAGTTAAAGGAAGGCAAAGAGGAAATGAAAGAAATTGTGAGGTTGTGACAAATCGTCTTTTACAGTTATGATAATAGGCCTCAAGAGCCTGCACACATTTCTTCCTTGAGCTCTTTTAAGCCAGGAAACACAACTCTACACACATACATCTCACATGTCCAGCTGTGCAGGGCTAATTTGCGCTCGACTTTGTTTTCTTGACATTGATTGGTTATTCTTGAGCACATGGGACACCCGACACCGCAGCCCCCTTGATTCCAGTTGTGCGGTGAGTCATCTCTGAGTCTGGCAGATGACACAGTGGCGCGAGGTGAACTTGGATTGGGCCTGGCTCAGTCCACATTGAGGCTCTCAGCGCTGTGCCTCCAAAAGCATGTGTAGCATTGCTCCAAACTAACAGAACAATGCCAGGGATTAGGAGGCTGGGCTAAATTTAGTCATAAAGGAATGCATGCAAAAACACAAGGACCCTCAAAGCAATGGTTTTTTTCTTTTATCGTCTTTTTCTTTCAATTAATTGTTCTGGTTTGCGGAGAAAAAAAAAATATACACATGTTTGTTAAAACACTGTATTCCTCTAAAATCGTGTTTGTGTCTGCTGGGGTTGGGTGGGGTCATTTCGCGGCATGAATTCAGATCAAAAATCTTGCGGCAGCCGCTTTCAACCAATTCCGTTCTGACATTTTGTTTGATTTGTCATCAAATAAGGCCATGATTTATGTGAGAAGTCCCAGCCTGTTTGTGACAAACATGGTCTCACAAAATCCGGTGAAATAAGCATAAAGTTTACGATGGCACTGTCTTCCTCCAAGAAAATTGGAGGATTATGCGACAGCACACATTTGTCAGATATTCAGATATGGTTTCAGTAAGACAAACTCGGTCAGAAAAGTGAGACTGTTCTATTGATGTCGGGAAATGTGGATCAAACATTAAATCAAAAGCAGCTTTTTGATACACTTTTTGATAGAAGCACCTGTCGTCAGAGGTGTAGGACTGCTTCTTTAAGTAGCGGGGTGCACGGTTGAGTTGTGGCTCTTTTCGAAGGTTATGTAAGATCCATTCTGAGGAAAAGTTGCAGTGCACGCAGAGGTCATTCATTTCCTGCAGCACAAGCGGACCAGGCATAACAGGCCGGAGGAGTGAGCGATGAATGATGGGATGTTCTGCCACCTTTTCATCTTCACTAGTTAATGTCAGCTAGCTATGAACTGGAGAATTCACTGTGCTGAGCATCAGCAGCTACCCTCAACTTTTAAGGTGGAATGTTTTCGTTCATGTTACTCAATGCATGAGTTGATGTTGTTAATCAATAAGCACACCCTAAATGTCAACATGAGAACTTTGACCATTCCATTTGTTTGTATTTGCTCTCTTGCATGACATGTGCTTTTGTTGATGATTGGATCTTTAACCAGATTGTGCAAACTGCGAATATTCCATTTCCTCACCATTACCTCGAAACACTGTCAGAGCGTTGTTCACGCTCCAGCAGTTCTCCATCTACTGTGTCCCTGTTGTCAGTCTCAGCTGTGCCTGTTTGCATGAAACTGGCTTTTGAGAAATGTTGAAGTCATTCTTGGCCGTGTAACATCTGCTGTAGGCATTGCCAGTAGCGCCAAGGCCCTGCGAGGGCTGTCTTCTTGTTAAACGCTTGGTGCGCCCAGACACAAGCTTGACCTTGACACTTTACAACAGACAGCCCACCAAGAGGAGCAACGAGTGCTGGGGCACGAACTTGACCCACTGAGGGGGAGGAGGATGGAGCTAACAGTGCATATTGCTAACATACATACTGTCACTTTAAATTACAGTTATCATATTATGATTATTTCACTGCTGTGGCCATTAGTCTCTGGTGTTTGATTATATTGTCCAGGTGATTTTTCTACATTTTTTAATTGTTTTGTTTTGTACTGAAATCCAGTTCCAATGACGTGAGCCAAAACTGATTGATGGGAAAATGAAACCTCCTCTCATCAACAGGCACATAGGAACCACTTGTGCAACATTGTTTAAAGGATATCCATGTCATTTATTTTTAGAAAGTTATACCAACTATTTAAAAAGGTCCTCATAATGTAGATACACAGGTCACTGCTGCCTTTTTTTTCTTTCTTTTTTTTTTTTTTGCTGTGTTACTCAGAGGAGAGGCAGCATCTGTTGGGACCTTCAGCTCTCCGTATTGTTGTGGCTAACATGGCTTTGAACTTCATTCTGATGAGGCAAGCTTCTTGATTTAACACAAGGGAACAGAGTTTTCTGGAAAATGTTGAGATATTTTTGGCCATAGCTGTAGATGCAGAGCATGTGGATGCCTGATTTCGAGATGATTTACAATGCTGAGGCATCTATAAATCCATAGTGTTGAAAAGATATAAACATACCACAGGGGCCGCTGAACAGTGGGAGTTTGAAGTTGTGGAGAGAAAACCAAACAAAACTGTTTCATCAAGTAATTTTTGATCTTCCTCTCGACTGAGTATTGATTTTTGTGGTTCCCCCTGTAACTCTGTATTCAATCTTTAACAGTTCAATGCCATGCAATAGTATCTGCTCCCATTTAATTAACAAGGTCAATCGTTACCTCAAACAGAGTGAACGCTATCTTTGCGCCCATGTTAATTTCTTACTGTCTGCTGTGAAGCTGATATTAAGAACGAAAGGAACATGAGAAAAGAGAGAGAAGAAAAAACCTCCCCCACACAAGTCGTTCAGTTCTGAGTTTGCTGCAAACAGACAGCAGGACTTACTGTTATGTTGTTTGATTCAAAATCATATTGATCTCTGCTCCTTTTGATTCGAATTTTCCCCACTCACAGCCAAATCCTCCCACACAGGCTTTGCTTTTGAAAGATCGCTTTCAGACAGTTTACAGATGCCAGCCGCGCACTGAAAATTATTCTCGGAGAATATTACTTTAAAATACGTATTGATTCCTGCTCGCAGAAATGAGGCATTAATGTGGGTGTTGAGTGGAGTGGGGAGATACGGCGGTGAAAAATGACACTGCGTCATGAGCTATCAGTTTCAGTGGCTCAAAGAGAAACATCTGGTTGGACTCGGCTCCAAAGAACACAAACCCGGCTAAGGAGACTGCATAAGTTGGGAGCAGACAGCCTTCAAAACAAACGCCACCAGCTTTGTTGGCTTCTGACACAATTTGCTGGAGGTCTTATTCAGTTTCAGAGCCGGGAGTCTTACAATGATCTCCATGTGCAGAAGAAACTTATTGCGCTGCAGTGGGCCGAGATAAAAAGAAAAGCTGAAAAAAAAAGTGCAGTTACTGCGCATGATAACAGATACCCATCCCATGAACACGTACGTTACATTGTTACCTCTTTGGACACTGTACATAGTTTGGCTTTAGAGTAATCCATCAAGCCAGGGTGAGAAATAGCCTTCTATATTTGGCCTGGACATCTTTAGCTTGTTCTCTCAGCGGGTACAGGGGCAGCTGAGGAGACAACCCTCTCCATCAGTCATAACTGCTGGCCAAAGGCCCACTAAGAGGCTTAAACCAAAGAATCGTCCCCTCATTCGTACAAAAGCCAAGCAGGTCAAAAGGTTCTAAAATGATTTGCATAGAGAATGAGTTACTGACTTTATGACTATCGTCCACTACTTGGACTGTGAGTGGTAACACTCTCTGAGGCCTAATTTCCTCAGCTGACAGCTTTGTTTGTTCTCACAATCAGTGCAGCAGTCAAATAACCTTAAATTGCTAAATCACTAATAGTGCTAAAGAGCTTGTCTGAGGATTTACCACCATCATCACCTCAAAAAACTAAAACACAGCACTCCAAATCCTGATCAACCTGGATCCAGTTCATTTCAGTAATTTCTTCAGCATCAGCCCGATGTAAGGTATTAAACACCACCACGAGCCACAGAATACGAGCCCCGTAAAATGCAAGTGTAAGACCGGCGATAGGAAAACATTTGGGGAAAGGAGCCGAAACTGGGAATTGCTTCTGTAACGCTGCTGGGTGACCACAAAAATCTGTCTGCGAACCACGTCAAGACTGTGATCATTATTTCACTCTTTTCTCCAGCTTTTTGCCTGCGTCCGTTTACCACCACATCAGCATTTTTCCTCCAAATGAAATCTGAAGGCATTCCTTTCCCTTTCTGCACCCTTTTCAGAGACCTCGTCAAAGCCAATATGGCTTTCTCTCCCGCTACAAGACATGTACCTCAGGAGCTGGTGTTGTACTATTGCTGTACACTTTTTAATACAAATGAATAGTTTTAAAGCTTACAGAGATAAAGAATTTATCATGACAGAGGAAGAGTTGATGGACGGACTGATAGCTAAAGTCTGGTTTCTTTCACCACAGCAAAGGTTTACTGATGAACTGGCCTGAAAGATTCCCAGAATATCTAACAAATTTTGTGGCTGCGCTACTTTAAAGTCTAGATCAGAAATTTTCTTCTGATGCAAACTGTGCAAAAAGTCTAGACGGGAAATGTAATGGAACATTTCATGCAGTGAAATACAGTGGTACTTAATACTTGTGGCCCTGCAACTGCACATTTCAAGCTTAAAGAATACACCATCTGTGTGCATCTCAAAGTGTCTCACTGGTGACAGTTCTTTTAATTTAGACGTGGTAAGTTTACAAAATCCCCACTGATGTACCGAAAGAGCACAACTGGGCATTATCTAATTCAAAGAATCCATATTTTTTGTTGAATATGGTTCATATGGATTCTAAGTGTTTGATTTTATATGTGCATAATGAATTACAAGTGATTTCCATTCTATGCAGCATTTGCAGCTGAAAATAAAGATCTGGCTCTGTTTATTTAGCTTGAATCTAATCAATTGAGTGTAATCTGCATCCTCAGCCAATGATGATATACAGTATAACTGTGACTCAGTGGTAACCATAGAATATACTTTTTCAATCACGTTGTGACTGATATCCATCTGATGTGACATTTCTCCAGAACAGATAACTGGTAGTCTGCAAAATAAATGATCTATTGGTTATTGTTCTGTGCTACATGAGCATATCATTTACTCTTAAGTCATTTCACCTTATGCTTGTGCACAGTGTCTACACTAATATCCTTGGATGTTTTAGATCTGCTGAACACAGTGAGGCAATTTCTAAGATGGAACATAAATATGCACTGGCAAAGGCTGATATCTTGTGGTTTCAGAACTTATCCCACAGAACTACTCATGGCTGAAATGATTGACATATTAAGTTTAAATAATGGTGTAGCTATCCCATGCTGTCTTCAAAGTGCAACTCGTGCAATTTCTGAAATGTTAAGAAGTATTAAACTCTGGGTCTGTACTATAAGCTGGGGCAGGGTTTCATCCTATAAGAACTGAATGCTGCAGGGTGGTTTGAGAATTGTATGCATTTATCCATTTTAAGAACCCAAACCTCTGTCCAAGTGGTGTATACATTTCACATACAGCAAGAAGCAGCAAGAACGAGTCCATTGTATGGTATCACAGCAAAGCCTGTTGATGATGCAGATGGTTTCCAATAAAAGCAGGCTGCAGACAAACTGTAGTTCAGGCGGTAAATCTGGTCACAGCAGGAAGTGTCCTTCCGAAAATGGCGGCCCTAGAAGCTTGGTCATATACAGGCTAACATACTAGCCAGCGAGGAACTGTTAGCGTGAGTTGATAAAAGCTCTGTATGAGACAGAGGAGGTTTAATCTAACTCCAATGCAAACCCATCCGCTGCAATATTAGACGCTCAGAGCTAAACGTCTGCAGGGTGGATGCAAGGATAAAACACAGGACTGTCAACCAGGAGACTGGAGTTTGTCTCCTGTTGAAACCAAAAGTCAATGTTGACTTCTATTAGCTTCCGTCATGTACACAAATGTTCTTACTTTAACCCAAATCATGATCTTTTCCTCAACCTAACCGAGCTGTTTTTGTGCCTAACCAAACTGCGACTGGTATACATTAAACCACCTCCAGGTTGCATGCAGGTAGTTGGTGCAAAAGAGCCAATAAGTTATAATAGCTTCCTCTGTTTTGGTTCCCTCAAAGGTCACCAAAGTCTATACGGTTTGTTATTGGTCAGCGGTGCGAATTGTTGTGTCAAAGTTCACCAAAGTTGAATTTGGTTTAAAAAATAATAATTTCATAAGCTTTATATAACACGATTCTGATGAGATACAAAAACTGATGTTATATTTATGTCAAAAAGATCATAACATGACTCTCATGTCAGTCAACAGTTTGATTTTTTGCTTTTCCCCCACATGCACGCAAATGAAAAGGATATTACTGTATCATACAGCTCACCACTTTTCTGCATTCTGCACTCATCTATTGTTATCATTTCTGTCTCAGGAGAGTAAAAACTAGACGGCATATATTTAAATGTACTAGAAGTGTTTGATAATGTTATCCGACCGTTGCATCTTCTGCACTACTTGTAGCAGACAGCACTTGTGAGTCTCAAGAGTCCTCATTCTCCGCTTGAGTTGACCACCACCCAAGCCAAGAGAGGCGGTATGAAGTCATCACAGAAGTGGAGAGCTACTGTGCCACAGAGACTGATGTTCAAGGAGGGAAGAAAAGTTGGCAGAAAATCAGTGTTGTGTCACTGGAAAGGATTTGCAAGTGGGAGGAGGGAAAACCAGGGGAAGTAGGGAGGGAGGAATTGAGAGAGGAACTCGGGCTGAAGCGGAAGAGGGATGCTTCGGAGAGAGAGCAAAAGGAGGTTGAGGGGAAAACGTTGGATGAATAAAGCAGAATGAAGAAACACAGGGAAAGTTCTGGGGAGTGGGAGAAGGTGAAAGAGACTTGTGGTCATGAAGGAGAGAGAACGACGGTGTTGATAGAGGAGGTGAAAGACATTTTCTCTGGCTCCAGGCCCAGCTGGTGTCTACGCTGGACCGCTGCGGGTGTCAGATCTTTATTCCAACCCTGGAGACAGCTGGAGGTGTCAACGCCGCGCCAGCCTCAGTTATACTTCCCCACAAAACTCAGCCATGTGTTTGTGCACACAGCAGCCCCACTGTCACAACAAGCAGATATGATATTGACACAGGTTCTCCCTCATCTTTCGACTATTTGTACAATAATCCTGAATCAATGGTTTGATTTGTTATTCCAGCACTTCAGAAATTCTATTTAAAAAGGAATAAAACTTACTGTTTGTATTTTGAAACTGTAAAATGGCCACTTGAAAACCAGAAATCACTTGTGGGATTTATAATAGAGCATGACAAGACCCAAAAGAAAAGTTATAGAGGGGCTTTCATGCCCCATTTACATTGAAACAATCACTCACCACTGGGGTTTCAAATTCTCAAGAACCACAGACAGACATTTCAGGGGTTAACCGTCTAACTACAAATCAAACTGGTAGGAAGGCATTTTATACATTTCTTAATGGGTTCCAGAGGAGAGGATGGCTCTCGACTATCATGTGTGTCTCTGAAGCTCCCGTGTCACCTTTGAAGAGTTACAGCTTTACGTAAGAAGAGGGCAAACGCAAGACATTAGAAGAGATGAGAGGAATTTATTTCTTTTCCTGTTTAGTTTGATGAGTTCTTCTCAAACCGAGCCCAGAAAGGTAGCACATCCTCCCACTGAGACATAGCGTAGAGAGCAGGAGGCTGAAGCATGTATGAGTGAGGCACATTCCTCAGTAATGAGGTTAGTTCTGGTCTGATAGGTGAATGACGACGATATGACGGTCCCTGCAGGAATCTGGTAACAGCAAGGTCCAAAATGATATGTTGAATTAAAAAAAAATACTCAAAATCTTTGCAGAAGAAACAAAGTGAATTATGCGCACTAAAAATAATATTTTATGATTTAAAAAAACAAGTTTTTGAAGGAAAACGAGTCACGTCTGCCCTTCGCTGGACTGGAACTCTTCCAGCTGAGATTTGACAGATCTCTCTCCACTCAGCTGCAGCCTTCTTCAAAATAATGTGTCCACTTCATGGAGGAAAATCATTTACTATCTATAAATCAGACGGGATCGAGGGACTGAAATTCTCAGAGTGATCACTTATGCTTCACTTTTTCACGTGATTGAAGAGGGTTAGAGTAAATAACTGTGACGAAACACTATCTGCGTCATTGCCGTCGTTTATAAGATTAAAATAAGCGATAAAAGGGAAGTTAAAGCTGAATCCTTGAAGCACTTTGTTTCATTCTCTCCACAACAAAACAGCTCTGAAATACTTAACATATCGTCGCACGGCCTGCATCAAACTCAGAGAGCAGATGTGTTTATGGGAAACGGGATGCCTAATAAATCTTTGGCATAATGTTATTGAATTAGTAGGGACTTAGGACCAGATACCATATTAAACCCTGTCTTTTCCAGTTCACTGCTTTCGATGGCGATATATTAGAGTCCCACATGATATACTTGCGTATCCGCCGTCGTTTTTCATCACCTCTAGTGAGGCACCGGTGAGGGGGTGACCATGAATAATAAATGAGTCTGAATTTTCTGATGGAATTTCCATTTGCGCTGTGAACAATTTTCAGGAAAGAGGATTTACACTTAATACCTTGCGGTGCCCCCTCCAACAGTTGCTGTTTGTAGCACAGATTAACGGTGAGATCTCCATCTCTTCCATGGCATGATGTGATATTTGCTGCCATTTAAAAGATACTTATTAATCTGAGGACTCAAATCTTAGACGTTCAAGCTGAATTAAAGCGACTACCCCTGGAATGAATATTGGTAAAGCATCAAATCTACAAATACACAAGTCTAATGCACTGCAAATAAACACGTTACACCCCAATATCACGTCTTTACAAGGCTAAATCTTATGATATCTTATTTTCAACAAGTCTGTGTGCCTGGTTCAGGAAGATGTACTTTTAGCTTTGCTGATAATGATCCATTGTAAGTACGACATGAATACTTTCAATGACATGAGGATCACTTACATGAATTATGATGTTGATGTTATTATCACCAGCCAAAAATGAGATACTGGTACTGAGATAAAATCATTAAATTGAGCTCAATTTAAACATTTTGTTGCTACAATTCCTTGATTAAAATGTTCTTGCAGATGCTGAAAGCCACACATTACCAATGAATAGCTTACCTGAATGTATGGCCCATCCAAAATTCCATACTATGCACTACATACTCAATATGATGTGTACTGTTGACGTTATCGACAGTATCAACATACTTTTGTGTAAATAGATAATAGTATGTATCTTTTCAAGCATACTGGTCAGCAAGGAAGTGACACACACGCCGCTTCCTGCTAAAATGAGTCAACTTTGTTGTCGTCAGTGCTGCAATGCATTTTGGTTTAGTGTCCAGTGTTTGCACACTGGAATAGCATACACCTTAGGTACATTTTAGTTAAGACATACAAAAAAAAAAATCATACTATTACTATAGAACATACTGAGCTAAAGCCCATTGGGATTCATCCTCTGGGGACCAGGAACGTACAAAATTTCACAGCAATCTTTCCTATTAGATATTTCAGTATGAACCAAAGTGGTGCACCCTCCCACCAACCAGAGTTAGAGCCAAGCTACCAGCGTGTCTGAAAATTCAGACAATGCCCAGCCCTAATTTAAGCCACGGCTGCGGTTTTTGAATGTGCAGGGTGCAGATATTAGTTCAATATGGCATATATTTTTAGATTGCACGATCAGTAATTTTCAGTCAATCCCACCAAAAAATTCTAAACTGTAAACCAAAGTTTTGCATGGTCATCATACATTTCCTGTTTTCAACAAGCCTCAGCCTTTTTGTCTTCTTGATCCATGCAAGATGAACAAGCATATTACTGAACATCTGGGATAAGAAGTTGTAACAGAATTGCAAAAGGGCCAAGCATATTTTTTTCCTAACGGACACCGTTTGATTGACAGCCTCCTCCTCCTCTCCTTACAACGTTAGCAATGCAGGACGTTCATCCCACTTTTCCTCAGGATGAAAGCAGAAGCTAAATACCTCACAAGTAAATGTAAACAAGCTCACACACCCTCACATGACACATCTTTCCTTTCTTCCCAACATGGCTCGTAATCGGATGCCTGGATGCCCCTTGCCATCGCTCATTACCCAGCATTCCTCAGGGCTACATGCCGAGGGTGCGGCAGAGAGACTGGTGCGAGGTTGGCGCGGGGCCAGGTGACAGTGATTGATCGAAGTATGATTGATGGCTGCAGCTGATGCTCCAGCTCTGTTTTCAATTGTTGTTGGATCTGGCACTTCTCACCTTGTAAAAGTGCTTTAAGGGGAGCTTTGGGATGGATGAGGGTATAGTGTTCGAAGTAGAGGATGGTAAGTGTGAAAAGTGGTTGAGTGGTAGAACATGAATGGATGGACTGGACATTTTCTTCCACTGCCGCTCTCGGAGAAAAGATGGCTGCTGTGGAAGTTTAATGACACCGGCTTTGTTTTGTATGAGGCCAGTCCCTATAACTGGTGCTGGGTTGTGCAGCCTCTTATGCACCAGAATCGAATATTTCTTCTTTGACTTTATCAAATATTTTGCATTTTGCATCTAACTGACAACAAAAGGTAACATTCATTTGACCATTATATACATATTTTAGCATCCAGGAGGCATGCTATGGACTTAAAGTACTGATCCTCCACAGGAGTTTACCAGCTTCCTGAGTACAGTAGCTTGTGACTGACTCTAATTTTTTGCAGAATAGTTGTATAACCATGGTTCAGTCTAGAAACAACTGTTAGAGCAAATCAAGCCAAAGCTCATTATGTTGAGATGGTCCTCCCACGAAAACAAAAGCTTCAGTGGTTTCAGCAAATGCCCTAAAATAGCATTTGTTTACATTCAAGTTATAAAGTGCAGCGTGACGTTACAGAGCCACAAAGGCTGCAGATGGAGGAGGTCGGGGCGGAGGGATGGGTCAGCAAAACGTCGGCGTTGGACAAAGTGCACCACTGTTCGCTTAAAGTTTCCAAACAAACGTCAACATTGGTTTCTCTTAACCGTGAATAGCATTCCCTGACCTTAACCGAGTAGTTATTTTAACCCAAGCCATGTTCTTTCCCTAAACAAGTCGCTTTTGTGCCTTAACCGAACCGAACCTAAACCATACTGTTTAAACAGTTTTAAAAATGATGACAAGTAACAATGGCTGAAATCCCCGATGATGACTGAAATCCCACCGATTACAAGATATGACATGCAGGCATGCGCAGCATTCAGAAATAAAATGCTACAAGAGAAAACCACAACCAAATACAGAAAACACTGGAGCTGACACCTTCTGGTCACTAGTCGACTGGGGGTTGATGCTCTCATTGGCTGGACGATCTTTGGTGCTACTCTCATAAGGAGGAAACTATAAAGACGCACAAAAAACTCCACTGCAAACCCATCTGTGGCAAGAGCAAGTCAGCTGACATAGCATAAAGTCTGCCTATGGAAGAGGTTGGGGTGGACGGATGCGTCAAACACACTCAGGACAGCGCTGTTCATGTCCCATGTGAAAGCAAACATTGACGTTGACTTAATCCAGCTAATCATTCCTCTCCAGACTGCCATCTAAGCTTGATTTTAATCAAAAGGCTGAATAAGTAAACTGTGAATTTCCTGTTTTCTTCAGTCATCAATAAAATTCCACCTCCTGTCGGCCAGAATGCTACTGGACACACTTTGCACACTGTCTGTGTGGGTCAGCGGGTGCATTTGGAGATACATTTGTAACGCAGTGATGTGTTTTAAAGGCAGAAATCTCAGCACACTATTTCAGCCACTGGTATTAATGAACATCCCTGTTAATCCTCAACCATCGCTGCAGCCATACTGTTCTGTGAAGGCAGTTAAAATCCTAACTGTTTCCATGTTAAACGGAAATACCCGTTCTCTCTTTCCAAGTGCTCCGGGTTGGATGTTTAGCTGAGGCTAACAGGTGGCGCCTTCATTCCTCCACCCTGCTAGCCCACTGTTCCTGCTGGGGGCTGCATAGCTGACACCTTTGCTGTATGAGTTCCTGCTTCGCGGCCAGGACTCAGTCGCTATGTGTCCCAGCAGGGAGGCAACCTACCAGGAGAGCCAGGGTGCTCCACGGCATGCCGACAGAGAGTAAGGAAGGACATAAGAGCCTCATCTGTGACCTTCTGAGACACCAATAGCTATCTGCCCTTTACCGCACTGCTGTGGTCCTATATTACATCAGAAGAAGCAAACAAAGCAGCTAATGTCAGAAGTAAAATTACAATTGTCACACTCCTAAAGCTTCATGTCATTTATGGTAAGAGAAATTATTTTTGTGTATTAAATTAGCAGGATTCAATCGGTGGAAAGAGATTTTAAAGTATTTCACTTGGTGCTTCGCCTCCTCAGGGAGTCACCAGCCTGACATTTTTATCAAAGCCGCTGATATTAAAGGTACTGAAAAATGACTCCCTCATGCAGTGTACCAGCAGACATTGTTAAACCTGTGATAAAAAGTCTGCTCTGATTCCAGCTCACTTTGATTTGGCCGCTCTGGTTCAAAAGCTGAAGGGATCTGCGGTTTGTATGCTGAGGTAATTGGACTGATCGCTAATTGGGCGTCAGGAGAGAAAGAAGCAGGTGGGCACGCTAGAAATGTTCACTTGTTTTAAATCAGCAGAGGGAGAAAGTAGACCTGTTCTGCTTTTTATTGTTTGATGTCAATTGAGTATTGTGCTAATTTCATTTCAAGCCTTTTTTTTAATCTAATTTGAGGTACAGGTAAGCTTGAGTGCTGGAGCTCCACAGTAAAAAAAAACTGCTTTATGGTGTTTTTTGTTCTCTGTGGCCATAGACCAGTTATGGAGTCAGGAGTTGATCGATCTGTTTCCCCTAAAGATCCTTGAAGTTGAGTGGGATTGGTGACAAAGCCTTGGTTCTGTTAATATGGGCCCCCGATGACCTGACGGTATTTGAACTGCCCTTCAGGTCCAGTGATCAGAATGCTCTGTGTTATAACTATGAGCGCCATGGAAGGGGTTAAGACTCAGTTGGTCCGCAAGGGCCAAGCCTCCAACATACTCGAGGATCTGCGGTTCTCTTCGCGAGGATCATGGACCTACAACCTGTCAACCTTGGCTGAATTCATGTCTCGCTGGCCGATGGAAAATATCAATCAATCATTACCTGAAGCCGACCATTGAACGGCAGCAAATCCAGTCTGTAAATGTTTTATCTTCTCGGGCTATTCTTTTTAAAAAGAACAGTCTTGTTTCAGTTTTTCAGTCAATAATATTTTCAAAGCGTCATCTTCCTGGAGACGTCTCGCTCTCTACACTCCAGTCTCCGACAAATTTTGGGGCATTTATTTTTAAACTCTTTGCGAACATTTAGGTTTTTTTGGAAAGCCAGTTCACCTCTATCAGTGTTGTGTTCAAGGCCATTTTCTTAGCTGATGTGTCTATAAATTATTGCGTGAAGCTGAGGGTTATGGTTATTGTGGAGGGACATATAGATGAACCTACAGGATTAGGACCCCAATTCCAAGCTGTGCCTCTGCATGCGCTCAAAGGTCTGCAATATGTTAAGTAGAAAATGTTTCAACCCTGCGAGTGTCTGCTCGGATTACATTTGAAGAGCAGCAGTATGAGTTTGCATGTCAGATGTGTCATGTCATGTTAAATGTCTGACTTTAACTGTCTCTTCAAGGCCATTTTCACAACTGCAGTATCCTCTAATCTTGGAGTGTTGCTCAAACAAGCCTTGATAATGACATTTATATCTTGGTTCTTAAAATGATAACATGGCCTCAGTTGTGTTTTGGAATAAAGCCCCAGGAGAAGGGGAAGAAAAACAGGTTTTGTTGCACCACTTTTAGGTGATTTCCATTCAGCCTGCCAACCAGAGCAGATTTCAGTGAACACTCCTACATTCAACCTGTTGCCTAGAAATAGAGAATATCAGAAAGGAGCACATTATTCCTATTAAAACATATGACTTACTCTATTCTAAACCACTTCCCCTGTTGATCAATGTAGGATCCAGGCACTTTAGAGGTTTCATATAATGATTTTCCTCAGAAACCTCTCAGGTCCTATTTATCAACTACACAACCTCTCTGAGTTTGATCTAAATAATTGCTTTATATATTCTTGACTGTGAGCTCAGGATACGAGGCGAGTTCAAAGGGTCGTCCACAGCTGAATCTAACAAAACAGGAATGTGACCAAAAAACGCACCGATTCATTTTGATAATCAAATTTTGCTTGTGCCATATTAAAGAAACATATGAGAATATGCTGCAAAAGCAACATGAGAGCCTTAAAATTGCCCTGGGTGAATGTTTGTCCCACCACACATGCAAAATGAAGTCATGCGCACCACCAGGGAAGCACAGCGTTTGCGTGATCCATCACATCAGGCATTATCAGTCATATAATGAAGGCTTTGGTTCCGCTCCCATGCTTTCTTTTTTCTCACACTCCTCAGACATTTTTTTTTTCCCAAATAATAAACTATCTCATCCCTTTTTCATTACACAAGTATTCCAACACTGGAGTACCCTGAAGGTTAGAGAAGCTTTCTTGTGACCGGAAGGTCATATAGTGTGAATCTGCCAGATTTGCTATGAAAACCTGGGTGGGGGAACTGGATGAATACATCACAACCTCCATTAAAGTGCCCTTGAGCAACACATCGTGCTCTCATTGGCTCCAGTGCAGCTGCTCAGAACAGTTTACAACCTTTTTAGTTAATACCAAAAATCTTCTGAAATTCATAAAACAAAATCACACGTGAAGTTTGCAGAGCTTTTTAGGAATCAGCTCCTAAAAGGTTGATCAATCCATCAAACAACAGGTCTGATGCATGAAATAAAACCTGTAAGACGCACATTTAAGAGAGGAGGGAGGCAGCGCAGTTGTGTGAAACGATCTGGAATGAGATTTAACACTTCTAATTGCGTCTATCAACAATCGGGGCTTTCACGTCAAAGCCAATGTGTTTCCTGTTAGCTGCACACCGTTCGTGACAGCCCTGCAATTAATTGAAACATTAGAGAGAGGGGGGAATGCTCCGGGGGCTTATGTGGCCTTGGCTGATGCGTCACATGCACTGCAGCCCCCGAAAGACACGGAAAGCACGAGCTATCCAGCGTCGGCTTAGCCTAGCTTGAGTGTCAGCAGGCTAGCTTTCCTCCCAGTCAGGGGGAACCAGATGTAACTTTGCACTCAGCATTAGCACTTCTATCATGTCGAGGCAGCCGCCGCGGAAACGTCCCTTTCGTGACGAGGTTACTGCTCTGCTGTGTATTATTGTGTAAGTCTGCTCTTCAGAAAGTATTAGTCAGGCATCTACTTTCTGGTGCTCATATGATTCACTGACTTGTTGCACAGAGGTGTGTTCTGTGGATATATAGGGGAAAGGGTGAAGTAAGGAAAATGGGAACAGAAAAGGGAGTGGCAGGATGGAGACCATCTGAAGCCAAAAGATCTCAGTCACGGCCTGCGTGTCCTTCAGCAAGACACTAAAGCCATTGAGTGCATTATTTAATGAAATCCTAAAACTAATTTTTAGAAAAAACTCCCACGTCAAACATTTGCTTTATCGTCATGTCACATATTAAAGTTGATATACTGAGAAACTCGTCGGCAAAGCATTTGCAGTGAATTTTTAAATAATATAATCTTTTATGTCATCTATCAAGCAACAAATGCCAAATCTTTGCTGGGTCTAGCTTCTAAAATGAGATTTATCGATGTTTTATATGTTTTAAATTGAATATCCGTGCATTTTAGAGTGTTGGCCAAACAAAAAAAGCTTTTTGAAGATGCAACTTTGTATTCTGAAAAATTTCAATGAGCGTTTTTTGTTATTTTCTGGCATTTTTTATAGTAAACAATCAATCAGTGACCTAAAACAGAGTCAACAGATAAATCCTTGATGAAAAATATTGTCAGTTGCAGCTTTAATCTTGTCCTCAAGGGACACATCAGTCATAATACACTAGTTTGGCCTAGTTTGTCTCGGCTTTTCTGTGTTTTATTTATGTCACAATAATTAGGTTTTTAGTTGTCATGCTTTAAAATGAAGAATACTAAAAGCCTTTGCGGTAAAAAAAAATTAAAGTAGATCATTTCGCTTCCTGACTCAAGTGTATCCATCTGCGAGGGTTTAGGCCACGCTGGCTTTTTTCACATTTCTCCCTCTACAGTTAATGTGTGCGCATCAGTGAATCTGTTGTGGCGACTGCCTTAAGTGTT
This sequence comes from Chaetodon trifasciatus, assembly GCA_037975065.1. NCBI lineage: Eukaryota > Metazoa > Chordata > Actinopteri > Chaetodontiformes > Chaetodontidae > Chaetodon > Chaetodon trifasciatus. The sequence goes on along the minus strand of JBBMOE010000036.1, from coordinate 5,379,320 downwards.
GTGTGTCTATGCTGGAAAAAGAAACTGATTTCCTCAGATCTATTATTGACCATCGCTATAAGACTATAAAAGTGTTTTCATTCTGACAGTGACAAACTACCACTACTCTAAATCCGTACCGACATCTGTGAGACTCTTTTCTTTATGTTGGAAAACTCATTTAGTCATGAAAGTCATGTCTAACATTGAGTGTCTGTTCATTACAATGGAAACTGTTGTGTGACATTCACTGCATGCCAGGGGTCAGCAGCGCCAGCCCGAAGCAAACTAACACGTCAGTCAAAAGACGGACTTGGAAACAATCTTAAGCATTATTTATGAGGCTGGCAACTGCCATTACAATGAACTATGACATCACCTAAGCTTCGCCCATTAAGCATTTATTTGCAGCAATGTGGCACCTCACACATCAAAGCTGTCCGCCTGGTATTCCCTGCACCTCCGACAGCCTGCAGCTAATTACATGATCTGATGGTTACACAAGGAAGGTTGTGGCTGGATGCTCGCTGCTGGGACAGTAAACGTGCTCACCGCTACCTCGACAACAACAGCTGCTGTGCCCTTGAGCAAAGTGCTAAACCCACAACCGGCCCAGTAGCAGCTCATTGGCCGACAGTGCGTAAACTGGGCAGCTCCCTGATATTAACCAAATCTTCTGTAATGGAGGGTTGCCACAAGAAAACATTAGAAGGGGGGTCATCTGCAGAAAAGTGGACATTAGACATTGAGGCGGTGGATATTTAGGGACTTGTTGACATAATGACAGATTAGATTTGCTTAGTTTTTTTTGAAAAGGGACAACAGCAAAGTCCACAGTGCTTTCGTTTTTTTTATTATTATTATCATTAATGTATAATTCTTCTTACTGTCTCTCCTGCTGTGTCTGCTGATAAGGTGTAACTTTACTCACGAGCCAGATAATACTGCATGCATTTAAAGAGACTTTTTACATCCCTGATTCCAAAAACTACTGCGTAGAATAAAAAATTGGACTAATCCATCCATCACAAATTTTTGACTCAATTGAAAACAATACAAAGACAATATGTTTCATTCATGTTTGATGTCCTCAGCTTCATTCATTTTTCTGCTTATTCTGGATTTAATGCAGCAACACGTTTCAGACAAGTTGGGACAGGAGCAACTAAAGGCTGGGAAAGATGTGGAATGATCCAAAAAAACACCTGCTTGTAAGGATGGAGCGAGGTTCACTACTTTGTAAAGGATAATACTACAAGGGCTCAGGAACACCTAGTAAAACTTGTTGGTAAACACAGTTTATTTTTAGTTTTTATTTAGTTTTTCACAACATCTTAGCTTTTTTTGAAATTGGGGTTATAGCTCTAACCAGGCAAAACATCTGTAAACATCTGTTTTGGCAAATAAGTGATGAATTTGGCAGCTTTCATGATGAGGAAATCTGTGCTATGTTTACTAGAACAAGTCCTATATATTGAGATTTCAAGTTACCGTCACAGTACATATGGGACAATGTGAGACAACATATAAAGATAAATACATGAAAATACAAACAAAAAGTTTGCCCCATTGCCAAAAAAATCCAAGATTGGAACCTCGGACCACTCTCAAATTGTGTAAAATGTGTTTTAAAACAAGGACTAATGACTTCTCATGGTTTCTGAGGAGTAAAAAATGCCTTTGCAGTTCAACTGTTATGATCTGAGCACTCACTACTAGATTACAGTAAACCTACACACCAGTCCTTATTGTATTTGTATTTGTGAGAGCAAAGACATTAAATCATCAGTCTGTGGAGCTCTTTAAATGTCCAACAAGAGCCTTTCTGAGGGCCACATTTGGTCCACAGGCCAAACTTTGGGAAGCCCTGTATCAGGTTTTACATAGCAAATAGAAATCCACTACAATGTCTTCCCTAATCAAAATATGATCAGATATCACACTTTCCCTCAAGTAATAACACCCAAATGTGCCCTCTGGGATCAATAATACAGTTCATCTTTTCTAATGTCACTTTGATCTTCAGATTTAAGCAGGCGAAAGCTTTGATTAATTTTCTTGTTTTGAAATCTCGCCTCGGGCCGATCTCACTTTCAAGTTGGAGAGGAAGAAGCGATCCTGAAACAATCGGGCTCCTTTCAGACTGACAAGAACAAACAGGATTTCTGATCAGCTGGAACAGGAAGTTCACAAACAGGTGGCTCTCAGAAAACGTTTCAGGTTATTAATGCCGCCGCTGTGCCAAAAGACACCTCCACCTGTGGCATATGGGCGGTTTGAGCTGCTCGTGTTTTTCTCGCCACATTTGAAGCCTGCAATTTTGTGGGTGTCATGAATTTTACGAGTCAAATCAAAGATCATTCCTTGCTCTTTTCTACTTGAGAGAGAAAAAAAATGACAAACAGCCTGGAGCTCCAGGGTTTTGTTGTGCTGCAGTGAGTTTGTAGCTTGACTCAATCCGGTAAATTATCTCATATCAGTTACACAAAGGCCGCATTAAAGAGCAAAGAACAGCTTGTGAAACTGAATAATTTTCACTTGAAATAATAAAATAAAAAGGGCCTTTTGTAAGAGTTCAAACCAGACGTCACAAGGTTATAACATTTTTATTGATATCTTGTGTCTTTCATATGAGAGTTGCCGGCATATGAAGAGGTTTGACTTCACGTTTCCTTATCTTCACAAAGGCAGCGGCTACACATCTGTACATTTCTAAGCTGATTTAAACATTCTGAGACTTTTTAATCCAGAATGAGTTTAGACAAAACTTACAGCATTTTACTCTCACCCTGGTTTCTGCATGTTTGCACCATAAGACTTCACTATGCAACCATCAGCTGGCTCCCAAAAGAATGCTGCCATGTGTTTTTATGTGCACGGTTCGGTATCCAGTCTGAGCAGCAAACAGAACAAGATGCCAGTGGCGGAGGACGAAAACACAAGTCCTTTTGTCATTTGCTCGTATTGGAAAAGCATGCATATTGAGCACCATTTATCAGAAGTTATTAGCTTTGAACCAGAACAGAACAAGGCACAACCAGCACCGTTAGACCATCACTGAAGCCCCTCGAGGCCGTCCGCCTGGGAAACGGCAAACATCAAAGCTTCAATCTCTCCTCTATTATTCTTCTTTCCTTTAATCTTTCTCTGACTTGAGGAATTCCACTTTAGCAGAATGTCACATAATTACCAAACAGGTGCTGATGGACTCTCATAAGGATTATAGTCCCGTCTTAATAACCTCTACTCGAATGGTAAACAGTGAATTTTGAAGATACCGTGGTGTCTGTAACCGTGGATTTCTACATTCTCTTTCCTCTTTTCCGTCTTATTATACAAAAGGTGTTAATTATCAGGACATCTTTGGTGCGATGCAGTCATTGTTGCAGCTTCAATCCTAGAAATCACTTCCCGTTGAGTGTCAGCTTTCGGCCAGTTGACAGAATCTGACTTTTTGTCGGTGCTGCTGTTTTCGTTTTTGTTCAAGCACGGCGGCCATCAGAGTTAATGATCAATACCTACTTCTTCTCCTCCCACATATCCTAAAATATATATTTTTTAAATAATGTTGTACGCAGAAAAAATATAACCTTCATTATTCCCTACACTTATTGAATTTCTTCCTAGTAACGCCAACCAGACTGTTTAAAATAACTCACGAAAGCGTCATTGAAATGGACGCAAATGAATTCACTTTTGCATCAATTGACGATAATGAGTCGCCCTCTGTCCTGCATTCACACACTCCTATTGGCCATCAGTTTTATGAAACACATTTCTTTTCCAATTTGTACAAAAAAAAATAAATTTTAAACCACCTTCACGCCACTGGTCCTTATTTGTCTCAGACCGTGTCTCCATTGTGTTGACAGAAATCAAAGCTGGCAGTGGAGAGAGAAATAGTGAATACGTATACCTTTAATCCCTCTTATCCTGCTGTTAGGCCAGGGTGTGTCCCCCGGTCTTCTATAATAGTCTGCAATGAGAAGCTTGAGTAAACACAATCAATGGAAGATAGTAGCATACGCACCGCCGAGACTTCCGACGTCTCCCCCCTTTTATTCACCCCTCCACGTATTTGATTACACACCCCTACCTTTGTGGGTTCCAGGCAAATTACAACCTGAGACAAAGGTATTGATGCAATATTACATGTGGGGAGCAATAATCGCTGATGTTATCGCCGTCACAGGATTGCCTCGGAAGGAAAACCTGATTCTGCCAGAGGGGTGCCCTCTCTCCCCGTCTCCCTCTCTGCGTATGGTGCTCTTCCATGCTCTCTTACTCCTGGATTACAATCTCTTCATCCATTATTAATGAAGTTAAACTACTAGTGGCATGCTGAATGTGCTGCATGGGAGATTTGTAGCTAATCCAGCGCAAAACAGCCCCAGTCACATAATGAAGGGAAAAAAAAGCACAAATGTCAACAGTTTCACACTGGGACTGGATTAGACACCCCCACCTCAGCCTCCTCACTCACACACGGCCTCGCTCTCTCTGCCGCACACACACACACACACACACCAAATCTTGCATCATCCAGCGTGAAGAGTTATGAGTCTACAAACATCCACCTCCTTCCATCACCTTTGCTGGGATGTTTCCCCGCTAACGGATTAGTGAATCTGAAGTGCTGATTTGAAGGCCAAAGGTCTGTTGAGGTCTGTACATGAAATCGTTCAACTTCCAGCGATTAACAGCTGCAGCGCTGTTTCTTAAAATCTGCCATATTTCAGGGACGTGACACTGACATACACATGCTGACAGTATGATGGGATGCTGACCCTGCGTCATCTTTAAGGTTCTCGCGTGTCGCATGGGGTTGGTCGCTGTGTTGTGGTGAAACTCTGCGCTCGTGTGCAGCTCAGCCATGCGATGCGGCTCCGTGAGACGCAGAGACGAGCATGAAACGCTGGAACTAATCACAACACGGGACATGGGACCAGCATCGTGATTTCAGATTAGCCACCCTCCATTTCTCCCCCTCTCGCTGTCTTCATATCTTTTATCTTTGTCGTCTTTTATCTACCTTTCTGCGGTGATGTGTTTGATCTGCATCTTGTTTTTTTGTAAATTTGTTATGATCTTCGCTTTATTTTCTGTTCCAGTCTTCTCATATCCGTCTCGTTCTCTTGTGTCTATTTTTCTCAGATCTTTCTGAAACAATGTGCTATTATCAGAACTTCTCTGTTCGTGCTAGTTTGTACAAGTTATGTTTGCAATCCACACTTTATCATTAACCGATAATCAGACGGAGTTCATTTTGTTTTCACTTTACTAATCAGTGTGACATGTTAGCCATTTTCTCTCAGTTGGGGTTGGTTATTTTGTCCTAAAGAACCAATGTTCAGTCAACAAAGAAGCAGCTAGCAGCAGAACGTTATAGGTCCACGTTTTTAGCCCCGCCTACAAAGCTCTGATTGGCTCAGTTATTTTCCCAACCAGTGACACGGCTGTCATTGAGGCCTTTTCATCAAATTGGGCGATACATCAGACTCCACAGTTAGTTACTGAAGCTGTAGCTTTACACCAATTTTACACCATCATGTTCAATGTTAAGTTATTTCCTGTTTTGCCGCAACAGCTTGCATCAGCAAGTCAAGATTCCCAAAAATGGGTCACATGACAATCACACTTATAAAATATTACATGCCAATTGTGCAGAAAGGTTAGTTTTCCCCATCAACACTACAATGTAAGACAACTTTATCCATTTTTTAGATATTTTTTTCTAATTTGAACAATAAAAAAAATCTTAACTCAAGGATCACTTTCTAGCTTTTTCTGGAGCTTTCAAACCTCATTTCCTCTTCTTCATCAGCAGTTTGCTCAGATGTCATGAAGATTTCCTCCATCTGATTCATATAGGACTCGTAGCTCAGCAGAGCCATAACTGAGCAAGCTCTACGCACTGATGAAGACCATGAGATGTGTTTGAAAGCCCCAGAAAAAGCTAATAAGTGGACTTAGAGTTAACAAGGATTAAATTTCAAATTCATTTTTCAGATACTGCAGGTTGAAAACGTTTGCTCACTAAACTTAATGATGCCAAACAAAATTTATCCGGATGAGTGAGAACATGAAACACAACATTTGAAGGTTTATTTCACACATCTCAGCCACGCTACCCTCCACCGCCTCAATCAGCCTCTATATCCCTCCCTCTCCTCATGGCCCCTCTCTCTCTCTCTCTCTGCCACAGTAGACCAATTAGGACTAAGCTGATTCCAGTTGTGACCTTTGGGTCCAGCTCAGGTCTGCTGACAGCAGAGTTAGCATGTAGCTGAACTGTTTTACATGTTATCGACAGAGTGGGAGGCATCATAGTCATTTTATCACACCAATTTCATTCTTGGCCGATTTCCCCTTAGGCAGGTTAGTGGCAGCTTCCCATTGATTTTTCATGTAATTGATCAGAGACCTGCTTGAGCAATTTATTGGCCCGCTCGCACCTGTGATTAAGGCTGAGGCCGCATGTGTTTATGCATGCAGCCGCTATTACTTTCCCCAAGATCAACCACGCACCATAAAAACGCTGCTGTGCCGTCTGTCTGTGGCTGTCACTGTAATGAATGGCGTCCAAGTCTCAGGGACATTTCTAATCATGCTTGACCAAAGCCATGTCATGTCCAAAGTCAAGAGGAATGGAGACAGGCTCGTCTGACTGACCAGCAATGACAGGAGTTAATGTGTTCACATAAAAACATGGACCAGAGTTTAATTCAAAGTAATCCTTATTCATTTGAAGCCGCTTCATGCATGGGATTAATATTAGAGCAGTCGGGGGGCCAAAACCACAATGACATCAGCTAAGCATTTTCTTTGGAAGCCGGGGATAGGATAATTACAGAAGAAGACAAAGACGAAGAGCTGAGTACTTTTTAAATATACACCATGTTAGCTGGGCATGTCGGGAGAAGTGAGGGTAGCCTATCATGTAAGTCATTTACTGGCCTTGCGTATAATGTTCTAAACCACAAGCCATGCTGCTGAGTTGGAGTGCTTAGCGTTGGTGTAGCTCGTCTCCCTTTGGTACTGTGACAGAGCTGGAATAGTAAGGATCAGGCATAAAGCCGCTCAACAAGCTCAAGAGCTATCAAAGAGCCGCCCTTTTAATTTGGTTAATTTACAGGCAGCTTTTTCACTAATAACGTTCTTGGAGTGATACTTGACAAATGGAAATACACACAGGATATTTCTGTCTCGGCGGAGGCTCATCTAATGTTTTGTCTTTTCTCTTCCTCCTCTCTTCTTTACCTTCCTCTCCTCCTCCTCCTCTTCTCTCTGTTTTCATCCTCCTTTCAAATCAAAGACGAGTCACACCCCACAATAAAACTGAATTCCAAGCCATTACTTTATTTCTAACATATTAGCAGTACATAAAGTGATTTGTTTAAAGATTTGTGGCTTTGGAAACACCAATTTGACTCCAAATTTTATTACATGGCCACAGAGTGTTGGCCAGACAGAACACTAGGCGACAATCGCATGTGGTTTGAGGCTAAAACTGAAAAAAAAAGAAGAAACTCGGGCTGGTTTCTCAGGCAAACAGCACCCCTGTATAATGGAACCACTTCACATCCGCATTACTCAAGCTTCCCGGTGCAACAGAATGATGACAGTGTATAATGTGAGGACTTGTATATTTCACTGTGGGAAAAAGGTTCAGATTCACTTTTAATCACAGCCTATAGGAATTAATTCCAAAGTCATGGTGTGAGGTGAGGGGAGAAATGATTTAAGTGTAATTTAATTGATTCCTCATGGCATGAGAGGGATGCAAAGGCTGCAGACGCAGGAAGACAACACATTTGTCATAGTAAACCATTTATTATTTGTGTCCTTTGGAAATAAATCGAGGCCTCATTTCACAGTAAGACTAATAAGTTTATGTCAAAGCGCAATTTGGCACAGAATAGAGCCCATATAACAAGCATTACAATGTTTCAACACAGTCTTTATTCATGGAGATATTGGGCCATATTCTGCAGAGTGTGCATATCAGATAATGATGCATGTGCATATTTTCATAATTCTGTTTTGGCTTCAGAAAACAGCATATTTAGCCGCTTAAAATAATCATATGAGGCCTTACAGATCTAAATATTGGTTCCAAGGGGAAATATGTTGTGTTTTATGCATCATATTATGAGCACAACCTGTTCTTAGATGATGTGAGGTTTACAGGGTGTGAAGTGTGAAGAGCTGTAATTACTCACAGTGCAAATTATGTGCAAAAAAGCAGATAAATCATGCAAAATAAAACAAAGAGTTCACACATTTCTTAAATTTAAGCCAAACTACAGTGGCCTAAATCTTAGATTGTGTGTCTGCTGTGGCTGGCTTTATGGGCAGAGTCTCATCTCTCCTCTTTAAAGTGAAGACTTGGATGCGCGCTGATACACATGCGAAAGCCGGGAAAGAGTGTTTTAAAGTCCTCTCCGGTATGCAGGAGGAGGAAAAGTTGAAATGTCCAACTGTACTGGCGCTGGGGGGGCTGATGTGCTCGTTAAGAATCAGGAGAGAGCATCAGCAGAGCAGGTCACCCTGTTTCTCACATCACAGCCCCATCAGAAATTCTTTCAAGTGTCCTTCTGCGTCGCCAAAGATGACAACGGCGAATCGATAAGCGCTTGAAATGAAAAGAAGCCGCCGGTTTGCCCCCGAGGCGAAAGATTTCATACCCGCCAGCCTCCTCTGAACTTCAGGCATTCCTCTGCACCTTTCTGCGTGAGAAAGAGGAGGCTCTTGACTGCTTTTTTCCCCCCCTTTGTATAAGAAGGTAAGCGGAGAATATATAGCCGTGCCGTCGTGCCTCTCCAGACGCCGCTCACCCTCTTTTTCTCCCCATGCAGGCGGGGCGTGATTTGAAGATGTGCATGATGCTGCAGGGTTGATGTTTTCTTCACGGGTTACTGGGTCGTTTACTTGCATTTACTCTGTGTGTGTGTGTGTGTATGCGCGCGCTCACGTGTTGGTGCTTTTGTGTGTGCGTGTGCCACATCACAACGTCTGATATTAAAGCGCACGGGTCAAATTCTGAGTAACTGGCCGAGCTGTGTTGGCAAATAGGCAAATTTTATTTATTTTTCCTATATTTGTTTGCATTGAGCCAACGCGCTGTCTGCACGCGTGTTTGCGCGAGTGGAAACGTGATAAAATATGGCCTTCTTGGGCCTTTGCAGAATATTATTAGGTATTTGTATAATGCAATTAGTCCTGACTAAATAGGCCTGATCAAAGCAGCTGTGACAATTGCATTAGCTCTTATAATTACACATGTATCAGTCTACACAAGCCTGCAGTGAGCATTTATTATATTACATATGTGTTTGGTGCACGAGGATTCAAGCCATTCCTCCCTCACCAAATTTTGGTCGGGCGGTGGAAGGGGTGGGCTGATGCGCACGTCTTGCTCCAGTGTCCCCTTTTGCCAGGAAATTCCCGTGTGGATGTGCGCATTAATTACTGGTTTAATGGGAGTATGACTAAAAATGTAAAAGAAGGATTAGGCGCGGGGAACGCAAGGGCCTACGTCCGGTCTGCTCGCCTCACTTAAGATGCGAGTGCAAAATCAGTCTGTATCTAACGAAACGGATCTATAAAGAACATTTGCATCCGAGCCAGCTGTTCACTTCATCTGCACATAAATCCGCAACGCGATAGGGCTCTGTCTGGCCCCGAACGAGCCTATTGCATCCATTTAAATGCGCTTCTGGTTTCCACTCGCCTCTTAATATTCTGAATATCGTGCTTTTGAAATGTGGTAAATTATTTTAGAATCAGTGCGCGCAGTGGTCAAACAATGAGCTTAATTTGACATTAATTAGGCTCTAATTTCCTGATGATGATGATGAGCTCTTATAGGAATCAGTATCTGTGACTTATTCCTGTAAATTAACTGCCAGTGGATGCATTTGGCGTGAATCACTTGTTTATTTTGCGCGCTCAGAGTTTAGACAATAAGCAGCAGGTTTTAGGCAAATTGAACCATTCTATGTTTTGCGTGCCTGCACCTCAAGCGACGCAGTGTGACAGTAAACGCACCGGGGCGGACTGACAGGAGCATCAGAGCTTTTATTTTCTTACCACGCGTCTTCTTTTTCAAGATGCCATCCTGAATTTTTGTGGGATTGTTGATGAAAGTTGAGAGGCTCCAAGTTTGCCCTCTGCTAGACGACAGAGGCGCATACATACACAAACACACCCCTTTAAAAGCGCGCGTACAAACACACAGAGAGAGAGAGAGAGAGAGACACACACACACACACACACTCACACACACACATACGCACACACACGCGGGGTCCCTCTCTGAGCTCAAAAGAAGGAGGAAAAAATGCGCCACTCTTGGAGCGTCTTTCAACGGGGGAAAAGTTGAGGAAGACAGAAGAGGACGAACCAAGGGGAGACTCGGATGAAAGCGCCTCCTTCGCTGTTTCTCCTCTCACTGTAAATAGATGGTTATTTATGCGCATAAATGAAACTAACTTAAACGTAGCGCAGCGTCTCGCTTTTTTTTTTGGATAACATAGCCGGGGAGCCACATCCAAGCACGTTTCCGGACACAAACTCCAGCGGCTCTGGACCTTGAAGTTGCCTGAATTCTCGCTATAAACACGCCCGCTGGTGTGTGAGTGTGTGGACGGTGGAATTTATCTCTTCGCTGCAGAATAAAAACGCCGACGGCTGGAAAAAACCAAAACCCCACCGGTGTCAACAACTGGTAAGCGCAGCAGAGGAGCAGAGGCACTTAAGAAAAAGAATAAAAGTGAGGTGTGAGTTAATGCAAGTGGAGGAATTTGTTCCACCTCGTGTCTTTTGGGCGTTTCTGATGTGAATTTCAAAGCGACGGTTGTAACATAACGGAGCATGAAGTGATGAGAGGGCAGGGTTCGCCTTACAGGTCGGCGGATGATAATGATGGATCATTAGCGGTGATGCAGTGCGGGGAAATAGAAAGAAGGGGGGAAACCAGGCTCTACTGTCCTGTACTGTTGGTGGTGAATGGAAGAAAACTGTTCGATGTCGGTTAAAGAATCAGAAAAAAAGACACATTTGTGTGTTTAAGCATCAAATCCTGCTCCAAAGTGATGATTTGCTCGAGCGTAAAAGTCAACGCAGAATGCAGTAAAATGCATGAAATTGGGGGTTAACGTATCAATCAAAGCTTTAAACCCCACTAAAGTAAATGCTGAGTTAACTCTTTGCAGAAAAATACAGATAACCCTGTTAGTAAAAAGGGAGCATCATGAGTTCTGTTTTCTCCTCATATGCATCATTTTGCAGTATAAGAAGAGGGGGGAAAGTTGGGGGAAAGAGGCGACGTTCACGGTCTCACGCCTTTAATTAATACGGGACCATATGGTGGAGGTTAGTCGATTCATCTCCCGGTAAAGGCTGCAGTCTCATGCTCCACTGTGTTAATTTCAGAGGTAAAGCCAGTGTGAGGCCATGCCAGCTTTCTGTCTGCACTGGGCCCCATGCCATGTGAGTCACCGATTCACATCAACTGTTAGTGGTGAGAGCGCAGAGCGTCCGTGAAGTGACAGTGAACGGACGATTAACAGAAGTATTGATAATATTCATGCAGCTATATTTATAAAGCACTCCTAGTGGATCTACACTTATGGCATATGGCAGACAAATAGAAATAAAATATTTATTACTAGGCCTAATTAGCGTACTACAAAAAGTATCGTTACTACATGATAAGAAATTATTATTATTATTATTATTATTATTACATGAGGAAATATTAATTATTATTACATCTCATTTTATTAAATGCTTTAAGTGTCACATATATTTTAAAATATTTATCATCCTCGGTAATTTTTTTTCTCCATATGTTTTAAATTAGCGCAATAATGTCCATCTTTCTTTACCTGAAATGCAAATTTATCACATAATTTACCCCTTTTTTAAAAATTGATGTTAAGTAATTTTTCTTTCTTTTTTTCCAAATCTGTTTTTTCTTGTTACTTTTAAGGAAATTCGTGCCTTTAATTTGAAATCTCCGCCAAAAAGAGATTCAAAAATAGATGAAAACAAATCGTTCGATGTGGAATTTTTTTTTTACACAATAAAATAAAATACAGTTAAATGAATGAATAAGAGATTTCAGAGGCCGCAGAGCAGGCAGGCTGAAATATTGGAGGGACCCCTCATTAAATCGCACTGATTAGATAACACGGAGCTGCGCGCAATAACCTCACACCCTCCAGCCTGACCCCCACTATTTCATTTTGCTATGGGGAGAAAGGGGAGGGATGGGCGGAAAGGTTGTGCAGGTACACACCGTAAAACTTAACCTCCAATATCTTCATCTTTTGAATTAAAGAGGAAAAAAATCGCCTCACAGAAGATGTAGAGCAGGTGAAGGGAAGAACTGAGGAAAATGGTTAACAGCATGACTGCATGCAAATTCCACCCGACTTGAATTATCATAAGCAAACAGTGTGAGCCTGGACTAATAAAACCCCATCTGTGTAACTTCATATCGAGGTAGTATGAGGGCTGCGATAATGAATTTTGTAATATCCCACCGACAGACATCTCAATCAGACTCTAATCCCGTGATTTTACTACGGAATCACTCCACTTCCAACTGCTGCAGGCTGCACCACAACACAAGATCCGGCTCATGCAAAACACGACGGCTTTGATATATTCACACTGTACACGACTCACACTGGAAAAAATATATCACAATACATGGCGCGCGCTAAAGTGGAGTTTTACAGTCGAATTTGTCTTAAATGAAGAGAAAAGGAGCGTCAGGATGATGAGATCAGTCATTTTCCTCCAGCGCAAAAATCATCTTTCCTTTTTGTTTTGTCCTGCAAAGTGTTTCCTTGAAATGCAGATGTCGGAGCTCAGAGGATGGGCAGATGTTTCTGAACACAAGTCAAATTAAACAGGAAATAAGTTGTTTAAAATAAAAATACGCTTTCATACCTGCTCACATCACAGCTTCTCTATCCAACTAAATTCTAACATCAGCTCTGCGCTTCGCTGAAGGCCTGAATTTTGCATCAATTTGAAATATTTTCCTCCAGACCAACAGCATTTTTTTCTATTTCTTGCAATCTAATACTCATGCTTTAAGCACACCACTATTCTTTTGGGTTTTATGTCGTCTCCAAACATGATTACTGCGCAGGTACGTCAGAGACCAACACAGGGGGTTGTTGACTCGTCTTAAAGGCTAATTATGGCTCTTTTGTCTGTTATTACAGAAGCGGTTTCCTTAAATTGCCATAATGGACTCCCACTGCCGCAAACTGGCCACCACCTGCGCGCAAATAGGTGAGTATCTGAGCTATATGAGCCAATACACGGCAGTTCTCACATATCATAGAAATATTAAATATATATATATTTGGAGGTTGAATATAAAATAATTGTCAATTTAATTGTACATAAAAACATGATTTTATTTCATTTTATTTACATAAAAATGGCACTCTTGGCAATTCTAGGCCGTTAGGTTAACAGGTTAAAGGTTTATTGTATGTGTTGCTTTCCAAAAATATTTATTAATTACAGCTAATATCTTATTCTTTATTTATTGCATTTTTTATTAATTCGCCTTCTTCAGAAGTGACCCAAACCAGACACACGCTGATGTCTTGATCCTAAAAATGAGATTTGGTTTAAAATAAGTGAACAGTTCTGGCACTGCTTGCTTGTTTCCCACCTCTAGTTTAATGAAGTGTCTTAAAACAAGCTTAACATCTTAAATTAAAAGGCAAAATAAGGTTGATTTCTTCATTTAAAAAAATTCAGTTCTGATGGATTTTTCCCAAAATAATCCTTCACTGTTTTCTTCGTAAGACTCTGAGGTGTGAAGTGTGCTGCTAAAAAGCTGCTGTAGTGGCAGCTTTGCGGTGGATGTCACCGGTTTGTTCAAAAGCAGTCGCTCAGGTGTTCTGGCCTCTCTGCTCGTCGCTGTGAGGAAGCTGCAGTGTCTCTTGTTTGCTGTCTCAGAGGGACACCTGGTGGTCAAATGTGGATCTGCAGCTGCAGGTTACACACAGCATCATGTGCGGATCTGACTCAAGTGAAAGCTCTGCAGCGATGTTATCTGTTGCAATGAAAAGGTGGACATATGTGACCACTGACGCAGCTTTTTGGAGCCTTTAATCTGCCATTTTCTGGCCTTTGGCACAGTGAGGTCGCTGTATGACGGCAAAACAAAGGCTATATTTAATAAGGTTTCAGAGCTGAATTTAGATTCTGCTTGCACTAAGATTTTTTTTTTCCTAGATAGCATCTAAATCAACGAGAGACTAAACAAAAAGCTCGACACCACCGAGTCTGGGATTTATTAATTATTCTCCAACGTGGTGGGGAAATTACATCAGGTCTTGTTAGGGTCTTAAACGAATAACCAATAGCTCTCATTCGGTTTCGTTTAGCCGACATTGATGGGGCTGTGTGACAGAGGGCAGGCTGTTCACAGCCTCCGAGCTGCGCAGTGTGGACGACCATTGATTAAGAATAATAAGATAATAAGACATAGACACACCAGCGTCAACTGTTTTGCTGTAATGTATGCAGCGCTTGTTGGATTGACTCCGGGGAAAACTAAATGTATAATGAAAGCCCATTCGTGAGGAGGAATATACTAATGGAGGAATCTGATGTTCCCTTAATCCTATGTAAAAAGCCTTGTCGTCTCCCCCTATATTGACTGAATTGCTAATTAATGGCCCTCTATGGCGGAGGCCTATTGCGCGCAGTAATCCGCAGAAGAGAGATAAAGCATTCAGAAGGTAGAAATGAAGAGGAAACCGATAATCCACTTCAAGTTTAGTATTACAATAGGACTGCAAGGAGGGAAAAAAGGAGCAGCAGAGTTCGCTGCATGGCATAAAATAACTAAAATAACACATGGAAATTACTGTTTTATTATTGTTATTTATATAGAACAGTAGCCGAATTCTGAAGTTTATCCGATGCACATTCTTATTAATTCTGCTTTGTGTTTATTTCCTAAAATACATCTATTTTTATTTTCCTATTTTAAACTGCCTTTCAGTAAACGTTTGAAAATGTAAGGGCGTGATTGTCTTGCTCAGCCTTAAACGATAAAGCATCAATAAAAATAAAAACCATTACTCTTAAACTGTACATGAATGATAATCACTTAAACCATGCATCATCTTAACTGAATTACTCTGGACCATCCAAACAAGGTTTTATTGCTCTGTATGAGAGGCGATTGGTTCCCGAGTTTTCCGAAAGTATCTTCCCTCCCTCAGTGTGTGTGTGTGTGTGTGTGTGTGTGTGTGTGTGTGTGTGTGTGTGTTGCATAGACTCTATGGTCTGCTGGTATTTATATATCAGGGGCTTTCACGGGATTAGCCCAGTAACTTCTTAACATCGCCAAGTCCAAATGCGCTGGCTGAATGGGCGTCCGCCTGGCCACGTGGACATGGGAAGTGTGTTATTTGATGGTGATGATGATGATGATCCAGTTGTGTTATGGAATAAAAAAAAGGACCAAAATGAAGACCAGAGTGTCATCAATATTTTTCACAGGTATGAATCGCACTAACTGTCGCGAGCGCGTCCTCCTGTCTGTGCTGCCCGTCCATCACTTCAATCACCTGTTACCCGGATGACATTTCTCCACCCTCAATCTCCCACCTTGAAAATTAAAGTCGCATTTGTTTGATTAGACGTGTTTACTTTGTCTTAACGCCACACAATCTTTGGGGAATTATAGGTACAAAAAAATTATTGCTGGCATATGAGCCTAAACTCATTAAAAGTCCTCCTTCACAAATTCTTAGGCAAATGAGAGTCTTATCAGATTAAAAGAAAGAAAAAAAAAACACTACGGGAGTGCTGGCTGAGAACGACTGAGGGGTCCAAACGCAAAGTGAGGAGAGATCTCCAGTTAAGCACCCAGATAAAGTAATCCGTCGTCAACAAACTGAGTCTGCGTGGTTAACTGTGGCTCCGATGGGGTTGATTTAATGGATATTTGAACCTCAACTCTGTGGAGATCAAGAGGATCGCCTCATTTGACAACTCGTGTGACTGGCAGTGCTTTTTCCTGAGTCTATAGGCTGCATACCGGGATGCAGCGGATAGTAAACCACTTTAGACCAGTTTGGTCACGTTTTTGGTGCGTGTGATGGAAATGCACTGCAGACATCTCCCTAAGTAGAGCTGGATATGAGGATTAGACCTCCGGAGAGGGAAAATGCTTCAATTCAAACTGCTGATGTTTGATTGCCTTTAAAGTAATTTTCCCAGCTTCTTTCCATTACTTCTTTCCTTTGAATGGCGCTAAAATTCTGCATTGCTCTGCAGCTGCACCAGCTGCGCCTGTGCGCCGTTTAACATACATGTCAGTTAGCGTCAGTTGACAAGTGCGCACAGACAGTTTTGGGGCCGGCTGGCACATCCCTCCTTCAGAAGTTACTTTTCTCCCTTTAATCGGGCGTCCTTTCACGGGATTATTGGGCTGTAGTAGGTTTTTGTGTTTGCAGTGTGCATATTTTTTTCATACGGCTTTCAGTACAATCCGCTCGGTGGCTCGCTTTATCCACACTGAGTCCCTGAGTAAACTGCGGTGACAGAGGCTGCGAGCGTGCAGCTCAGCTTGGGTATCAATAGAACGGCGTCGTTTTACTGGGCCACTGGACCCATCTCATAAAATGAGACCAAACTGTGTTATTTTCATTTTTATTTGGTCTTGGGCTGCTGCGCAACGGCACCTCGGAGCGCCGCGGGTACACCGTGCGTCCCATCTCTCTTTACATGCTTTTATTTGGAAGAGAAAAATAAGCGCCAGACCCGGCGTAAACACATTGGCACACATATCTCGTTTCTGCAAGCTCCGGTTGGCTGAGCTCACCGTCATATCCACATGGATGTGCCTGTCAGAGCGAACATGGGCGGGCGCAACTTGGTGACGTGGAGGTCTAGAGAGGGGCGCAGTTGGATAGGCGGCGCGCAGGCAACAGCTGAAATGAACAGAGAGCGGTGTAGAGTGTGTATGCCTCTGGATCTAATATCACCTACCTGTCCTTGTCACTCTGATAGTCAGCCGAGGTAGCCGCTGCTTACCACCGATGCTAGTATGGCAGCACTCAGTGATCTATTTTAAAGCATTTTCCACTTAAAACTGAAAGGGGGCTTCATCTCAACCTCAAGAGGAACCGCTCTCCTGTGCGTCTTTTTGGAGAACTGAACACATTCCGCCGACGGACTTTTCCGCTCATCCTCGTTGTACTAAAGGGGACTTAATCTGCTTTTGACAGCCAGTTTTTCGATCTTTTACCGATGATCTCTATGAGGGATCCATTAAACATAGACCATCACCACCTAACAGGGAATAAACTTGCCTCCACACACCACACGGCTCTGGCGATGGCATCAAGTTTACAGCCGCTGCAGCGGTCTGTGGACTCTAAACACCGGTTAGAGGTGCACACCGTGTCGGACACGTCCAGCCCGGAGTCTGTCGGTAAGAACCGCCCGGGGTGCAGATGTTCTCAGCACGGCGCCGCAGATGTCACATCGATATCAAACAAAAGATGGCTCCAATGAAGGGCGCCTTACATGAATGCAAACAGGCGATTACAGCCATCACTTAACTCGCAGATCATTCGTCTTGACACTTGTCTGTTTGCGGTGTAGTAAAAAGTTTCTGTGTTATGTAGATGAGAAACAGCTTGTCTTGTGGCAACTAAAATTTGTCAGGCATTTACTTCAATACTCGGTGTCGAGATTAAATCAAAAGGTCAACCAAAAGGGAAATGCAAAAATCCAAACATGAAAAAAAGTAATTAAGCTTATTTTACGACTCAGAGCATTTGTTCCGCAGTGAAGTCAGCGATTAGCTCATCCATTTCCCAACAGTGCCGCGGATTCAGGATCTTTTTTTGTTCTCTCTCTCCCTAAAGCATGCAGGCCTTAATCCGCCTGACCGTGACTGAATCAGCTTCTTTCCTCTTGACAGAAAAAGAAAAGAACCAAAATAAAAACGACGACTCCTCAGACGACCCGTCTAAAAAGAAGCGGCAGCGGCGGCAGAGGACTCACTTCACCAGCCAGCAGCTGCAGGAACTGGAGGCCACGTTCCAGCGGAATCGCTATCCTGACATGAGCACAAGGGAGGAGATAGCCGTGTGGACCAACCTCACAGAGGCCCGGGTCAGGGTGAGTATTCCCTCGGGTGCAAACAAAAACAATTCGTGTGTATAATTTCGGGTAATTTGTGCCAATTGTCCGGTTAAACCACAAATAGCCTGTACCTTTATATTATTACGCACGGACACCAAACTTTACGCACGGCTCACTTTTCCTTGAAAATAATGTATTGCACAGTTTTTAGCTGGAAAACAAGGAATCAGAGTCTTGTTTAAATACACTGCTGGTTGGAGCTCTATTTAATTAGATTGTGTATGTTTATCTTTTGGGCTAAATATAACTGAAATCATCTGCACACATTGCAAAATAAACTTTGATTTGTGCTTCTCGCCGCATTTTAATCTTTTCAGTAATTTCACAGTAAAGTAGGACTATTTGTTATTTGCCTATTGAGTGTAATTACACATTATTACGCTGTTAACAGTTGACATGTGTCGGTGGCAGATACCAGTCGTGTTCTCCTGTCCGTGTGAAAGAGGTGCAAAGCTTGTATTTTGCGATTGTCGCCCTGGTGTTGTGTGATTAAGGTCAGCGTGTTTGCGGAAGCCTGCAGAGGAATACACATCCTCCCCACATTAGGATGGTGCAGGGGCAGCCCAGTGTGTATTCTGCTCAGATAAAGACCCAATCAAAGCGGAGTGGTCTGCACAGGGAAGCAGAGATTAATAAAGAGAGTTTGGATTTACAGACGCTCAAATTATCAAGAGGGGTTAATTTAAATTTAGCACCAATATCACAAATTAAAGATTATGTGTCTGATATTAAAATGTAGATATAGATGCTATAAAATATTTACACTCCTAATTCCTAACCTGCTTTTCTTACTGCTTTTCCTCCAGGTTTGGTTCAAGAATCGGCGAGCCAAGTGGAGGAAACGGGAAAGAAACCAACAAGCCGAGCTTTGCAAAAACGGCTTCGGCCCGCAGTTCAATGGACTCATGCAGCCCTATGAGGACATGTACCCCAGCTACACGTACAACAACTGGGCCGCCAAGGGCCTCACGCCGGCCTCATTATCCACCAAAAGCTTCCCCTTCTTCAACTCCATGAATGTCAACCCCTTATCCTCGCAGACCATGTTCTCGCCGCCCAACTCCATATCCTCCATGACTTCCAGCATGGTGCCATCGGCGGTCACCGGCGTGCCGGGCTCCAGCCTCAACAGCCTCAATAACTTGAACAACCTCAGTAACCCGTCTCTCAACTCGGCGGTGCCCACGTCGGCGTGCCCCTACGCGCCCCCGACCCCTCCTTATGTGTACAGGGACACTTGCAACTCCAGCCTGGCCAGCCTGAGACTGAAAGCCAAGCAGCACTCGAGTTTTGGATACGCCAGTGTGCAGAATCCGGCCACTAATCTGAGCGCTTGCCAATACGCCGTGGACAGACCAGTCTAATACCCAGCTGCACTGCAAAAAACAACCACCTTAGCAAGTCATTAGAGGCTAGTAGTGGCGCTTCAAGTGTTACTTTTCTCTGAGGGGAGTGAGGAAATCTGGCGGTGAGATAATTGTACTTTTTTCCACGCGTTTCAGGAAATGTCTTTATTGTATGGCATTCTCTGATACTATTGGAGTTGGTCGATTCTGACTTTTTTCCCTCGAGATATTACCACTTGTACCTTGAAAATGTCCAAACATGTCAAGAAACACGTGAGATGATTCCATCGCACATGATGATGTACTTTTTTTTTTTTTTTTTTTGGTGGGGGGAGGGGGGTATGATTTTGAGGGTGATTACAAGACCAACTGGCTCGTGATGGTGGTCATTTTTTGCAGTGTGTGGGTAATCACAAGCAGCCGGCCACAGGAACAAGAGACTACTACAACTACTTTTTTCATTTTTCAAAATGGGCACTAGAAGACTGAACCACTGAAGCAAGCTCAACTCCGGGTCGGAGTCAAACTGAAACGGGAGAATTTAGGTTTATTCCCCTTCTGATGAGTCCAGGCCGAGCGTCACGCTGCGCCACAGATTAAAAAAAGGCCTATTTCTTTTTCATAGCTCGTCATGAGGGGTTTTTCTTTTTCTTTTTCTGGTGGATTTTGGACGATAATTGTTGACTGAAAAGGTTGTATATATTTGAATGATCATCTCCTGTTTGTCGAGGCGAATGCGCTATAACCCTCCAGTCCTCTCCAGGTTCAATTTATCAACGCATGTGGAAAAAAAAGAGAAAAAAAAAAAGAACCCTAAAAAGGAATCATGTTTTGCTTGCAAACAAAAGGGAATGTACATACTAAAACGCACCAGATGTGTGTTTCTAACATATTATAAATTTATTATTAATGTCTGTGTGAATATCGATTTAGAATAGCAATTCTGGATTTTAAAAGAAGAAGCATCAAAAATGTTCCTGCGACAAATTATTTGGTTTTTGCTCTGTGTATACTATTTGGTACGGAATTATGTTTTTTTTTTTTTTTTTTTTTTTTTTCCAACATCCAAAAAAACTATTGTGTTTTATTTAATGGAAGTAAATATATTGTTCAAAAACATTCTGATGGGAGACTTTTATTTGATCTTTGTGTTAGTAGTCTGTTAGTGGAGTGCAAAGCAATGACAGTCTGTCTATAGCCTTTCGATTATGTGAGGTGCTTGTGCGGCTAATCTATAGAGGAAAACAATGGGCCGCTCCAATACACACAGCAGCGAGATGCTCCGTCAGATTAACTGCTGAATACATGTCTGCCTGCCCAGCCAAGGGCCTCGGCTGCGGTCACTGGTGCTTGAAATAACACGGGAATCAACAAACAGGATTTGGACCACACAACAGTGACGACAGTCCATTAGTGTTTTTTTCCCCCTCTGTGTTTGAGCTCAGAAGAGATGGCTGCTATGTGAAGGGATTATTAGAAACACGTCTTTGAATCTACTTTTTGATCCAATTCATGCATTAATAGGGATTTTTTTTTCTTTTTTAAAAAAAAAAGCGCAATTGTCCAAATTCCTATTTTACAGGTGACTTTAATGATCTTTCAAATATAATTGTGATAAGTGTGATATAATTAAGCATGAAGGTGTTTGTTTAGAGCTTAGGATTTTTAAAGCGAGTCTTTTTGTTCCAGACTGACCTGAATGCAGCCGCACTGACGCATGCATCTGCTTGCCTTTGCATTGTTTTCTTTTATGACTCGGCGCGTTTTGAGTCACGCTTTACGGTGCGCAATTCTGCCAAAGCTACGGTCTGGGGGAAATTGTGATTCACAAGCTTGAGCAAACAAGCGTACGCAGAGATACAGAGGTATGCGGGCCGAGGCTGAGTGGAGGAGGCGGGGGGACGAGTGCAGCGTCGTGGCTGCAGGCAGAGCGGGGACGCCGGGGAGGAAACACCGCAACGCTCCCCGCAGAAAAAAAAGGCATAAACAGGCGCGACTTGGCGTTTGCAGGCTGAGCTGCGCGCAGATGTGGATCATGTGGGTTGTTTGTGCACAAATTCTGTTCAATCAACTATCACAATATAATGAACTACAATATCCAGGGGAAAAGCAAATGCGGCCGCTTGGTGAAAGAGCTGATTTAGGATCTGATGTCATGCTGCAAGAGGCCTTTAAGGTCACCTCTCGAGGGGGGGATTATTATGAGGAGAAATAAATCACAGCACAAGTGTTGTTTTTACAAAAACTGCTAAATAACAAACACAGGAGAAGCCTTCTTCTCTTTTTCCATCTATGAATGCATCTGATTTCCTGAGGCGCATCCTGAACTCCTCACCCACCAGAATTAGCTTTTTCCTTTTTCATAGGAAAAAGAAAAAGAAAAAAAAAAAAGCAGTGGGCTCCCTTTGTTGCACAAGTGTCACCTTTTGATGGAGTCGGTAACGCGGAGCAATAATCAGCTGACAGGGGATAAGCCTCGGCTGCTGCAGAGGCGAATACGCAAGTCTGCGGCCTCAATACACATCCACACAATCAACATGTGAGCAGAGGGTGACCTGAAGAGAAGAGGCTCCACAGGGAAATGTTCATTTGGCTGAAACGGCGCCCAGGACTGCAGACCTTTAGCCTGCCGCCTCCTCTCCAACCTGCACAAGGTAAGAACTCGCTAAAGTTTCCATGAAAACCACCACATGTGCCTTTTAGCTGCTGCGGCTGCATGTTCACTCATGTTTAATCACAGATTTCTGCAGAGAAATTTCACAAAAAACAAACTTATGTTTGCAACATGGCTACTTACATTCTGCTCACGCTTTAGCTGCATTTCATATTCTAAATGCAGACACTGCAGTCACTTACGCGTCAAAGCAAACTCAATTTAAAGTCGAAAAAATGCACGCTTCCCACGCGTAACCGCGCATAATAATGACTAAGAAATATACATAATAAACTTTCTAAACATGTAGTTCATGTTCCAGTGGAGATACAATTATCAATCTCTGGTTAAACCAAATTCCTATTTGTCCTGCCTCAGCTTCCGGACGCCTAAAACACACTAGTCCATCTTAATGTGAGATTTGTTCCGCCAGATGATTAAAAAAAAAAATCCGATGTGAGGAAACACACCGAGCCGACACAGCTCTCACCTCCACTCCGCTGGGAATTCAAATAAAACGCGAGGAAGTGCAAACATCCAAACGTGTATCGTTACACCTCCAATCTAAATAATTAACAATCTCTCAATAGTCATGCAGCGGCGCGTTTGGAACAGACTTCAGGTGGTTTGGTGATAACGCTGCATGCGGTGTATCAGGAGCAAGGTTTCTAATTAGACTGTTGTGGTTTTCTGGAGAACTCGCCGGTTTTTTGCTGAAGTTCCCGCAGAATATGAACGAAAATAGACATCTCTGAGTGATTTTTGATTTTTAAAAAACTATTGCAAGACATTTTAGCAACATTCAGAAGGTGCACGGTTATTTATTGCATGTAATAAATAGATACGGGAACTATTTAAGTTTCAAAGATGAGAATATGCACTTCTAATATCAGTTTATGGTCAAAATTAAAGCTTGCTTGTTTTTTGCACGTGTGCCCTATTCCGAATTAGGCAAACCACGCATTTACCTCTTTATTTTCACCCACAGAGCGCAATCAAACAAGCATTTTATTTACATCAGTGGAGTTTTAGGTTGTCTTTGTCTGGTCAGATGCATCAAAATGAGGGAATGAAGGCAGATTTCACATGTTTCAGAGCACGCGGGCTGCTTCTGATCAGCAGTTTATTTTTTAAGTGGGCAGTGATGCAACAGGCTCGAATTAAACCACAGCAGGACTCTGGTGCTGAAAACTCAAAAGCTCATGGCTTTCATATGAAAGGAGGAATTCAGTCAATTTCAAGTTGTTAAAGCCAAATTCTGTCTATAAGAAAAATAGTCTTTTTTGCACCAATGGGGGAAATTTGTTTTTCACGATCTGCTCACGTGTAAAGAAAAAACAAATATGGTGGATATGATGGAAATAATGGTAATAGTATACATATTAACCTCTCTTGTATCTCCAAATGTAATATACTTGCATACATGTGTATTCACACACGCACGCACACACACACAGTATTCAGCAAGGTATCTAATTTAGGGCTGCTATGGCTGAGGAGACAGAACTCCTCTATGTGCCTCAGAATAAATGGAGGACAATGGCCGCAGAAGATGCACACAGTCGACCTACAAACACAACTAGTCTCAGCACTTTGCCAATGAGTGCAGCGGTCAGGCAGCAGAGAGGGCTGCTGTGTGTCTTGGGGGAGGTGGGAGGTTGCGGGTTTGGGGGTTTGGCTCTGGACCAATGGCGGCCCAGCGGCTTCAGCTAAAGGTCACATGTTGTGACCTTACACATTCTCACCCTCACCTAAGGCCCGAAGAGAAGTTCTCCATAACAAGACGCACAACGGTCCATCTCAGCTGAACTCTAAAAACCCTCAAAGGAGCTTTAAATGAAGTTGACATGGTCGCCTTTTTCAGCACAATCAAACAAGATAATCAAATAAATGAATTGGCTTTGATGCACTGCAGCAACATTCACGTTTGATGCACACTGCAAAATGAAAAATGTGTCTTTGCCTCTGGCGTCTATTGAAAAGTGCCCTTTGTGTGAAAATATTGACTTCCTGGTGTTCATTTATGCCTGCATGCTCGAGAACAGGCGCACATGCAGACTTGCTCACTGCTGGTGTCTGTTGCATGTATGTTGGCTGTATGTTGTGCATCTTGTGCGTGGATCTACATGCACGTGCACGGCTGTGTGCACGTATCAAGCCCTGTCACAGTGGGGGCTCGGTGCTGTTTGAGGGCAGGCGGCTGGCCAGAGCGTGTGAAAGCAGATAACCAGGGCGAATTTCATGACGCACACACTTCCTGCTCTCTGAAGTTCTATTAAAGAAGGATGAAAACAAAACACACATCTCAGATGTTTTCTCTCCAAATCAATTTCTTCACATTACGCATGCTGAAAAGATCAGTAGCACTTCTCTCATGAACCTTGAAATAGTGGAAAAAATGATCCATCAGGAGAAACTCATGAATTTATCGCATAGAGGAAACACATTGCTTAAAAATCTCTGAGAATGCAGGTTGTTTTTTTTGGCTTGTTGCATATTTCAGACCTGAACCCGTAGCATCATTCGTCATAGGTCATGATCTGAAGTGTCTGCTGAAGAGCTTCAATGTAAATGTTTGAGGTGTCTTTAAGCCATTTTGCTCTCTGAGGTCCCTAATTATACACAATAATACATGAAAAACAGACACAAGAGTAGTGAAAAGGGACTCAGTCCAAAAAACTGCTGCTGGAGCTCTCTGATGAGTCTGTGTTTATGTTTGTTCTGCTACTGCAGAGTAAGAACTTGCATGCTCAAACCGTCTGGATAAAAATGCCATTCAAGCGGCATTATTTAGCATTAAGGCTACCTACAATAGACCCACCAAGCTGCAAGAAACACCTCTGAGCCTGTACGCCACAGGAAACCCGTCCTATAGATAGTATGTCAGAGTTTTAGTTCAAATCACTGCATTTTCTAAAATCACAGCATAAATGTGCAAAGAAAGTATAAAAAATACATATAATTCATAAATAGGCAGCCTGCAGGCACGCCAGCTGCCTAAAGTCTTCCTCATGCCTCTTCATGTTAACCTGACAAGTCTAAGGCTGCTAACATTTTAGCCTTATCTGAGGCATCGTGTTCAGACACCTTCAGTTTACACAGTCTGCCCCAGATGGCATCTCTCAGCACTGTTTTCTTTAGGCCTGTCATCTACTGTAACGTCTTAATTGACGTTTACCTCTGTTCGCCGCTGTCAGCCACCCGGAGTCTGTGTCTGATGAGCAGCCTGGCAGAAGAGTTTCCCAGGCTCCAACTTCAGATAGAAAATTACACCTGAGCGCTTTTGTTTGTTTTAGTTTTTTTTTTTTTTTTTTTTTTTTCATTTCGTGTCTTACAATACAATTTTCCCTTCACACGCAGGGTGAATTACAAAATGCTGTAGAAATTGTCAAAGTGTCTAGCGTCTACCTCAATGGCTCATGTTAGTTTAGTGGCCTGGGTGAAATCCTGGCTCTCTCAAGTATCTTATCTAAAAAAATAAAATCAGAGTTCAGATAACAGCCCATTTTGCCATTACAGAAGCAAACCATTGAAGGGTTTCCAACTGAATCTCAACACTTTTCTATACGGCAATAATCCTACATTACTCCGCTCAGAAAGATTCAACATCACAGTCAGGATGTTTCTTCAATATTCTTCCCTCTGGCCTTCCTGTAAAATCATGCAGAACATGCAAATAATGTGGACGCTACTGTGCACCACAGTTTAAAGTGTGAGTTATTTTGTTTGTCCCAGTGGAAACAAAAGCCTGAATGCTTCCAGAGTTAATGTCGTACATCACATGGCGTCTAACCAGTTGTACAAACATGGCATCTTTGGGTATAAAATGGACAATTTTATGGAGAAGACCACTTAGGGAGAAGCTTTACATCATTTATCTCCATTCAGCTCAAAGCTAGAAGTCAGTAATCTGTGTTTTCCTCAATAAAACGTCCTATAATACATTGTTTTATTAATGTAAAATAACATCTCTTGTGTAACAGTTAAATGTTATGTCAAAAATATTAAAAAAGAATTTTACCAGCTGCTAACTTGCCTGTTGAATGTATGTTTAAATGCTCACCACACACGTGCTCTTCATAAACATGAGCTCATGCGAGGCTAAATATTGAACCAATGTCATGTATTAAGTAATCCTGTGCAGCATTTACAGTGGACGCCCGTCGTCACGATAGTGTGACTGCATCTCAGAAACATCCAATGCGGTGCAGTTTGGAAACAGTATAGTGCTGCAGCATTATATTTTCATTAAAAGGAATGCATGGTGTAAGAATATCTGACCAGCCGGAGCGCAGTTTACCGATAATGATACTGAATTTTTAAAGTCACATTATTTCCAGTCTTCATGTCCAGTCCTAGAACCAGTTTCTGTGGAGAGTAATACTGTGACATCTGCAAAATGCTGAAAAGGGAGCTAGAATTCAGCTGTGATTCATTTTACAACCATTAATTGTAACTATTGTCAAACTACTTCACACCCTTTACTCAATGGCCTTTTGGTGTTTTAAACACCTTAAAAACACAAAAACAATAAATAGGTTGTAACTTGGCAAAGCTTATCCAGGTTTAAGCTTAAAAAAATCCTATTCAGGTCAATTTTTTGAGAGAATTGAGCCCTTTTGCTCTGAGAGAAGTCTTTTCTCATGTTTCGCTGCCTGTCAACCTGCTTTTGTCTTCTGTTAAAGCCATCGCTTGAAGGAAATATCAAAATTCAGCAAACAGCAGCTGAAATCTGTAAATCACTGAACCTGCACTGTGCTGGACGTTCGCACTGCCCACACATTTGCTCCTCTGGACTGCAGACAAAAATTTAAAGTTTAATTTTGCACATAAGTTAAATAATAACTCTCAGTCTGCTGTCTCGGTGTTGAATGGATGACCGAGTGAGCGGAGTGACATCCAGCAGCCTGGAAAGCAAATCAAACTCTGCACACCAATAAACAAACGTCAGCTTTTGATTTTACTGCCTAGAAACAGGCCATTCCTCACACAGATAAATGGTGTCATTTACTGCATTTTCCTTGTATATTGCACATGGCTTCAGATCAACAAGTTTCTGTCCACTCCTTCCAGGCTCAGCTGCTGCCCGTCTCCATCCTGCCAGCAGCAGCTTGTGGTTACCAGCCTATAACTCACCAAAACCAGCACCTCCATCGACAGCAAGACTTACAAGCTCTGCCTGTTCGGTCGCTGTGAGTCACTCTTCTGCTGGCTGAAGTGTAAAATGTTTACGCCTTATAAAAATATTTCTTTGGATTGCGCTCTTATTTAAGCCAGATGTTGCCCATTCCACTTTCTCTGGTGCAAATATAGAGCTGTGTTTTTTTTTTTACTTTAATTTCTAGCATTCATTTTTCCATCTCTGTGCAAACTGTGTGGTCAACTGCTCTTCGCAGGTTTATTCCTCTGAAGATGATGATGATGAGCAGCTGTTTGAAACAAGCGACTATTAATTACAGATGGATGTAAAGTGAACACAAATGTCTGCATCCCCAGAAACAAATACTGATTGATGCTTTCTTCATTTCTCCAAGTGTTACTCACACATTTATGTTTTCTCTGCTGTGATTTTCCATTTTTGTGCAACGCGTTGTTTTATTGCAATCATTGTGTATTATTATGTTATGACATTTATCACGTCGGAATTTAAATATTTTCAGATTTTTGCAATTGTCATGTTTTTTTTATAGATACACTGAAATGAGTGTCATTCGTGCTTTGTTTCATTAATTCAGACTGTAATTTTAAAAAATGTCAATTTTGAGAAAACTAATCATCTTGAAATGATTATTCTTTTGTAAGCCACTGTGCTTGCACAAACACTCTTATTTCATTTTTTTAAAAAAAAGTGGCACAGTTAAAGGAGTTAGATGAGAAGCCTGACATCTCT
Organism: Chaetodon trifasciatus; assembly: GCA_037975065.1. Taxonomy (NCBI): domain Eukaryota; kingdom Metazoa; phylum Chordata; class Actinopteri; order Chaetodontiformes; family Chaetodontidae; genus Chaetodon; species Chaetodon trifasciatus. The sequence goes on along the minus strand of JBBMOE010000036.1, from coordinate 5,351,242 downwards.
GTCATGTCTGCACGTGAATATGAAGCTATGGCCAGCAGCCTGTTAGTTAGCTTAGCTTAGCACAACGACTGAAAACGGGGAAATGGCTAGTCAGCTCTGTCCAAAGCTAACAAACTCCAGCTAAAAGGACATTTAAATTAATGCATTGCGTCTTGTTTGTTTATCCTGTGCAAGAATCAGCTTGTAGGATCACCACATTGTGGTTTTATGGGGGTTAAGTGCCAGATTCTATCATGCATTAACTTCCTGAAGTCGTTGGTTGCCTGCCAACCTCACAGTGGCAACAAGACTCCAGGAGGCTACAGGTTACTGCACCCAGTCAAGAAATATTTACAACTATTTCAAGTTACAGATTTTAGACAAAATAAAGAAACATGATAAAACAGCTCTGTTTGTGGTGGTAGGACATTTTTGTTGCCTTTGCACAGAGCTAGGCTAGCTGTCCTTATGCTAAGCTAAGCTAATTGGATGCTAGCTGTAGCTTCATAGTTATTGTTTAGACCCTACGAGGACATATGGAGCTTCTCATTGTACTCTAGGCAAGAAAACAAACAAGCACATTTTCCAAACTGTTGAACTACTCCTTTAAATAATATCTGGTTCATAATCGATCATTTAGTCTTAGTGCTACATGGAGGGATCATCCTGGCATTAACGGCTGATCATCTAACCACTCAAACATACATAAGAGTCAAGGAAAGAGAGTTGGAAAATATAATATTAAAGCACTTTCATGATTGTTTTTCCTGTTGTGCCACTTGCTGTGTATATTTGTGTATGTGTCAAATAAGACGACAAATATCCTCCAAAAAAAATGAATTAGATGAGCAGCAGTGAACAGTGAAATAACAGGTTTACTGGTGATGAAAAGAAAAAAAAAAGTGAACACTCCACCTGGTGTACCTGGTGGCTCCACTCATCCACCTCTCCCAGCCTACAGCATTTCCAACCCAACAAGAACAGACGGTGTGGAGAGCGACTTATTGGATTGGATCCCACCCAGCAGCGACTTATACGCTCAACCTATATGTCACAGATGGTAGGATTTCAGCGTGGTTGATATAGGAAATCCACTAAGGAGTATTGATCTTTCTAAGATCTGCTCTCTCCGCCTGATCTCCACAGGATCTGAACATCCGCAGAGACCTGTAGGGGAGTGGAGCCGCTGGAATCTCACTCTACCTTTAACGGTTAAAGTTGAGGTAGTGAGATGCAATATTTCCACAAAAATTAATGTCAGAGTCACAAACTTCATCTCAATCTATCACCACGTGCTGCAGCACAATAATGATTCAACCTATAGCCGGTTGATTACATTTTTTTCTGTTTTAAGCAGTCAGAAATCCCGTTAAAGCAAAGTGATGCATGTTACTGTACGTTTTCAAATGGTTAAACAAAAGCAGCAGCAGAAGTGGGCAGCTAGCATGACTGGAGCTGCCCACCATGTTTGATCAGAATAAAGAAAAGAATGCCACCTACAGCAGCTCAAAGCAGTAACAACAAGAAACCCCAAAGAAATTCACTGTTGACTCGCTGTTTGCTTGCCAGCAGATCTCTGGGCAGATTAAGCTCAAAACCACAACAGTAATAATCAGTTTGAAGCAAAGATGTCGCCAAAATGAAAAACAACAACCTTGCAGATTGAGGTGCACATGACCCAGAGTGGGATTTTCTACTTGATGTGCCATCCTTTTTTTCCCAATTGCATGTCACCCGATGCACAAAGCGCCAACACCTGCATGCTAATTTAAAGCAACTGCAGTGAAAAGCAACATCCCACATGTCTAATACTATCAGTGCTCATGCTACAAGTCTTTCATCACCATCAGTGTCTGCAGGGAATCTGCTGAGGAACCACAATCAGAGCTTAGTTCTGTACTTGCTCAGGTGATATCCAGTCCGAAAGCGCACCTGCATGTGGCTGTGAAAAATAACACCCCGATGCTAATGATTATCATGTTAATAAAGGACTTTGTGTTTACCGCAGTTCTGTTGTCTTCATGTCTAAAAACAATCATATTAACCAAATTCTTTCACATTTGATGACAGAGAGCAACTGATTTGGGAGGTGATCTTATCAAATTAAATGAAAAGAGGGAATTGGAGTTACAAATAGAAAGCGTTTGCAGGGGAAACAGTTTAGCCGCTCATCTTTGGGTGCAGGTTTGCAATCTGCAGGTGCCCTATAGCTGAAACTCAAAAGTGACACTCGAAAAACAACTTATTTTGTCATAGTTTTCCGTTGATTTCCTGTACAGTTAGACAGTAATCTGCTGTTAAATTGCACGAGCAGGTTGCTGGAACAAGTGCATAAAGCCCGCTAGCCCCCCGTCTCCCTCTGTGTCTCTCTCAGACAGTTTTAATCTCTGGTAAGACAGTCACGTCCAGATTTGTCGTCTGCCGTGTAAACTCTGGTGGAAAGCGACCCGCCGCCTGTGCCTCCAGTCTCCACAGCTCTCCTTCATTACTGCACGCGGTGGGAGAGCCAGAGCTCACGGTGTGGTAATCCCTGCTGGAAGGCGTCACCATATACTGTCATTAATGAAACGGAAGACACACACATATAGCCTGCACACACACACACACACACACACACGTGCACTTACACAGCCACATGTTAGGATTGGCTGAGAGATGACTGGTTGCAGCAGCAGCATCTTGTAGACCACAGCTGAAGGTTTATATCTCTCTGCAGGGGATGTTATGGTGGCTCAGATTTATCCTCTGTCATCAGTTATAGGCATGGACTGCTCTTATTTGTTGCTGTTGATGTCATTTATACAGCATGTGTGATACTGCTGTGAGGTCTAATCCTGTTTGCTTAGTTCTGTGTAATGCAATCATCTGCAAAAATGTTTTCTACAGGGATGTCAGCAGTGACTTTCACCTTTGCATACTGTTTTGTATTCCTCACGGCCTCCCGCAGCTGCAGTTCCCAACTTTTTATGGTTTGTGACCCTCTAAAATGAGGCTAAGACGTCTCCTGACCCCTCTTCACAGGCTGCATATGTCCACTAGTTCAGCATTAGAGTGATGGTTGCTTCTCAGACTGTTGTATCTGAATTTCAGTGGTCAGTAGAAGTAAAAATATCCAGTAATTCACAGGAAAAAGCAAAGATTGTGTAGCAGAATTCTCTTTCTGTCAATCATCTCACAAACAGATTCATCCTGTGAACGTTTGATGGGTCCTGCAGTGCTGCTGTAAATGGGTTTTCCAATGATATTTGCACATTTTAGCAACAATACTGGTTTTAAGTTATAATAGGATTATTTATCAAATATAATGGGATCACAGACTGACTAGTAAGAGGTATTTGTTTGTCTTACTCAAGCAGCTCATGTATTAGGCCCAAATAATAAAGACCTAGATGATGTGTGATCGTAAAGTTAATTTAATAAAAGCATATAGTATGAAAGGTATATCATAAAGTCTGAAAGCTACATCTGTCAAATGTTGACATTTTTCTGATTAAATCTCATTCAATCAGTCTTAGTTTCTGTGGGACCCCCCATGAACCAGCAGAGGGCGCCAGAGATATTTAAATCTATTAAAACAGCAGTTCATCTGACAATGAAATCAGGTGGTTTTTCTTCTTCTTTAACAAAATTCAGTATCTACTTCTGAAGATTTGCCTCATACACTTACTTACAATGCAGTAGTTTTTGCAACAGTAATAAAAAATAACATACAAATGACTACCTTTATAGATTGTAACTTGAATTTTCTTTAATCAGATATTCTTTAAATGTGTCACAAAATCTTTAGGATTTAAGGTTAATCCATGTTTACGATTAAATTATTTATATTTATTCATCACTGGATCATTATTGTTTTCTTTAAATGCAGTCTTACTGCTCTATATGGTCACAAAACATACTCAATAAAAATGGAGTCAATCATACTCTGACTTATACAGCAAGAGTGAAAAAATGGAGTGCAGGAAAAAAACAACTGCAGCTCCCTCCTTGCTCTTGACGTGACACCAGCACTGTATTCTCCTCAATTTATGAGGTATCATGGTGGGTAATAAAGCGGAAAGGTCAGGGGGGATGTGTTTTTATCCACTCTAAACCAGCAGGTCAGATTTCCACTTTCCACGCCACAACTCTGTGACTGCAGCTGGTGCCCTTTTGGTTAAAACAATACATTCACCTTGGCCACTCATACATCATATCACCAATTCTCCATCTTATTGGCAATGTCACACAGAGGGCTGGGAGATATTACAGAATAGATTTACTGCACGGGCTCGTCCACAGCCTCAGATATGATATAAACGGTGTGTAATGTAAGCCATACATTATGAATCCAATTTGTTTGGGCGAGATCAGATATTTTGAGTGCAAAATGGATCTACGAGGTGGAACGTCACCGTCCGGCCACTAGATGGCAGCATGCTGGTGAATATAAAGCTGAATACTGCACTGATGCAAGTTTGAACGTTTTTCCAGATATGATGTATTTATATTAAAACTGCAATGAGAAACTGTGATATTATCACTCATTAAAACATCAAAACATGATAATTAGATCACAGATGATGGGTAATTCTCTTACATATTCTTAAAATGAGAAAGGATTCTGCAAGAAAGTCAGTGCAAAAATGCATCTTAGTATAAAAATATCATTGGGATATGACAGTAATACTATATAAAATGCTAAGTACCTTCAAGCAGAGGAAGAACAGGCCATTTGTGAAAGATCATACTGCTCTTATTCAATCAATAGACCAATCAGCCCCCTTTATATTACATTTTCCTGATGTCCACACTTACATAGTTTAGAATGACTGAATGTTGGGGTCTTTAAACTGAATTACAATTGCTACAATGTCACTTTAGTGCAGACACATGTGGCTTTTTCTCTGTGGGATGTTTTCAAGGCTGTAGTTTGCACTGTTGTTGTGTGAGATTGTGTTATATTGTAAAGTTTTGACCCCATATTGTACACATACAGGCGATGGGGGGGGGGGGGGGGGGTATGTGATATACAACAACATCATGACATACAGCCACAAAAATGACCATAAAAGTGAACCAGTATCAACAAAAATCTGGTGTTATAAATGTTGCAGGGCTGTTGTATTAGATCATATTAGACTGAACAGCTGTTGAAACACGAAGTCTTCCAGTCTGTGAGCAGGCCTTCCCTCCAGGCTTATAAACGGCTTAGATGACTGTCACCACAAAAACAGGGTAACTGCTGGCCACACATCCAACACATAACTTTTGTAGCTCATAAAAGCCTGTGCAGTTCACACAGTGATACAAATATCACTTAAAAAAAACATTTCTCTGAGGAAGAACTGCAGCTTGTCCAATCAATCTAATTTTCCTTTTGACCCTTTTAACCCTTATTCTGTAAATTGTTAGTTTATTCAAAATGACCTCTTAAAAAATAGTGGAAAATGCCCATCACAAGCTCAGAGCATCCAGGGTGACATCTGTCTTCAAACAGCTTCTCCTACAGCCCAAAAGCCAAAAGCATTTGATTTACAATGCAATAATATGAAAATTCTCACATTTGAGAAGCTGGAAGCGTCAAATCTTTGGCATTTTTGTTTGATAAGCAACTAAAGTCTACTCGCTGATTATGAGCATTCTCGTTAGTACTACTCAGCTAATTGTTTTTCTGCACTTTCATGCATTTACTCTGCATTAGGGGAAACTGCACACACGCACACTTCACACAAGTCCAACTTAATCTATCATAGCGTGAGCACCTCAGTGCACCAGATGGCCGATGAAACGTGTTAAACTTTTCCAAGACAGATGCGTTTTTGCCTCAAGGACGCCGTGTATTTAAAGCACACAACGCGAAGCAGTGGGGACAAGATGTTATGCAGTTAGGAAGTGCTGATGCTACAAGGGCACAGACACTGGATGAGGAGGGAGAACGTGTCATATTGATGCATGATTCTACGTGGGTGGTGATCATGGGAAAACAGCCCTCTTCCTTCGGAGGAAAACGCTACAAGCAGATAACACGTAACATTAAAAAGGAGGAAATCCATGTCTTCAACTGCAGTTCTGCACAGATAAACATCAGCAGTTTACAGTACAATGTGCAGCACAGTCAGGAGGTCGTTTCATGGCCACGGGTTATCTAGTGAGATTACTGTAACTGCTACCTTCTTACCGAAACATCTTTGGGTTTCATGCACAGCAGCTGAGGTTCAAGGTGTCCTAATGCTTTTACACATTTGTATATATTCTGCCACTGTTGGCCTTTTAAGCCTCTGCAGATACAAGGAGGGAGATAATGAATGAGAAAAGCTATGAGGGTGCATTATCGTCCTGTGACATAACTTCAAATCACACATGCAGACTTGCAACAGTCTGGAGACAGTTAGAGGACACTTTCATAGCGAGGTAAAGTTCAAGCTTAGTTTGGAGGGTTGATTAAATCTTTGCAGGTAAAGTTTAAGGAGGTGAAGGGTCCTAACTTTTAGTTTCAGTTGAATCAAATTAAAAAGGACTAAGTTAGAGTGAATTTATTACTAATATGTGAGAGAAATTTTATTTCTACAGCCGGCTTAACGTAACATCATGTCTATAGATGCAGACATGACGCACATGTCTACAGACACACTAAAGTGATGCTGGATATCAGAATAAAATGTAATAAGTTTAAGTATGAAAATGTCAGGGGAGATAAAGTTGGATCGCTGCATCCTTAATCATGAATTTGACAGTTATCCACAAGATCATGAGAGATATACCAGCCAACAAAAACACACATGGGCCCTTTCTGACTTTAGAAATAAAATGTATAACCATGTGATCTGAGCTCACTGTGAGGCAAAAGCTAAATATGTAACAAAAAAAAAAGTCAAAATGAACCCGGCTCTTCATCAGTCTGTGCGATTCTGCTTCAGGGCTGCAAGACCTCAGCTGGGGTCTTCTGAGGGAGAACAACAGCAGGACGGTGTGAAAAGAATCTCTCTGAACATCTGTCAGGCTCCCGAAAGAGGAAGAAAACTACAAATCAGCCATTTTTGAAACTGTGCAGCAGCCTCTCTCTCTGTCTGTGTATGTCTCTTAATCTCTCTCTGTCTGTCTCACTGTCTTGTGTTAAACATCCAAAGGCCAAACTCCATGAAGTGTCCGCTGATAAAGAACAGGAGCTGTGGTAAAAAGGTCCAGAAACCCTCTTCTGTTACGATAAGAACTATAATAAAATAAAAAAGGAAGTTAAGATTGTTTCATTCCAAAAACTGAAAGTGATTTAATTCACAGTGATGTAAAATGAAGAAAAGATAGAAAAGAGAAAAGACTCACTGGAAAACTAGTCATATAGCAAAGTGGTTGTACTTTTCACTTAATAAATGACTTAAAAGTAGGGCTGGAGCAGTGTACTGCTTTGACAGTATACACTGATATGAAAAATGACTGTTATCATACCATGTACATTTGCTTATGTGGTATTGAATTCTACCATATTAGTGTTACCAAAAATATATATTTCAGGTTTTTAAGTTTCATGTCGGTCAGGATTTAATAGTTTGTGAAATAATAATCAAGAGTTTCTTCAACCAAAAAAAAAACAAAAAACACCTGTTTTCATTCCTTTAAGGGTCTTTGCAACTGATAATAATGCTAACAGTGATACTACACTACTAATAATAATAATAATAATAGTAATATTTTCTGAGTTGCAATCCTAATTCAAACATAATCAGTTATCAAAATTTTGTCTGTACATTTTCTCAATTGACTGATTTCAGCTCAAAACAAAAACACATTTATTTTATGTAAACAACAAGAACCAAAGCATCGAGACATTTAAGATGTTCTGCTTGAACGCCTCTCGTCTTGAAATCTCAGCACGAATGCTGATGGTAATCTTTCAGTTCCACCACACACACGCACGCAGGCACACACACGCATTCCCTCGCACGAGCGACTTCCCCGTTTAGAAAAGGACACAATTCATGAATGCATGAACACTCTGTCGTCAAGCTCCAATAAGCCGAGCTCCAGATGCCTGACATGCCTGCCAAACTTCACCCACGAGTCCAGATCCAGTGCACAGGTGCACTCGCTAACTGACAAAACACATGCAGGTAAGCACGCAGGTAGACACAAATTCATTTACACAGCCCTCATATGCTTCCCAACAACACCTGATGTGGAGAGAAGGAGCAGGGATGATGAAATCCCCGCTGATGCTGTAGCTCGCCCGGCCTTAGCGGCAGATGCTCCACTGGGAGACTTTAAGATGATATGTTTAGGCAGACAGGTGAGAGGGCGCACCTTTCAGGTGGACAGAATTACGCTCGAGAGACCCGTAGGGAAAGTAATGACGCCAAGATAAGATCTAAAAGACGGATATTCTGGGAAACATAATTAGGTAACAGGGGAGAAAAAGAGCAAGAGTGGAAAGGTGTCGGAGCATAGCTGCACTGCAGTCAGCTGTTCAGGTCAAACATATTTATTTATTTATATGAGTACAGAGTTTTGGTTGTAAGGTGGTGGTCTGACCAGCTGGTGCAGTTCAAGATGTATGAGTCAACATAAAGAAGAGAGGGCCGCACTCATTATCGCTAATAAACATTTGCTGGATCATCCCTGACAACACAGAGTCACCATCCAGGCTCTGACCTCATCAGTGCCAGCAGCCATATGCCTGCAGCTCTGCACAGAAGAAACTGCGGAGTGTCGATAATTAACTCCTTTCCCTCCAGGGAGAAATATATAACCTCGCAAAAAGTTGGGATGCTGTATGAAACTATGAAACAAAATGCAGTCAGTTGCAAATCATTTTGACCTATATTCAATAGAATACAGTATAAAAACAGGATATTTAATGATCAAACTGAAAATACACACTCACTCTGAATGACGCTGGGACAGAGGCCTGTTTACCACTGAGTTACATCACCTTGTCTTTAAACAACACTCAGGTTGGGTAACTGGGAATACTAATTGTTCAAGGTTTCAAAGGGAAATTCTTTCCAGTCTTCCTTGATATATGACTTCAGTTGCTCAACAGTGGAGGGTCTCCGGTGTCTTTTTTGTGCTTCATAATGCGCTACAGACTTTCAAAGGGAGATAGGTCTGGACATGCACAGCTCCACTACGAAGGCAGGCTCCTGTGCAGAATGTGGACTTGGCATCGTCACCATCTAGAATAAGCAGAGACGTCCCTGAAGAAGACGTCGTCTGAATGGCAGCATGTATTGCTCCAAATCCTGTACGTACCTTTAAGCATTAAAAGGTGCTTCACAGAAGTAACTCACGCCATGAGCACAAACATACCCTCATAAATCACAGATTCCGGCTTTTGAACTTTGTACTGATAACAGTCAGAATGGTCTTTTTCCTCTTAAGCTCAGAGGACACAATGTTCATGATTTCTAAACACTATCTGAAATGTGGACACACTTTTACACTTTGCGTCAGTCCATCTCAGGTGAGCTCGGGCCGAACTGAACTGCGATGACTCAATCAAAACCCAGCAAACCACATGAAAAGCAGCACAGGAGACACTGAAGCTATGCAGCAGATTATGAGTGCCTTCAATTCATATTAAATCACAGACATTCGTAATTGCAGCAGACAATCTATGAAGCGCCGTGTAGCATTAACAATCAGCAGATGATCATCAGTAAGTGGATATACGGTTGGCATTGAATCTGGCTGAGTGCAGCAGCATAAACCACAGGAGCTGAGCAGCTGATATGTAATTATGATAATAATGACAAACAACCTGACACATGAACCATTATTTTTGAGCTTAACTATTTATTTAATGTTCAGCTGAATATGAAGAACGTGGGGGAAATGTGAATGTGAAAACCTCTCCTGAATGTGGCAACAGACATGAGGGCAAAATTAGAGAGAGATCACTGTGCATGTCAAATGTGAAAGAAAGCAACATTAGCATCTGTATACTGTAGAGGTAACATACTCTTATTAGATATACCAAGCTAGAACTAATGCAGTCTTACTGCAGGGGGATATATTGTAATCAGTTTAGCCCATAACACACAGAAATGACACTCACCAACAGTGATACTCAAGCATCAGTCTTATTTGACCCCAGTGCATTGCGGCATCAGCTGTATGAAAGCATCATAATGCATCGACCAACGGCATGAAAAGGCAAATGAGCTCAATCACAAGAGAGAATTCATGATTATTACCCCCTAATTTCCTACTACGGGGAATTAATAAAGTCTCATCTTATCTTACAGCAAATACTGCACATAAGAAAAAAGCAGCAGCAGCAGCATCAGAGCAGAAAAGAGGCCAACAGCTGGCAGCCACCAACACAGAGACCAGAAGCAGATACAGACAGCAGCATCAGCAACGGCGCACTGATACTGTACAACAAAGCAAACCAGCAGGACAGAGCTCAGACATCAACTCAGCAGTGGTGGCAGAAGTACTCAGATCTTTTACAGAAGATCTGAGGTACAAAGATGTTCGACTAAAAATAATAAGTACTCATTATGTAGAATGGCAGAATAACATATATCACCAAATCATAATTATTGATGCATTTATGTGTCAGCATCATCTTAAATGTTGCAGCTGGTGAAAGTGGGGCTTATTTTAAGAAATATATATACTGCTGGGAAGCTTATCATTTATCACTTCATTTGTGAATTACGTTGTGTGTTAATAATATGGATTTCAAAGTAACTACAACCGTGTGTGTGAAAAGTATGACATTTCCCACACAGTGGAGTGGAAGTATAAAGGAGTATTAAGTAGAAATACTCAAGTAAAGGAGGCCAAACATGGATGGTACTTAAGTAAATTTACACACAACCACTGCAGCTCACAACATGGAAGCACAAGCAGCAGAAACTTACTGTGAGGTGTCTTGGAGATGCGTTGCAGAGTGTTTCCAGGCTGCCCACAACCCTGCAGGAGGACTATTTCCAGCAGTCTGAAGCGACATTAGCGCTGTCCGCAGGTGAGCTTCCTTATGAAATGCTTCATGAGCGGCGGTAGCTGTAAATGTAGACAGAAATGCTGCAGCAGAGTTAGCTGAACAGCAGCTTTGCGGCCCACGCCACCATCGCCGGTTTAAACGGACCGCCATGCTGCAAAAGGGTGCGTTAGTTTAATCTGCAGCGCGTGGAGCATATCACGTGAGAGCGTAGCGGCGCACCTGAGCTGTCTACCTGCGTCTTGCATTTAGTGTGGCATTATCTTGTTTTTCTGACATGATGCAACCTTTTATAACATGCTTGTTGTAAGTTTTTGAAGAGAACTGATTATTGATCAAAAGCCACAGACCAAAAGTTTATGTGGGGCAGTTTGTTTGCTTAAGAGGGACACTGATGTACGGTGCATTTTAAAGCGGTACAGAACAACAGTTCTTTCAGGTAATTCAATATGTCTACTGTATTAAGTAGAGTTAGATTTTTTAATAATATTTCTATCAGTTATGCTATAATCAATTGATTTAACTCTTTTAGAAGTTACTTTAATCACAAAACTAATGACCTTTTGTTACATTTCCATAAACTGAAAATTGGCAAATCAGTCAATACATATTTCACTGATTTGCCGTATTCAAAAGATTATTTGCCACACATATTATTGAAAATATGTTACAAAATGTGGCATCCTCAATCAGATGTGAACTAACAACATTCACATTACTGCCACCACTTCATTAATATTGTACATTACTCAATTATATTATGAAATACTTCGGAAAAGTTGCATTGAGCGCGCATAGAAAGTGTCCAAGTTTACCTGAAAGTACGGTCCTAGGTTTCGCTAAAGCCTTCATCAAACATGGGATGGTGTTCTCACGCACTTTGCAGGTTCAGTTTGCCTGAACACATGCCAGCCAGTCTCTCTTTGACTGTCAACATGCTCACAAACATGAAATAAAAGTGACTGTTCAGTGACAAATGGTGGTTTGGGATAAACATGTTCTCCTGGTTCAATGCTTAAAGGCCCGCTTTTTCCAAACACACCTTACACATTAGGGTGCACTCCACTGCACTCCATTTATGTATACTTAGACCAACAGGGGAGACAGTAGTCAGAAAGGAGGTGGTTGATGCAGACACGCTGGAGTCGTTTTCTCAGGACGTCCCCGACCCAAAGGACCGGACTGCAGGTGTCAACATCACACAGGTGCTTTTAGAGGGGGTGGGACTGCATTGTATTAACAGAGAAGTCCATAAAAAGAAGACAGACACGAGCGTTGGCTCTGTCTAGATGATGGTGGACTTCATCCAAGCAATGAGTGCAACATCTTAGCTCATAAATTCAGCTGTTTGAGGTGAGAGGTCTTTACACATTAAACACTCCATACGTTTGCTAAGTAGAGATGTGATGGTCTGAAGTCTTTAAAAGATTTGGCATGAGGTGTTTTTGCTACAGGGATGATGGTCCTTGTGTTTCAGGCTTGGCGGACAAAGCTTGAGTTGAGGAATATTTGGAGCAGTAGGTTTTAGCACCTTCCCTTGAGTCTACTGGGCCCTTGAGGGGGTTGACCCTCTGAAACACAGAGATGACCTCCCTTTCCTGTAGGATCATGAGGCATGGAATCATTTGGTTTCTGCTGCCTTCCCATCATTTTGCTCAATCCAGATCTCAGCTTCTCCTCAACTTTGTCCTTGTAGTCTGTCTGTGCTTTGTTTTGCCCGCAGAAAGGCTTTTTTCTTCAGATTTAGGTGATGGTCAAAGCAAACCCTCAGCTCCTCCACTGACTCATTTATCCAGGCCTGTACACGCTGAACAGCCGGTTTAGCCCTATTCAGTAACTGACAATACTTTGGTAAGGGGTGGGTAACATTATGATCTGACTGTCCTGGATGCATTGTACACATTAGTGTATTATTAATCCAGAGTTTTGTTCAGACTTGTCGGGCACGTTACATATTGTTCAAGATTTGGCGAGAGTGTGGAAACGTCAACCTCAAAGTCGGCCAACGGGTTCATCATCCGAATCATGCTTGTTATAGCTGGAGACTATGAGATCAGCAGTATTACCAGAATTATTGTGATCTGTATGAACTACAATTCTGTATGCAATTTTATTAAATGAGTAACAAAATTAGCGCTTTAAGTATGCTTTGATGCTAATGCTTTTATACTTTTACTTAAATTTTGAATGCAGGGCTTTTATCTGTTTTTTATACTGTGGTATTGCTACTTTAACTTAAGTGAAAAAATTAATACTTCCTCTACAGCTGAGGAAATTATTATGAACGTATTTTTTTTGAAGTAAAATCACATCCATTCATTTTGCTCCACAGTCTTCCAACTGTTCCTACATCTGGTATTTCAGTCAGTATTAGGAGCAAATATGGTTAGACTGTGGGTGTGTAGATTTGATGACCCACCTTCAGATGTGAGTTTTGTTGCTGTGCTGATGTTCTGCTCTGCTCTAAATGAATGAATGAATGAATTTTTTTTTCTTACCAGAAAAAAAAATCCATTCACCAGTTACCTGTAACACTATTTTTCCACGTTTCAGTTAGAGGATTTTGGACCACTGCTTGTCTGTGAGATCAGAGGTAAATGTCCAAGTCAAGTTGCAGTATCATCAGAAAATATCATCAGCCCACCATCCAAAGGTAGTCTGCCACATCTGCATATCAGTGCTGATACTGTACAATCTGGAACCAAATCTGGAGCAATCATCATTGTGTAATGTGTGTCTTTGTGCACGTGTGCATGTTTCTGTGTTTGCCAGAAGCCACTGAGTCAGTATCTTGGTGAAAGGTCAGTCAGGTGGTGCCAAAAGGGCTCGCTCCACCTATTTGGCTTTAGGCCAGAAGAATTAGCTCCCAGGATGAAAAAGCAGTCATTAGAACAGTATAGTATTTCAAAACGTTTGGAAAAAGCTCATGACTGTGCAAGTGGCAGCCGCACACCACGTACTATTGATGCTCCAAGCTAGCAATGCAAACCTGTACATCTCTTATTTATTTTCTGAAAAACTGGGAAAAGTGCTGGTAATAGTGGCTCAATATTGCCATTACAATGACACAAATATCTGTCCAGTATGGGATTTCATTATATGAGCTGATACCTAGTAGTCATATCATGTCTTTTGTGTGCTGTGTTCACACTGTGTTCAAAGCAAAAATGTGAAAAATGTGATGGTTGCAGCTTCTGTGTCTTCTGTGATAGTGGCTGAAAAACTTTGGGTTCAGGACAGTTGGTCAGACAAAACAAGCAATCCTCATATGTCAGACTGAACTTTGGGAAAATGTCATTGGTGTGTTTCACCACTGCTTGACATTTTACAGGCTAAATGATGAACCAAGAAAATAATCGTTCGTTGCTGCAGCCCTTGACTGATAAGATAAGATCTAACTTTATTAATCCCCCACCCGGGAAATTTGGGTGTTACAGACAGCAAGCAAGTTGCAGGAAAGGAATAAAAGATACAAAATAGAAAAATCCATTATATATACAATATTGCAAATGGATTTTTTATAAATACACATGGTAAAATACGGATAATTAAGTACAGTGTTTTGCACTAATTCACAGTAGATAAAATATCTGTAACACAGAAATACCTAAATGTAGGTCTAGTATGTAGAAACAAATATGTAGTTTTGCACAGATTTGCATGGGTGTGATATCAAGATGTGAAAACGTCAATCACAAAGTAGAGAAAACACATAAATCACACAGTTCTGAGTTAGATTCATTTAATTGTGAGGCAAATCATTAAATAGTTTTTATTCTTTTCTTAAAATTTAAATTGAGTTGAACTGAATCAATTTGGACTGAATTCAGAATAACGGCAGAGGAGAATGAACCTGGCGGCGTTAGGACCCGGAGCTCGCCTTCCTGAGGGAGAGGGCGTAGGCTCTGTCAGCCGGCAGAGGAGGAAGGTGCCGCCACTGCCGAGCTGCTCGCGCACAACCGCGAGGTACTGACAGCAGCGCGAGCGATGCGAGTCAAGGGTCGCGAGGAAACAGCCTAAATAAAAACACCACGGCCGAGTATCGTCTTGTTTCATCAGCGCAAACAGAAACACAGAGAGCATGTCGGTGCTAGCTTTGCAAGAGTACGAATTCGAGAGACAGTTCAACGAGGACGAAGCCATCCGATGGATGCAGGAGAACTGGTAAGGCTCCATGGCGATGTAACGGTAGCGACTCGATTTTAATCCCGGTAAACGCACATTCCGCGCGGTGTGTACGTGCCGAATGTGAACGGGAGGCTGTAAAGGCGCACATGCATCAGCTTCTCTCGCCGGGATTAAACCTCGCAGTATCCTGTTATATCAGGCTGACTGTCAACATCCACACATTGCCGCTCGTGCTTCATAAAACGAGCAAATTGACGCAGGCCGCGTGAGAAAGCGATGCGCCGCCACAGTTCACCGTGACACCCCGCTGGTGTATTATCCATCTCTCCACTGGTCGGATTTGTCCTTGATTTCCTGTGATTTCTTCTCCCGGCGTCAGTTACCGCGATACTGCTGTAAAGGTCATCCATGGCTACAGCTGCCTCACCCGTTGAGACAGTGACTGGCCCAGTAGCATACTGAACCGAGCCTGGCCCTGAGCTGGTGAACTACAGCCCCCCAGTGTGCCTCTGAAGAGATGGTCTTACAGTTATTTTAGGAAAAATAGGATGTTATACAGGCGTTTTGACAGACTGCAGATGTTGTGTAGTACAGGAGAAATAAAGGGGAAATACTGCATGTTACTGTAAGTTCTTTCAAAACAGTACTTTCCAAATTAACTGTTGTTTTTATCATTGATTCATCTGTCCATCATCATTTAACATCAGGCATCAAAGTAGCCTACCTATATTTGAAGATGCCTTCAAACAGCTTAGTTATGTCCAACCAACAACCCAAAACCCAAAGACTTTTCATTTTCTGCAACGATAGGAAACAGGAAGTAGTAAATCCACACATTAGAGATGCTGGAATCAGATAGTGTTTGTTGTTTTTGCTTAGAAAGTGACTGAAACCATGAATCAATCAGTCATCAGAGTCTGATTTTCAGTCTAAAGCTGATGGAGTTTTTTCATTGACTGTTAACTGATTGATTACTAAACTAGCTCTAACTGAGTAGGCGAGTAACATATTTCATGAAGCCATCTCGGGATAACTTTAACTGAAAACTAATTTAAGACCTGCCACTGTTTGCCCAGGGCTGTGTCTGCAAGGCTTTACGCAAACCACGACATCACCCGAGCCTGATATTTCACTGTTGCTGCTGGCGTTAAGCAAACATTGCTGTGTGCATGATTGTACGCATTGATGCATTTCATATGAATAAGCCCTGTGCAGGTCCAGTGCAGCTACCCACTGTGTGAACTCACTGAAGGGTCAATACCGTCCAGGTCCACGCCAGGTTGAGCAAGAAATGGTTCTAAGCAAAACAAAATGAGTCAAGCGTAAAGTTAGCATAGGCTTCATTAAGCTTTCAGTGGCACTGGGTTTGTGAAAAAGCAGCACACGGTGAGCGGGAGGCATTCGTCTGGCTTCTGTCTGAGCTGCCAGTAGGAAAAAAGTCACGTTTAGAAAATTATTTTTAACACAAATTTGGGTTGAATAGAGCTCTTGAAGGCAGTCTTGTTTGTATTCCTTGAAATGAAATGTGTGTGTGTGTGAGTGTGTGAGGCAGAGACAGCATGGGAGCAGTGTGTAGGAGCTGTCCTTACCCTGGTACTGACAACCGGCCAATAACGTTCATCTTTGATGTCTGCTGACAGAGCATTAGCCAATCACGTCGCAGCTGATCTGTGCTGACTTCTTTCCGCTGCTCCTGTAGTGGAGGATGTCAGACTGGGCCAGTGCACATGGCTAGTAGAGACAACAAGTGCAGAAAATGGGATTTGATAGGTTGTTTATTACATTTGCTATGTTCAGGGAGCATCTGACTAAGCCTGACATGTTTTTACGACTTACAAAAAAAGATAAGAATAAACTAGTTTGAAGCTAATCGCCATGCAAAATAGAAGAAATGTGAAGCTGTTGTTGAACAGTTGTGTTGAAAACCAACTGCAGTGCCTTTTCCCCATGCAGTGACATTAATCCCAGACATGTACACCACACCTTTATTTATTTATTTTATTTAACCTGAGGTAAGGCCCCCTCAGCAAAGCTGCACAAGGGTCTGAAATTAATGTCAACTAAGCCAAGTACACTTCAGTTAGATTTTGGCTGAGAAGGGGCCACTTAGCACGAGGTTTGGCTGTAAAGATTTAACATTTAATTTAAAAAAAGAAGAAGAATATGATGAAAGCGACACACACTTACATTTTCAGTTCATTTAAGCCGCCATAAACAGTGTTTTGTAATAACTGGCAGCATATTTTGTGAATGGAGTGTGAATGAATTGTTTTATTGATAGTGCTAATTGATACACTCCTGTGTGCTGGCTCCAGCACATCACATTGTAAACACCACACATGTGCACAGAAGTAGGCCGAAGTTCAGTCCAAACTACCTTTGCACTTAACGCCCCAGTCGATGATGTCAGAGCAGGTGGGTCACCTCTCTCCACTAAAGAGAAACGCCTGCTGTGACATCACTGATTGGGCTGAGGCCAGAAGAGTGCTGTAAGTGAATGATTTTCCCTTGACACACCTTCTGAAATCTGATGTTTAAAAAAAAGTGCTAACCAGATATGAAAAATGCTGTCAGCGGCAGGATTTATGTGTAAGATTAAAAGCCCACGTTCAGGTTTTGAAATATTCATCTGTCACTGTGGAGGCAGAGCTTATCACCAGAGATGGAGGATCTGAGCTGCGAAATGACGACAAAGGAAGCTATTCAGACATCAGAGGTAAGACAAATGTATGATATTTTCAAGTTTGGATGTCACCAGGTCTGAAATCTAACTTTAGCATTTGCTACTGTAGCTGTTTCAGAAAAGTGGGAGATGGATTGCGTGTGTTTGACCAAGCAGTGATTACAGTAAATCAGCATGCAGACAGAGGCACTAGGCTGTTTGTATTCAGGACCAGTGATGATGCAGTCATGATTTCCTGTTTCAATCCAGCAGAACGACTTTTTAGGGGCTGATTCAGCTAGATTATCCATTTTAGCATTAGCTGAAATAAGCAGCAGACTACTGCTGCTCTTAGCAAGGTTTTATTATCACCATCTAAAGAGGAAAAACTTTTTTGCTGTTTGTTGGTGTTTGTTTTCAGTGCAGCATGTGGCCCTTTCACTCTTCATCACTTTTAATGGCGATGCATGCAAAGTAAGATGTTTTGAAAGGAATTTCCTGCACAGACTGTCTTAAGCTAAAGCGCTGCATGTGTTTCAGAACAGACATCTGTGGACACTGTAAATACACTGTGTGTACATGTCATTGTTTTGCAGGGATGAATGGAGACTGGTACACTGATCTGATGTGTTCCCTTGAGACTGGCGGCAGACAGTTCAGCATTGTGAAGCAAGGACAATTAACAGCCAGCTGAAAGAAGACGAGGAAAAGGAAGAGGAAGGAGTGGACATGGACCTAGATGTTGTTTTTAGCAACCACATGAGCATCATCCTCTTTCCCTCCTGTAACAAACATTATGAAAGTGCCATCAACACAGATAGATATGCATATAGTGCATACATTAATTTCCTACAACGCAGACAACATGGCAGTTTGCGAGACTTTACGTTAGTGGGCAGCCAGCAGTTGCAATAAATGTGGAAAAATTAATATTGCCGACCAAATATCACAGCAGTTTCTGCATACGGAATTAGAAAGGTGGAAAGAAAACTTACATCAGATACTGCTGTCGTCAGTGCTTTGCTGTTATTTTAGAGGTGTCAGCAGCATCACACAGCGCCTGGGACCTGAGAGTCAAAGTGCAAAGTGAAGTCAGGTACATCTGAACAATGGCATGTCAGCTGCATGCTCTGCTCAACACATATCCTTCAACCGTACGGCTGATCAAGAAAAGACTCACCCTTTTACCTGCAGTCAGACTTCATATTGAGAAACACATATTCACCATTAGCTAGTTTCTTATTAGCATGCACATTAGTAGCATATTGGTGTTTTGTTTGTCATTATAAAGCACT
This sequence comes from Chaetodon trifasciatus, assembly GCA_037975065.1. Lineage (NCBI taxonomy): Eukaryota > Metazoa > Chordata > Actinopteri > Chaetodontiformes > Chaetodontidae > Chaetodon > Chaetodon trifasciatus. The sequence goes on along the minus strand of JBBMOE010000036.1, from coordinate 5,332,254 downwards.
TATGAGTGGCTTATTCTGGGGGTCGTTTAGGTTATTAAGATCATAATTCATGTTCAACTTACTATCAATAAGCAGTAATTAGAAGTTTATCAAGGGAAAACTTATGAGAATAGAGAGAATATGATCATGCAGAATAAGGCATTGATAAGTGCTTTATACTGACTGATAAAGAGCCGATATGCTGCTAATATGCATGCTAAAAAGCATCTAGTCAATAATGAATATGTGTACCTTAATATAAAGCGTTACTTTTTCTTCTTCTTTGCATTTTTCTTAAGCTTTGCACCTAAGATTCACTTAAAGTACAAAATACACTGATTTGCATTTGGCTCATGCACATTTATTTTTCTGTCCTATTCCACTTTATCGCATGCATTTATTAACAGTTATAGGCATGGTGCTTTGTTACTTCCAAAGTATGATGTATGATCTTGTATGAAATACTAGTTTTACATGTGTGCTTTGACCATTTTTTCTAAATAAAGGATGTTAAACCTCTAATATATAAACATTGTTGTTTCCTTTCAAGTTACATTAGCGATACATTAACAGTTTCTTGGGATGTGGGGAGGTGGCGGTGTTGAGGCCATTAGAGTTCTGACATCTGGCACGTTGCTTTATGAACACCGAGACCTTATCGACTGCTTCACTGCATAGCTGCTTACAGCTTGCTGTTGTCATCAGTATAGCACTAACAAGCCAATGATTGATGTTGAGAAATAACAGAATTTAAAGTCTGCCGTTCAACCGCTCAGCGTGACGTGTCGGAAGAATATCATTGAAAATAATCACATTAAAATGATCGAATATCAGACTGTTGTGTAACATGCTGCTGAGGATTATCTATATCAAACAGCATTTGCATTGTGTAAGTGCATTTGGGATTTGTGCTTTTCCCTCTATAGTAATGCATTTGATGTGATTGTGTGAGAAGGGTAAAGTCTGCTGCAGTTTAAAAAAAATGCCCTGTTTCGCATTAAGACTGCCATGTTTTGCAGTGCGGACTTACTGTCCAAAAGAGAGCTGTTACCACACACATCTTTAACCTGCTGACTCACTCTGGACCCTCACAGACGTCATCGCTCGTCATTACCATGCAGGTTGCTTGGAATCTGTGTTCTCTGTTTCTGAAAAGCCTCTGGGGTAGGTAGCATCCCTGAGGCTCTCGCAGCTTTTGATGACTCTCTTGTGGTTTTGCCCTGGACTGATAACAAGGGACGCAGAGTCTGAGAATGATGCAGTGAGAATGAACAATGAAACCTTTGCTGCGGTCTGTTTTGTGTTCTCTCTGTTAATATTTATTCCGTCTGTTTATATGATTCAGCAGCTCGGCTCCTTTTACCGTCACATTTTAAACACTGTTGTTGGCCAAAATGAGATTTTTCATGCTTTTGAAGGCTCCATAAGGGATATACCAGGACAGGGGCTTTGTTCTCATGGTGGTGTACATCCAGATGGCTAATCAGTTGCTTTTTGTTTCAGAAGTATCGTAGCTCATTGAGTAGTCTTGAAGGTCAGGTTACTATGATGAGTTGAGGAGATAAGTCTCTTCCTTTACAAGTCTCGTATTACTTATTAGGAGTCCAACCTATTGTCTGAGTTCCTGAGCCCTGCTGTTGGATGGATCCGACCAATACACTCATCAGGGTATCGTTTCAGTGGTCATCACATTGCTGAGGAATATTGCTGACTTACAGTGGCTTCCACTGAGTAGAAACAAAGGAATGATACATTTCCAGATGCCTGAATTACTGGCAAGCAACTAACTAAGCTATAATTCAAAGCTACAGTGCAGAAGATGTAGGAGAGGGGGTTGCGGTTAATGAGAGGCCATTTCAGGCCGCTTATTAAAGAAATTATTTTTCAGGTGTCAATTTTTTATTTTGTGCTAAATCAAATGTAACAAAACAAATGACAGCAAACAATGAAATCTATAATTTTGCTAAATGAAGAAAAGAAATAATTATTCCTGAGCGCAACCCTTGAAGCTCCTCTTGATGGTCATACAGTTAAATGTACAAAGTCTTGGTTCTGCATGCTGCTGCCATTTTAATTGGAACAAGGCACGATGATGCTGATCATTTCTGACCATGTTAACCCAGAGTTCACCCCGGGCTTGATGTCTGCGAGGCTGCTCTCCTTCTCACGACTGGTGAGGCCAGAGATGAAGATGTGGGCTGGCTCCTCAGGAATTGAGGTCTGCCTGGAGTGTCGCTGCGCTCTGGTTTCATGTTCAGATTTCATCCGACTGTCAAGGAAAAGCTTAGATGCAAGGAAAGGGAAGAGCAGTTCATTGTACAGTTGATTGGCCAAGTATGTTTGTACATACAAGGAATTTGAATCCCCAGCTAACACCAAAATATCTTCCTTGAGAACTTCCAGGATTTTAATTTGTGCCTGTTTTTAAAAAATATTTTGAAACCTGCAGTGTGCACATTGGTCTTGTTCTTCTCTGCTGTAGCAGTGCTTTGCAGCTTGTCTTGGCACATTATCTCCATCAGCTTTCAAGTGGAAGAGCATGGCTTGCATGCAGTACATAATTGCATTACTGCCCCTCTCCATTGTGCTTGACCTGTAGATGTGTGCCATTATTTGATGCTTGTAGAGCAGAAGATGGAAACATGATGGACCTGCTCATCAAAACATTAGTCCATAGCTCCACCAGGGCTCAAAACTCTGCAGAGCAACCACTGCTGGATTTAGGTAACATGGCCTTCCCTGCATCTGCTACGCCACTAGTGCGAAACACTGTCAGTCTTGTCAGCATCCCATTGATGTCTGAGATGGCACATTGGTTGGACAAACAGGGAGACACAGCTTGAACCAGAGCCTTTAAGTGTACTTACAGCTTGTCCTGGCGTCTGTCACTGTATCTTGTGAAAAGATAGGCAGCGGCTGCCTTTGCAAGCTGTAGAGAAAAAGATGTGTTGAGCACAGATGTACAGTAAGGAGCTGCGATAAAGGTGCATTGATTCGGTGAAAATCTGTACATTGTGCTTATGCTGTTGAGTGCTATGCAATACAGTCTTCCTACAAGCCATTGGCCTCACTGCTCAAAATAAGCATGACTCAAGAAGTTCTTAAGTACTTAACAGGCTGAAATAATTATCACTCATGAAAAGTACTCTTCTCTTTCCTGAATGGGAAAATTGTCCGTCTAACATCACATTTTTCCAGGAATCGAATGTTAAGTTTTTGAAGAAGAGTATTGACATATGTTTGTACCAGACTTTCAGTGGGCAGCCAGACGAGATTGTACACTTTACTTACCTCCGCTGCCTCTCGAGTGGCTAGCCAGCAGGCGAGCTAGCAGATTTGCTGTGATTTTAGAGTAAGACAGCTTTTTTACCGATGGTGTAGAACTCAGACTACTTTCACACGCTGCCTCTCAGATGCTTTGGTTTCGTGATTGGCCAGTCAGGACGGCCTTGCTTGCTAGTGTCCTCCAACAAAACATTACTGTAGTGTACTGCTAAATCAATAAGGTATGCAATACGCCAAGCTGATTGGGATTTTCAAGAGCGCCCTCTGCTGGATCACAAGGTGAAGAATTCAAACGGTGTGTTGTGCTTATAAGCTGTGAATTTGAACAGATCATTATAGTTTGAATATTAACATTTCCCCCACGTTTGAGCAAATGTGCGAATGTCAAATATGAGGTGAAGCCCGAGTGAGTGTGTTACTACTTGGTTTATATCTGGGTGCTTCCTGAATGACAGATTATGCCGTAATAGCTAAATCTTACTTACAGCTCATCTCGGTCTTATTTAGTGGCTTGCTGCTCATCCTACACTTTGGCACAGTAACTCTGATTGCCTTTCCACTGTAGTGGATACGGGCGATAGTGCCAGGGAATAGAGTTACACACCCTGGACTGAACTGTGTGTCTGCACACACTGTATTGTGCATACAGTTGCATATGCATATGTGGCGCACACACACACACACACTTTGGTGAGACAGTTAGACACTAGCTCACTGGCACAGGCGAGCAGACTCATCCTCAGACTGCACACTAAGGATTACGTAACGGTTGAAATCTCCTGGACAAGCTAATACAGATCCAAGTTCCACAGCAGGTTATCCAGCAGCTTTATACAACGCTGTCAGTGGGGGAGGGGAGGGTCTATGGGATCAGCATCCTTATTATATTATGTACTGTACTATAACAGTAGGTTACATGCAAGCACTGTGCATCGGCCACCTAAATCCACAAGAATGCAGTAAACACCTCTATTGTGATATAGTATTATAATACTTTATATGGACCTGCTAGTTTTCTGTACAGTTGTTTATGGGATGTGATGCCTTTTCTCACGAGCAGTTATCTGGATATCTTTTTCAAAACCTTTGCAGCGTGCAAAAAATAGCATCTTGAGTGGAACCCTCATTTTGACACTATTTGGTGTTTACTGTTTTGTTTGGCTGCAGTGCCAGAGTTTTGGTTTGTTGGCTTTGTCATTTTATTTTCTTTGCTCCGTCAGATATGAGCACCTTCTTTTTGGACATCTCAGATATTCAGCGAGATTTGGCAACAGTGCAATCTGGGCCAACGCCCAGCGTCTCACACAGCGTCTCAGCCTGTGATAACAATCACACATGAGAGAGAGACATGCCTGAGATTCCTTACCTAGCTAACTGAGCAGCTCTTGCATATTGTCCTCATTGTAGACATAGATCACAATCTTTTGAATTAGTGGTTACAGTGTATGATTTATGTTATGACCCTGAATTCTCTTAAGAAGCAGAAAGCATATCAAGCTTTATGGACATTAAAAACAATCCATGTAAACACTTTGGACATGTATAATTTATGCGGTGGATCTGGAGCACCTATCATATTTCTCAAATGAAGCCACTGCTGCTTAGTGTTATTTGAAAGAAGTCTCAGCTGGAGGAAAGCAGTTGGTTTCCAACCTTGTAGCAAGCAAGAAATCTCTGCTGATTCTGTTATTACTCCATGCTGATCCTCCCCAAAAGAGCTCTGACGTTGTAGTTTTTCGTTTGTGCTGCCTCGGCCCACTTTGACAAACAGCAGAGTCAAGCCTCTTGCCACACCTCCCTAAGTTGTATATTGTCCCATGTAGACACCAGCCTGGACCGTAAGTGCTGCTTCCAATTTGCTTTTTTCTGTTATCTTTTTTTTTTTCAGTTATATTCACTGATTGTTGTTATTGACATATGATTTCATGGGCTTCTTCAGCTTTTGCGCCTTCATTGTTTGTAATTTTCTCAAAGAGACCTAAAGGATGATGGGAGTAAAAATGCTGCTTTTGCAGATTTTTCCAAGTACATGTGGTATCATTTCTAAATATTTCTGAAGTCCTTGATGGCATCATCAAATGTCATCTTTTGTTCACCCCCACGAGTCCAAAACCCAGATGTATTCAGTTTACAATACTCCTCACATTTAAGAAGCTTCAGCCAGAGAATGTTTGACAATTTTCTCATTATCAGATGGAAATTATTATTGGAAGCCAAACGAAGTGCTTCAGATCTAGTGACCTGGCATTTGTCACTTCATCACTTCAAACAAAGCTTTGAAAGTGGTGTTTCGCTTTTCTAAACTTCTGCAGCTCAGCAGAGGAGAAAATAAAACCAATGATAGAAACGATTCATGTCTAGATATTTCTGTAGTACACATCCACCCTCTCATACTCTTGAGTGACTGAGGCTGTTGTTTCACTAAATAACAATAAAGCCTTCAGTTTCACACAGTATATAAGATAGCTGCTGTAATTTGAGTAAAGATCCACCAGAAAGTGTAAAAGAGGAAGTAAATGGGCAGAGCCTGGACGCTGAAGTTGGTCTGACGTGTTTGTTCGAAAACAAAGCAGAACACCTGCACCCGTGAAGCACTTCGTTAAATGCTTGGCGTCGATCAAATACTCCTCACAGATTGTCAGGCGTTCTCTTTCTGCAAACAGCGAGAGTGTTTCTTTGGCCCTCGGATCGTCTAAAAATTGCTCGTCACTTGCACGTAGGCTTTTATTTTGTGCAGCCTGTGGTGGAAAATCCTGTTTGAAGTATTATTTCTGGGCGAATCTGAATACAGGTCAGGAATAGAGCTGTTAGAGGCACCAGGGAGCATGAAGGGGTGATGTGAATTCACACTGATGTCTCAAATAGATTCCTGTGACTGCAGACACTTCTTGGCTGCAGCTGGCACTTCAGAGCCTTTGCAAAGACAACAGCAGAACCTCCTCCACCACCTCCACCAACTTGTCAGCTTTGACCATGCTCTTGGGATTCTTTGCCCTTTGTTACTTTTTTCTGACAGCAGTGTAATCCATCTTCCAAACATGCTGCAGTCGGCAATGTGCATCTTACCCTTTGGCTTAGTCTACTTGTACGTGATGATGATAAAACTGTCCTCCAAATACCTCTGTGCAGGGACTGAACAGTAAAATACATTGCTTCTATCATTGGGGTAGTTTTCCATAGCAATAGTCTTTGTCCTGACATTGTCTTACATGCAAAAACTACATGTTAAAGCAGCTGAGACCTGCTATGTTGAATCAATCAACACAATAATTTCAAGTCAGTCTGCTGAGTTTTTACCCTCCCTGCATCAAAGATGGTTACATGAGCTTTTAAAATAATTACGAAAATAATAGTCTTGGACAGTTCTAGAACACCTTTTATAAGCAGGTATAGGTCACTCAGTTCAGAGGTTCTGTTATATAAAGGAAGCATTTAAGGTAAAGCTCAACAAGGTGGCTCAAGCTGTGATTGGTTGAGCTTAGGGTGAATAAATTATAACGTTATCACACACTGAGTTGATTTATATTTATATATATTTATATTTATATATATTTAAGTCTTGCTGCATAGAGTAACAATAATTGAACAATAGGGCTACAACTAACAATTACTTTATTGTTGATACATTATTTTAATATTAATTTCAGTCAATTTTCCATAAAATGTCAGACCTGTGCTCAGCGGATTTGTGTCTTCTCATTTCTTATTTTATCTGAACAACAGTCCAAAAAAAGTTGTAAGTAGTAAGTTTAGAATGATGTCACATGTGGCAAAGCAAGCAAATCTTTGAGTCTGAGAAGCTGTGACCTGCAGATGTTTGGAATTTTCACTTTATAAATTACTTACAGCACTATACTGGTGAAACTGGCTCAGTAATGTCCTTTGTACATTTTACACATTAGTCAGCCTCCCTATGCTGCTGGTCATATCAGACCAAGCAAGGCTGTAGCAGCAAAACTGCTGTGTGTATTGAATTGCGCGACTGTCATTGCTTATGAAATAAAGTTTTCATTTGTAAGATGGAGAATCTGTTATTTCTTATCTCAAGCTACATGGTGTTACTTGAAATGATGAATTTATTATCAAAAATCTTATTGTCATTGTTGTTCCAGTGCTTGAATTATACATGATTTACTACACTAAAAAATGAAATGAATGCATGATGTCATTAGTTGTAAAATGTTTCCTGCACACTGCAGAATCATAGCTTGGGCCATATATCACTCTGACCTTTGACCCTCCAACTTGGACAGCAGCACGCTGAAGGGGAGTGCAGAGATTGTTGCTCCTCTCCACTCCTCCCGGCCTCAGTACAGTATGTAGGCCACCGTATTCTCTGTTGCTTTGTTCTCCCCTCCTTCATGTGTAGCTGAGAAACAGTGATGTCATTCTGCAGTCCAGCCCTGTTGTCATTCTGTGAAAGCAGCTCCTTTCGACTTTGACTGGACCGCTTTGTCCTTTCTTCTGCGGAGGTGGCCTAAATCAGTTTGTGGGCTTCCTGCAAGAACAGGAAGGTGGCGTCTTTCATTCTCCGAATACAGGCGCACAATGGGGTCCATTATTTGAAACAAAGTTGCTCTGTCATTGCACTTTTGTTCTTATCTTTATTAACTTGTACGATTAGTTGCTGTTCTGACAGCAGTAGTTTAAGCCTCTCGCTCTGAGCAGCATTTTCCTTTCAGCGAGCAAAGCTGGAGAAAAAAAATGACTAACTCGGATCTCAAAAGTTCCCTTCCAGTTTGAATAAATTTAGACTTAACAAAACCAAAGGGCTGTTGGTTGCATGATAACAAAAGTTTTTCCTGTTAGTTATTGTCCATCCCCCGTGTATCACACAGCCCCGTGGCTGAGCGAAATGCACACCTTTTTCTCTTTCTTACCTTGCTACACACCTGATCAGCAAAACCAAGCACTGTTGTCACTGTGGTATGCTGAGGCGGCAAAACAGCACATGATGGATTGCTGTTTGTCACGGCTCTGTGACAAATGTTTGGTTTGTAATGTGGGTAGAGCGCAGGCCATTTGGCTTGTGTACTAGTGTGTATCTTACAGAGGTAACTGACCTTGAATAGATGATTCTATCCAGAGGTTTAACTTGACTTTTGTATCATACAGTGCTACACACTTCAGGCTTCCACTGAGTAATAGACTTTAATTTGATGATTCATTTTAACGTCATATCCTCTTTGTGTCACCTCTAAACAGCAGCTCAGGAACAACATCATTAAATTGGAACATGACTCCTTCGGCTAGTTTTATGCAACTCACCATTCCCAGGGCTATTGGTCCCAGAGCTCCCAGAATGCCTCGTTCCTGATGCCTGTGCACTGTCCTCTGAGAGCAGATTTTTTTCGAGGGTGTTGTTGCACATGCTTCTTTTCTGCAATCACATACATCTCTATCTCTGGTCACTGAGAACCCTAATGCATGTCCCCTGTCTTGTACATTGGCATCTACAGCCTTACGGTACCTTCCTAAGTTTATTTTCCCCAACTTATTTTGGCGAATGCTGCTCCAAACTATTCCTCTGCTCCCTGTCCAACAGACCAAACAGTTTTTTTGGACCAAGCTGGTCTAGTTTTAGGCAGCATGCCCCAATCTTCTATTGGTCCTACTCAGCATCCAGTCTGTCAAGTCTGACCACCTGCACTGTGTGATTGTGCTATGGACTGGGAAATGCTTTTCTCTTCATTATGTTGGCCCAGGTGGTGCTACAGCACAAGTCCTTCGCTTCATGTGGCACAGCAGTGATCTCTGACAAGTCAATTAAGACAAACGGGCATCAAAGGATGGTGGAAGTTGGAACTGAATAGAAGCAGTGACTGTAAACTGAAAGCTAAGCAGTTAGTGACAGTTGGACCTGGACACAGATCATCAAATCATTGCTTGAGGCATTGCTTTTGAAGTCAGTACAGCTATTGTGTTCTGTAAACAGTATGTCGCACTTACTATAGTTGTGCTAGTGGAAGACGAGCAGTTAGCGAGGCAGACGCTTGATTTTATACATTTCTTTTCAAACCTTAAATTTTTGGGTTTGAAAGGACATGCGTGACAGTCACTGCTCCCTTACCCACTGCCAAAATGCTTTTAACCAGAGTCCATAAAGGAAAAGTCCAACTCAAAACACATGCTGTTAGATGTCATCGTTTTGTGATGAAGTGTGTAGTTACATGGCCAAGAAATATTTGTGATGAGAAACTGATTAATTACTGTTTGTTGCTCACATGCCAGGTTGTTCTGGCATGTTCTGGTTCTGTTACGCAGCTAACTATAAGCTGCCTGATGTTAGCATTATGTGATCGTATGAATACTAAGCATTGCATTGCTGAAAAAGGCCAAACTCAGCCAGCACATTAAACTGTGTATGTAATGACCAAAGTAAAAAAAAGATTCATGCTAATCTCTTTACTTTTTGTGTTGCAGGAAGAAGTCCTTTCTCTTCTCTGCGCTCTATGCTGCCTTTATCCTCGGGGGCCGCCATGTCATGAAACAGAGGGAGAAGTTTGAGCTGAGGAAACCGCTGGTGCTATGGTCGCTCACGCTTGCTGTATTCAGGTAAGAAACATTGACATTATTAATGGCAGCAAATAGATACCAATTTTCTAACATGGAGACCAACCCCAATAAATTAATATATTCATTTGCAATTATACAAATCTAATTGTTATCTTGTTTGTATAGTATGCCTTTGCCATGCAAAATGCAGAGTACATCTGTCACATCAGACACCACCAGTGATGGATGCTTGCAGATAATAGTACAGTGGAGTAGATATTGTGTAACATTAAATTTGGGGGGGATGTTTTAAAAAACTAAAAATGAAGATTAATTCGCATTAGACTGCGTGAGGCGTCTAGAAAAGAAAAGGTGATCTGTACCAGATGGAAAAAGTGCTGCATATTTTAACACATTGACAAAGCTGCAGCTGATACAGACACACATGGATTTCCTGTATTATCCGCAGGAATGAACCAACCGCACATTTTCTCATTCCGATGATTTCTTACGTCTGTTTTGTCTCTCTGTCCTTGTAGTATATTTGGTGCCATCCGTACTGGGAGTTACATGACATACATCCTGATGACGAAAGGGCTTAAACAGTCAGTTTGTGACCAGAGCTTTTACAACGGGCCTGTCAGCAAGTTCTGGGCATACGCCTTTGTACTTAGTAAAGCACCGGAGCTGGGTAAGTCAAGACCCTTGTGTGGCTTGTCTCATATAGACTAACAGGCCACCAAGTAAGGTTTTATTCTGGACTTATTGTCTGTGAAGATTCTCATTCATTCAGGTTCTGGACTCATTGTCAAGATGTCGCGGATGAAGTTGGTGCTTTTTCCAGATGTTAGACTTAACACATACTTATAGGATGCTGCTGTACATTAGCCAATGATATTTTTCATGTTTTTTAAAACTGAAGATAAACTTAAGGGAAGGCAAACTTCTTTTCCTAAAATGACTTGATCTCTTTTGTTTGCATTTACAATAACTGTACTGTTTTGCTGTTAAACACTTGTAAATGTTAGCATTATTATGTGTAATGCGATGAATACAGCTGTTGCTGTCACTTGTGTTTCTGATTATCATTTATTGGGCAGTCAGTTATGTTGTTTCAGCACTACTCTGTGTGTGCCAACAGCTTTGAGGTTTTCACAGTTCATTTAGCCAATATTTTCTCCATATTTGCGGTCAACTTGAAAAACAGCCAGTGATTTAAAATAAGCCAACGGTAATGATGTTTCCTTTCCTCCCGTTTATGTCCCTTGATTCACCCCCCCCCCCCCCCACCCTCCTCCCCCTGCTCTCAACTAACTCCCTCATCTCTTAAACAATCCATCTCCTCTATCATACCTGCAGGTGACACCCTCTTCATTGTCCTGAGGAAACAGAAGCTCATCTTCCTCCACTGGTACCACCACATCACCGTGCTGCTGTACTCCTGGTACTCCTACAAAGACATGGTGGCCGGTGGCGGATGGTTCATGACCATGAACTACTTGGTCCATGCCGTCATGTACTCTTACTATGCCTTGCGGGCGGCCGGCTTCAAGCTGTCGCGCAAGTTCGCCATGTTCATCACACTGACCCAGATCACCCAGATGCTGATGGGCTGTGTGGTCAACTACTTGGTGTACTCGTGGATGCAGCAGGGCCAGGAGTGTCCATCCCACATGCAGAACATTGTGTGGTCCTCTCTCATGTACCTCAGCTACTTTGTGCTCTTTGTTCAGTTCTTCATTGAGGCCTACTTCGGCAAGTCCAAATCATCAGCCACGGCTGTCACCAAGAAGAGGGAGTAAACACATGCCATAAGTGTGGGAAGAAGGGAGGTAATGAAGAAAAAGGGAGTTGGAAATGGAGAGCAGGGACCAGTGACTTGAGAGATCTGTTAGGGTTGGGTAAGGGTTGTTGGAATGAAAGATGGATTGATGGAGAGGTGGCATGGCGGCTGGGGGAGAGAGGATGGGATGGGGTCGGGGTGGGAGGGCCAAGAGGATGGCTGGTGTTTGTGCTTGAGTGTGTTTATTAATGTGCAGATCTAAAATGCCTCAGTGGAGGTGAAGTCTCCATTGAGGGATGCTGAGGAAGCAGCGCCGCCATGATCAGAAGCCATCATTAGCTGTCCGCCTGAAGTTTAAAAGCCCCTTTTTGAAGAATAATTTTTAAAACCTACAATATAACAAAAGGACAAAATCACCGGATTGAAACAAATACATCTGCCACAAACATATGTTTACTTGATATTAAAAAAGAATATTAATCTGTACATATGAAGATGGATGGAGTCAGCATTAACTTAAGCCATCTGAGTATGTTTTTGTCCGTCTGTTGTCAGTGTTTGTTGTTTTGTTTTGATCTGTCAACGAAAAAGTTTGAGAAACTGGTGAGTGTGAAGCTGGTGGGTGTTGGCGGTTGATGTGAACTGATGGGGTGAACGGCACTGTATCTTCTGTGTCTTACATTGCAAAATGCGATATTTTCTCAGGTCTTAGGTTATCTCTTCCTTAATATAATATGCATATCAAGACAAAGTAGACATGTTTAACATCAGCACCGGTTTACAGTATGGCTAAAATTCATCTAGTATGGCTGCATAGTTGATAAAAAGTATGAATGATGCTGATTGGACTGACTGACTCAGATGATCACACTGCTCCTGGGCATGATGGGAAACAGATGCTGACAGTGCCCTGCTTCACCACTTGTCATGACCTTACAGAAGTTGCCGACCACACTTGGAAAATGACTTGCCATTGATTTCCAAATGCTACTCTGTGTTAAAGGGTCCCTACCAGTGAAGAAAACTTGTATGTTGGACACTGAAGGCTTAAATGGAGGACAAACATTTATGTTTAGCAAAAGAAAAAAAAAATCAAACATGCAAATTGTTAAAATCTGCTGTATTGACTTTAAAAAATAGTATGTATCCTTAATGGTGTCTGTTGTGCTATTGTGCATTTGCACTGTATCAATGTCAAAAACAATTGTTGCTGAAAAACTTAACGTTGAACAAAGAGTGCAAAAAATGTGACACGTGCCTGTGGTGTTTATTTTTTTGTCTCAGCTGTGACATCTTGGTATCATACATGCTTAATCCTTTTTTGGTGCTGAACCTGCAAAGCCATTTTGGGGGCTATGTGGCAGATTTACAAGCAGCAATATTTAGAAAGGCTAGAGGGTGATTATCACTTCCAGATATCTAGTCTGTTCAGCTGTTTGAATCAGTAAGCCATGTGCTTGCGTGCAAATCAAACTGGATTCAGTGGATCTGATGTTGCAGTAATTACAAACACTTCAATTGCATACCTGCCGTGAGCCCCTCAGCATATCAGTGATTCCACTTTCTGGATTCACCTGAGTCAATAAAGTGGCATGTGTCAGCACTGGTTAAATCTGGCTCGTGGCAGCTATAAACAGCATACGTGACTGGAGTAATTGAGTTAACTGGCTCAAACAATTAACCACTCCACAATTACTACTGGCCCTGCATTCAAGTGTTGACATCCACTGTACCTGGCCTCCCCCTGGAGGTGCAACTGTGCAGTAAACCATGATCATTGAGAATAAGAGCATATGTGCAAAAAAGTTGTTGAATAGACAGAGGTTCTCTGCTCTGTTCTGTTATTTTGGTACCTTGATCATTGAAAGGATTTTTTTTTTATTCATTCCTGTTGTTTATTGTCAGAGTTATGCATAAGCACACCTTCAATCAATCAAAGCTTACCTGCTAGAAAAATAAATTCAAAATGTCTTTCATGTAAATACCAAATTCTCATTGTGTTAAGATACCACAGTAAAAGACTGAGGGCAGAATTGTACTGTAGAACATGTAGGGTGGACTTAATAAGAAAATGTCATCTCAGACAGAACAATATCCTGTTTAAAGACAATGGGAAGTAGAATAAATGAGTTCATATGGTTATGTGTGATTCTTACCAGATTCTACTATAGCTACTAAAGTTACGTTAAAAAAAATTACTCAATAAAAACTGTTATACTACTTTGAGCTATGTAAACAATGACTGTGATGTTATTTTAGCCCATTGTGTTTACTTGTTTTGCATACTGTTGTTTATTTGAGAAAGAGAAAAAGGAAGGAAGAAAGAAAGGCAAGGCAAAATATGGTAGCCGGAAGTGCCCCCTTGCTCTCCCCTCTTTCGGGACTCACTTCCGGTGGACATTTTATTTTTTTTCATTTGGGAAGGAGTCAATATTTCAGTGAGTTAAAACTCATTAATGTGCGACTGGCGTTCCATTTTTTGTTCCGACAGAAAAAATGAATCTTTGAGGAAACTTAAAGTGTCATCAAAACCTGCGGTAAGTGTCATTAATCGACCTCCGAAGTTTTTAAACGTTGCGTTGATTTTATATCGGAGAAACACGGTTAGCTAAGTTAGCTAACGCCAACATTAGCCCAACCTGTAAGTGTGGGTCGTATATCATGAACAAACATTTTAACATATAACTAACCAACTACTGGAAGGAAATGGCTAAAAAGTGAAATACCTTTGATCGTTTCAGCTAAGTCTGGCAGAGGTGATGCTGTGTGATCGACGTGTTTAAAGCAGTTGCGTGGCGCCAATGTGCACTTATGCAGACCTGTAAACTCTACTGTTAGCTTACATTTGCTAACGTTAGCTAAAGAAAGAAATTTGCTGACCCGCCTATCTTTATTGATTATTTCCATTACTGCCAGAGTAATTCAAGGTTCCAGTGCGTTATATAACCATGAAAAACTAGGGTTGTAGGGGTGTAGGGTTATTAGCAAATGTCCTCTCACACATCTGTGTTAGTAATATTATTATATCATAAACCACACAGTGATGTGAGAAATTGCATAGCAACAATGTAACAGTTTATCTTATTTTACGTAAAATGAAGTATTTTGTAGTTTTAAACAAGCAGTATTAATAGACCAATTTAAGGGCACCCATTTTATTTGTCATAGCAAGCAACATATATAATGTGTAGTAGCCATATAGTGTGATTTATGCACAGTCTTAAAGGATAGCATTATTGTTTGCATAACATAAGGTGTCTTGAAGTCAAATGTGTATTACTATTGTCATTTTAATTAAAGCATTTACTCCTCAAAGATTTGTTAGTTGCATTACATACTATTGGCCACAAATATAAAAACTACACAATGACTTTGTAGTATTCCTAAATGCAAACATGTGATCTTAACATGCCACTGAGTGGACATGGAAATACATATATTATTAATATTGGATTATTTCTATACTGCTTATTTGAGCTGTAGGTTTTAGGTGTCTCAATTAAAAGAAAATGGTTTTAAATTGACAGTTTGAATGTAATCAAACATCATCTATTTATGTTTAAGCGGTGGTGATTGTTGTAAAATTAAAAACACAGGCGTGTTGCTGGCACACAGATGGGACAACTGTGTCTCTCTTGGCATTGTTGAACATTATGTAGATTGATTAGCCTTTGGTAACAGACCGTCACTCTTATGTGTTTATCACATTTTATATTAGTGAATGTTGTCATTCAGGGGTTACGAGATGCACCACCTGGATGGTTTACAGTCTGTTCGGTCTCAGTCGACAAATTCAGATCGTGGAGTACATACAGTGGAACATGGTGACACATGTTGCTGTGAATCACCATCTCAGTGAATGGTTTTGGGTTGTGGAATGACAGTAGTATAGTGTTTGAAAGCGATTGCAAACTCAATATTGAGTATTGGAGATGTATTGCTGACATTGTTCTGATGTTGATTTGCCGTGCCTTTTTGACTATTTACAGCTCAGTTGGCTCTTTAATTGCAGGCTATATTGTCATGCATTTAATCTACAGTAAAAACTGATTATTCTTGGGAATTTTCTGTACAATGGAATTGTACTTTTTTTTTTTTTATTAAGATCACAAGATGGGTCAGTGAGTTGGATGTGAAAAAGAACCATCATGCACAGTTGTATGCACATGGTGCTGCAAACACATGAAGTACTCTATCACTTTGTTTTGTTATGCATCAATGTGACTGGAAAACACTGCATTTGAATAAGCAAAAAGGACCAGATTTACTTAGTCTCAGGCTGACTTACAAAGTTGCTTTTGTCACAGTGGTTTGAATTTAATTTGATTTACGTCTAATTTGTTTTTGATTCTTTTATAGACAGGCATAATAAGACCTGATCTATGCCACAAAAGGGTTAAGGCCCAGGTAATCCCATCCAATATAGACAGCTGCTGTCAAGTTTATTGCGCTGACATGCATGTGCAGCACTGCCAGTAGGTCCATTACTTAACTGTGCGTCCCCCATCTTAACTATGTAAATCCAAGTGTGAAGTGATTGATCTAACACAGTCATCACTGTTTTATTAGTCTATGCAACAAGTTCACGCCTGTCAGACATGACCTGTTTGGACTTCAAATATCACAGCAGCGAATTTGATGACAAGAAGAATTTGTCTCAGTCGTTTTTTTACCAATGAGTTCCTGGCTAAGCAATCATTTTTCATAGATTGCTGCAATGGCTGCCACTGATACTGATAAGATACAGTGCTGATCAGTTTCCCAAGGTCGACCTTCTGTGAAGTGACTTTCCTTAAACACTGTCGCCATCTGCTGGAACAAAGATGCACCAGCCGCAAACATAAAAGTTGTGAATAAAAAGTGATTTTTTTTTTTTTTTTTGAGCAGTACAACACCAAACAAAATGGGCATAACAAATATATTCTCCAGGCTTTCAGTCATTCTGATCATGTGCCTTAATAACTGTCACATTTGACTTCTCTTTATGTTTTTGTATGTTATGCATTTAAGACTGTCTGTAGAAGTGACCGAGTAAAATGCAAGAGCTGCTTTAAGAGCCATGTCTTATATATTGGTTTCACAAATTGGTTGCACAAATGTATATTCTGTTTGTCCATACACTTTATATCGCTGTATGTGTACCATTAATTGATTGGGTTTGGCTGCCACTTATGGGAAAGCATATTTTAGATGTACTCAGAATGTTCCCCCCAACTACCCCTTAAGGAGACAAAACCACTAAGGGAGCCACCAGGTTTGGGACTTTCCCTCCTCTGTGGTGCACCCATAGATTCTGGCTCATGTGTCAGTGTCCAGTACATGCATTAGACCCCCACCATCTCTTTTGATTTTAAGTCTTCCCAAATCCTCGTAAACTAGTGTTACTCTGTTCTGCTCAAGAGCTGGAGGGACCAAATACTGACCTGAAGGATCAGAGCAAAGCCTTTGAGTGGGTAGCTAATTCCCTCTTTAGCCCTCATCAGCTGTCCTCCGGGCTGGGATGGAGACATGAGCGATAAAGAAAAGCTAGCCCCATCTGGCAGAAAAAATACAAAATTAGCTAATGGAGAAGGAATGAAATTACTGTAGTAACTTTGTATGTTTTTTTTGTACTTTTAACAAAAAAGTCCTCACTTTTTAGTTCAATAACTTTAACTTTCAGTGCGTGTTTTTTGCCTTTTCTTATGGTGTCTTTGCAATAATCCATTGACATGCATGTTCAACCCCTCGCCCAGCCCATTTTTATTTGATTTTTTTAAAGTATTCACCATCTGAAGCCAAAACTTTAAGCTCATAGATCAAGTCAGAAAACTTGACTTGAGAAGAACATTGGGTGAAGATGGTGATTCAGTTCAATTCAATTCAATTCAATTCAATTCAATTCAATTCAATTCAATTCAGTATTCCTTTATTAGTCCCACAAGGGGAAATTCCAGTGTTTACATTATGAAACGACAGCTCACCTCTTCTGTTTGGGAGCTTTAGATTTTGTAATTTAGCTTATTATTACACTGTACGTCTTTCAGATGACTTGGCCACATCATGATGTTTGTGCCTGAGAAGAAGCTGTTTTCAAACTCTCAACTGGGCCAACAGAATTAAGCTTGGCTCATTTGTCCTCTGACTTTTGATGGGAGACTTATAACTTTGGCACTGATTAATCCAGATACTTCACTTGGAGCATAGAAAATGTCCACTCTCAGTTGCGCTGTCATGTTAAAGAGTGAGGCTTCTTTTACCTTAGACAATCTTTGGCCGAGTACAGACAACAGTTGCAGAGTAAACAAACCCACAACAGCCAAGTTTAATTTTACTCACAGAATTAACCTTAATTAGTGACAGCTGATATGACAGAACACAGTTAAGTGCAGTAAAGAAATGCCTAGATTTCATTTTAGCTGATACCATCAAAACATGTCCAGATTGGCCCCTAATACCAATCCTTAGGATGGCTAGGGACATCCCTAGTTGCAGTAAAGTAGTTAACAGAGTAAAAAGAGAAAGATTTTTGTTCAGGTTTTCTCAGATCGTCTGGTTTTTGGAGAAGAGTAGGAGTTAACCAGTAGATCATGCCCTGTGTCCTGATTATCTGAATAGATCTAGTGAAGCATTAATACACTGTATGTGACCAAACATTAATACTCCAGACAGGGAAAAAGAGATGGTAGCATCAGCATTGCCAGTTGCCAGGTTATTAGGTGCTGATTCAACTTTCTGATCATTTTGGAGGATGCAGGTTGTACTGCATTATACAGAGATGTGTTTCTGTTATTTTTTCCACCCCATTTGTATCAATAAGGGTAAGCTAAATGCAACATTTTTGTATGATTATAATACAGGTCTGTACGCATTCGTTTAAGCTTGGCATACCGAAGAAACTGGCAACTAAGTGTGTATTTCTGAAAGCATTTAAAAGAATGCCACTTCCAAATATAATGCACACCAGAGTCCCCTTGAGGCCCTTGTTACTTACAGTGTCAGTGACTCTATTGCCCCCTGTTGCCCCAATTGAGGAGTAATACAAGATAAATTGACACTGGGCCCAATTTCATCTTTACTTGAAGGCTGATCTGCTGCTGTTTAGAGTGGTGCCCTAACCTATCTGTTCGCCCTAATGGAGGCCAATATATAGATAAGTGTGTCTTGCCAGGAAAATCAATATCGATGTGGCCCCTGATGGTTTTTGAGTTAAAGTGCTTTGTTTTCTGCCAGTGCCTCGAAACAAAGAGGCTGCGGGTCGTTCTATTAACAATTCCCAGTCAACCTTGAGACAGAGTCACAGACAGAGATAGAAATAGAAATAGACAGATGGGGTAGTGGTGGTGGAGGGTGGCAGCATTGGTACCAACATCACTAGAGCGTTAGATTTGGTGGAGGATAGAAAAGCACCATCAATGGAGCAAGGGCAAGAGCTTTGAAGAAGAGTGTGATGGGGTGTAACGAGACAGATGAGCTATGAATGGCCAAAATAATCTTTCAATTAGAAAATAATGTTATTAGAAAAGTGTTTTGTGCATAGAAAAGTGCGCAGTTAAGAAAAATTGCAAACATTTAGTAATGGTAATGGTGACGGCACATCTTTTGTGGATATAATTTTATTGATGGAATAAAAACAAGCTTCATCTTCCAATTTTTTGATTCCAGTTATTATACATATGTGCTGAAAATACGGCGTAATCAAAGCTGAGTACAGTGCGAATAAAAATGCTCTTTGTTGTTTGTGTTCCCCAAATAAATATAGCCATTCTTGTTTAGATATAAAAACTTCCATGCAAAGAACTTCAATATTGAGACGTCAATAGCAAAATACCTTCCCTTTCCAAACCAATACAATCAGTCAGCCATCCCCTTCAGTTTACCCTCATGTTATTTCTAAGAGAATAGTTCTAACTCGAAATCATACCTCGATCTTTGTAGAAAAATAAATATACAATTTGTTAACAGTGTCACGGTTGCCAGGTTAGATGAGTTAATGCACTGATGTTCTAGCTATCATCCTCGGCTACATGTTATCTGGCAGATGAATAGGGTGCACTTTCAGTCTTTGTATGTTTACATTACATTTGATTATTTTGAGCTGATTGTAAGATGAGCACCTTTTGTTTGTGCACAGCTCAGCGCTATGAAGGTGTTGGTGTTGAATATTAATTTAGTCAAATGTTACACCGCACCCAACCAACCCCCCTATGGAGTTAAAATACAGTATCCTTAAAGGAAAACCTTGCTCACATCCTGCTTTTCCATGAAATATAGAACAAATGAGGGAAACATGAAAATGATTTCTAAAGAACAAACAAGAGGCATCCCTTTAGAAAACTAGCAAGCTGTTACTCTTCGCCTTCTGCTCACAATTTGAGAAGGGTGTTCAGATATTTGATAATTAAAAGAAATTGAATACAGCTCAAAGTTTATTTTGCAGATGAAATGTGTGGACTGGACGTATCAGTGCTCACATAAGAAACATTACTTTATTACAATGGTTGCACAAACAGTATTTAAACCTTTTGGTGTGAGGAGGGAAATCCTTTCAGGGATGATGAAATGCATGTAAATACTTTAAAAAACTTTCTGTACCAGGCAAGCCCATCCTGTGCAAAGCAAGGCCATGACGTGACTAAGTCTGAAACATACAAAGCAATTGGGCAAATTTGTAATTTTGAGCTATGGAAATAAAATTGTCTTGGCTTGAAAATAAAATGTGAATTAAGCCTGCAGTATTTATGCAAGACTAGTATTGATGCTTTATGCTGGTCAAACTGTTTTTCTTAAATGGCTTATTGTTAAAATTGTGATCAGAATTTATTGTCTTGGTTTGCTTGTTACTCAGCTTGTATATGTATTTTTTTTTCCAACATGACCTTTCACAACACTTACAGATCATAATATACTTTAGATCTAATTTGGAACTTTCTAAGGAATACATACTGCTCTTCTGTATTTTACAGAAATATTGCTATTGCCAGCTGCAAGAAGAGTGTCATTCCAAATACTGCTACATAACATTTATATTACGTTAACTAATTAACTGTAATTTCCTTTTTCTGGCATTACTTCTGGTGCAGTTTAATTTTATGAACATGAACATGTTAACAACTATCCAGTGTTTTTTCTTTGTCAAACAAACTGCTGTCACTACATTTTACAATAGAATTTATTTTCTGCGTACCATACGATTTACTCTTGGTAATGCTTCCAGATACCTGTGCTTAAATTAGCTTTCATGAACTAGCCTAGCCTAATATATTGTGCGTGTAATAGAAATCTGTGGTTGAGAGTAGCAAACGAGATTTTTGTTGATTCAAAAATGTCACAAATAATTGTTAGGTAGGTAACGTCTTCCGTGACATGTCTTTCATGTGTGAGGTATTTCATTTTGGAATGGACTGTGAATTTGCACTTTGAACATCAGCCAGATGTTACAGTGTGTGTGCGTTTGACTGTACAGCTGAGTCGGCCTCTATTGTAAGCTAAGAAGCAGGGGACTCTGGGCTGGGAGTCTGGGAGAGCGGCGGTGGTTTGAAAGACGTATATGAGCAATATGATCTTGACAATGATGGACTTGAGTGATGGATTGTGGGTTGGTTGGTCTCCATGACAACAGCAGACACCATGGAGCACTCATACCCTCTGTTGTGTTTGGACAATGTTCCCGGCTCTTCAGACTCGGGGTTGTCACCTGGCAAGAAACATCATAGCTTTGAAGTTAAATTCCAGTCAAAATATCACAGCATAGTTACAGATTTGTCTAGTTGCATAAAGGAAAAGGAATAATTACACTGTCTGAAAAGATGAATGCCGGGACGGTTATGTCAGCTGTAGTTACCTGTTTCTGAAGAGCAGGATGGGCAGACAGCTCTCCTGGGACAGCCCATAGCAGGGATGACCATTCCTTCAACACCGTTTTCTACCACCATGTAGAACTGCAGATTCATACAGGAATTCATAAAGAGCTTTATGAGTTTCTGTATGCATTTTTAGAACTATTTGTTATCTTGTCATGGCGTCGCCAACTAAGTTGGATTTAATGCTACTGAATTTGTATTGATTTGAATGGAAGTTAACTAGTACGTTATGCAAAGACTGCAAGGATCACATAAACCTTTGCTCCATTTCATGACTTCCTATGCTTAAAGATGTATTTATGGCACAGCGTAGTGATGAAGGTCCTACCCGAGGCACACTGGTGCTAGTGGACTCTGACATGCTCTCATCTGTCACGCTGGTCTCACTCACATTATCCACAGAGGGCTGTTTGTGGAAGAATTTCCTAGCTCTGTGTGGAAGACAGGAAAAACACATATGCAGTATTCAAATTCATTTATTGAACCCAAGGGTCCTCAAACTCACTCAACACAAAGTAACGTAAATATTCACAGACTCACGTGGCATTTACATGGTTATCAAGTTGAGGGATGGCTCTCAACATGGTTGGAAATATGAAATTGACCTGTGTTCGGTTAACAGTGTAATGCCCTCTGCCTTTACCTTCACACACGTATTTTGTGTAAAAGCATACACCAGTCTGTGTTCTGACCAGAAACTGCAAAACTAGGGCTGTCAAAAATATCGCGTTATTAACGCAAATCAATTTTAACGGCGTCATTTTTTTAATCGCGTGATTAACGCTCTTTGTGAATTAGTGAACTTGTAGTTTTTTATAAGCGGCCACTGCTAGTAACGTTAGGAAAACTACAGGATCCGATTGTAAACCGGAAACAAAACAATAGGCACGCCCCACGCACGTGTTTGGTCTTGCCTGCTCGCTAGCGGTAAAAAACTAGGCTACCGGTCTGTGTGGATGTCAAGCACGAAACGCCGAAATGGATGCGAACAAGATTCTGAATGGAAAGTTTTGTTTCAAAAAGTTGTCAAATGGGTCGACTGACAAGACCAAAGTTATCTGTGTGTATTGTTGGTGTGAACTGAGTCATCACTGTCCCACATCCAGTCTGAAATACCACTTGATGGCCAAACACACGACTAATGCGAATTCTCCGCCGCCTCCTTGTCAAGACCAGGCGACAATGGATGGCTTTCCACAGAGGCATATGGATGCTATTATGTGCAAAGGAAACTTAAGAGAGGAAAGTTTAAGCCTGGTTTAACTGCACTATAGGCTGAGTCCTAGTTTACAATGATGTGCACTTTGTAACCTTATTTTGTATCACCCTGTTTTGATCCCTTAGAAAGGGTTGTTGAAGGGGTTTTTTTGTAACCAACTATTTATTTCTTGTCATCTGTTTATTGACAGTGTTAAATTGTGTGAGATTTGATTCATTCAAATGTGAATGACTGCTCAAAGTGAGAATGTTAGTGTGAAATAAAACACTACACGTTGTTGTTTTCAATAAAAAAAACATTTGCACAAAGCAAGCCTATCCACTTTTCCATGTTGATAAGAGTATTAAGATGATAATTAATGGGACATTTAGAATAGGTAAAAATGTGCGATTCATTTGCAATTAATCGCAAGTTAACTATGACATTCATGAGATTAATCGCGATTAAATATTTTAATCGATTGACAGCACTATGCAAAACATTTCAGATGTTTCAATAGCTTTCAGTACTTTTTGACACAAGACAATTTGGGTTTATTGATAAATCACCCTAAAGACTGTGTGTATATGTCTATGCTTTTAGTGGACGTGTTTGCATATTTGAGCCTGAAACGACACAGCATGAGAAGCAAGTTTTTTTTTTTTTAACCCATATCGCTTTGCACTGTACGATGCTTCGCATGCATGTGTGTGTGTTGCAGAGGAAACTAAACCACCAGACTCAAAAACTGCGCAAGTGCACTTGCAGTCAAGTGCAGAAGGCAATTTGAGACAAAGCTATTGGCGGCCATGTAGCGTTTCCACTGGGGTCATACCTCAGCGGCTCCATTTTGTAGCCGAGAAATGACCTATTTTTATGTGTAATTGCTGTGGAACAAGCTAAACCAAGCATGTAATTGAAAGCGTGCCACTTCCACAGGGGAACCAAGACTCCGAACGTTAGGATGTAGTAGGTGGAGAGGAGGGGTGTGCTTTGTGAGTCAAAAGAGTGGAGGATGCCAGCAGCCTTGTCCGTAAGCCGGCGAGACACCCGTAAAACAAATCAGCTACTTAGAGACAGCTCAGGTGGAAATAAAAGGGAGGAGGGATTACAGTAGTTTACGTATGCTCCTCTCAGCTAACCAGGGTTGCGTGCCGCCATTCGTTCCACCGGTGATCTGCTCCGCGACCCACTGCTGTCATGCTGAGACACCTACATTACACGGCTCATGCCACCCTGGGTTTGATAGACACCTCTAAATGCTGTCAGCTCATTTATTGCCGGAGCAGCTCCTCCCTGGCTATCTGTGCTGCCCTATGCTCCCAGGACATATGTTCAGATTTACACCGTGGAACTATTCCCAGATTATCATGATTTGTTTGCCATTAGGGTGGAAAAGCCTATAAAACCCACTTAAGACCATAACAAGACTGTAACCTTTTTAATAAAACCATTAGGAATTGAACACTTGAGGACATTAGTATCTCACTGTGTCTAGACAAGGTTGGTTTTAATTTATGCTGTTTTTAGGGATAACAGTTGTGGAGTTTCATACATATGGAATATAGTTTCAAGCAAATGGTTAAATTTTTCTTACAGGCCGAATATTGAAAGTTTTAGTGGGGAAAATATTTCACCCTTGTCCCTTTTACATTTCACATTCTTTGCATCTTTTACTGTAAACATGTTACATGTTCTGGTTTGAATGGATTCCCCTCCCTCCCCTCCACTATGGTTCGTTTTACCTGCCTTTCTTCCGTACATTGTCCTGACTTTGCTTTTTTTTCTCTTCTCATTTTTGAGTTCTCCTTCCAGTCTTTTCTTTTTTACTACCTTTTCTTCCTCTTTCTATCTACCTATCATATTCCTTCCATTTTTCCTTGCGTCATTTTCTCCTTCCTTCATTTTTACATTACAGTCTTTAATGCTTTGCCCCTAATTTACCACTTCTCCCCCTTCTCCCCTCTCACCCGTAGCAGTAGGTGATACAGGCGGCCATGGAGAGCAGGGAGACGAGGACCACCATGCAGGCCGCAATGACCACGTTTCTTCTCTTCTCTTCCTCAGCCTGCTGAAGCTCCCACCACTCCAGGTCACTGAACTGACATCGCTCCCCCATGAAGCCTGATACACAACTGCAACAGGTTCAGCAAAGTCACAATTTAAAGTTTAAAGTTATATGTAAAAGCAAATATTTTGTGTTCAGGTGTGCCAGCAGGAGTACATGGAAACAGGCAGACAATATGATTATGTAGTTCATCGTCAGAATCTATTATTGACCAAGTAAGAGTGTGCTTTGGAAGATTTCAACTTGCATATGACACGTTAAACAGAATAATTCATCTCTTTTCATTACATTATGAACAAAGGTTCTGTTTGAGCCTGACTGCAGTTATTTGCAGTTTTACCACAAAATCCATAGCAAAGTACATGTTACAGACTTAATGTTTAGAGTATAATATACATAATGAGCTGTAGTGCTGAACACTGAAAGGTAGATGACGGCACGTTATCTGTAAAATAGATTTCAGTGTCTCTTGTACAGGATCTGTCAGAGCTGGATGTATTTAAGATCACATTCACAAAATGTTGCTGCTCACCAACTTGAAATGTGTTTTTTTGTTCGTAGAGCGTCATATTGCTCATGTGTATATAGACAAAAAAGGGTAAATTCTGAATTGCCTGTCCTACTCTAATAATCCCTTTGTCATAAGGCAAAGGCTTAAATCATGGAGCAACAGTGACACCTACTGCTTGTCAGCTGTAGTAAATGACAGGAGAGATAAAAGACAAGACACCAGAGAGCCTGCAATATGTGGCACAGGAGGTGTTCTCATACTTTTGAACAATGTTGGCCTTTTATGATGATGAATTTTACTCCAAAGTGTTTGTGAAGTGCTGCTTGAAAAGGAAAATGCTTCCCAGAGTACACTTAAATATTCTCGTGGTTACAGTTTGCTGCATATTTTAGTGTGCAGCTGATCAATGTAACCTCTCTGGAAACAATGAAGAGCAGCTTGTTATTGACCTCATCTACTGTAAAACAGGCTAAATTATGTCAGTTTGAGAAAGCGAGCATCGCTCACACGCGCCTCCTCTGAACATGAGGCAGCAGTAAACTGTTTAACCTGGAGGTCAGAGGTCATACTGAAGGGGGTTACACAGAAGAGGGGTTGTTTACTTGCAAGCATAGGACTCCATCTCAGGAAAGTAGAAGCAGACACCCTGGTACAGACAGTAGGCCTCATGGGTGGAGGGGCAACTCTCTACCGAGTTGGTGTTGTGGTGCAGGGTGGTGACATCAGCAGGGCTGCCGGTCGGCACCCATGGCGATGTGGTCTCTAACTCTTGAGAGGATTAGGGATACACTTTCATTAAATTAGACAAATGTACAATAAGGCACTGTTAATTTTAATACCTATAATTATAGTCTTCTCCTTAGAATACTTGTCTTCCTTTGAAGTGACTTATATAAACACTGTACTCCATGTATAATGAAAGGGATTATGTTACATCCCAGTAATGATAGATTCTTGGGTGGCACTAGTGTTAGCTATACTGATTCATTCTGGATATAAGCCTCCACTTTACTGTTTTTCAGCCTAATCTCTCACCACTTTGAATAGTACACATGATGATCAGTTGTGAGAGAATGTACACTAATCCTGTCTTCAGTAACACAGTTTTTTTCCCCCCCTAATATTCTACTTGTAACCGTGGTACTTAGAATTGGATGTGCAGTAAATAATCGAGACACACCTCGACTTGTCTTGCCAGTGCCGTGGTATCCAGTCTGGCACTCGCAGAGATTCTTTCCCACGGCATTTTTGTCACATTTGTGAGTTCCCTGTTTACACTCATCGATATCCATAGCTCAAGGACAAGATACCTACATTTTTTTCCAGCATTAAATACAGCAAACCTTTATATTATACTAGCAGCTCATGAAAATGAAAATTTCCTTCAACGTTACAGTGAAAGTATTGTTTTATCCACCTGCATGTAGGCAAATCTAACAAACACTGATCTGCAAAGCAAATAATAATTTGAATTATTGGAGGCGTTTTTATTTTTAGGCTTTTAGGCATTTTGGCATTAGCTCCTGTCATTAATGTTTATCTTAAATATTGTGAATATCTTTGCTTCCAGAGCAGCTCTACCTCTGTGAAAGGTTCCATTCCCAGTGCTGTCGCCTATGCCAAAACCTTCAATTTAAAGCCCTGCTACAGTCGGTGAGATGGAAGTGTCTCTGTATCAAACGTAATCCCATAAGCTTTCTGCAGGATATGTTACTTCATCCCATACACATTTACAGTACAGGATCAGAAATACTCACCCACACACAAGTGTCCATCACCTGTAAAACCTTCCAGACATAGACAGGATGGGCTGCCAGCGTTCAGCAGGCACTGCGCATTTACATCACAGCGAAGTGAGTAACACTCATTCTGGTCTGACGGAGAAGGGGACATATGGAATCACAACATTTAGTTAGAGGAAGATCTTTGATCAGAGGAACTACCAGTACTTTGCTTTTAAGAGTACACTGTTACCTGAAACCATCTTGTCTGTGAAGAGCGTCGACTCACTGTCCACTTCAGAGTCTAAATTAGCCTCCACCTTATCAGTTGACAGCCCGGGTGTCGTCAGGGGTGTGCTGTCATCGTTGAATGTTTTGTTTTTTAGAGACGTTAAATCAGTGGATTCACGGTCTCCAGATTCTGCACAATGAATGCATATGGTTAGAATAAACATTCACCATCAGACCGTTTTACTTCTTAGTCAAAGTCTTGGTCTTAGTTTTACTTCTTAAAACGAATCACCTGCTGTTCCATTCGAAGCATCAGCAGGCAAGCAACTTTTTCCATCAGCTGATAGGATGTAGCGTGACAGACAGGAGCAGTGGGCGAATCCCAGTTTGCTTTCACACACCTGGGTACAACCTCCATTCAGGTGAAGGCAAACGTCTGCCCCTGAAGATGCACAGTGACAAGAGGAAGCCCGATCGTGGATTTTAAAGATGTGTGGATTTTTTGTTTCTCATGTGTTTCGATGTTGCTGGTCTACCCATATTTATTTCACTTGCTTGACCGCTTCATTTAGAAACTTGTTGAGTCAGCATTTTGCATAGGAAATAATTTTTAATCTTCGTAAACACAAGCACTAACAGTCCAAAGCAGAATATATTATCCCAAACTAGAATCTTTCAACTCGAGATCATTTTGCTATGCTTTGGTTTCGCTGATGCTGGAATTGTTAAATGTAGCGTTGAATCCCTGTTGTCTCTCTGTACCTGGTTTAGCAAGGGGATGAACCACCACAATGGATGCCGGTTGGACCATGTTGCCATGGATACGTTGCAGCTTTTTCCCGGTCCGCTTGTGTATGCTCCTCAGCAGCCGGTGCTCCCGATCAGATATCCACAACCTGTCCTCAAACACTGCAAGATCAAAAGGTCGACCTGTATGAAGTGGAATAGAGGGAAAAAGACCCGCATTCAGTCAGCGCTTTTAGGTGAGAACTGTTCAATATCTTGTCTTCATATTGGCATAGGGACTGCTGTGAAAGCAGAGACACTGGTTAACATATTTGAATGGCGTTTCAAGAAAACAGTTTACAGTTTTTTTTGGGCAGTTAACTGAGATGTCCGCGAATGAGAGTGCACACAAATTTTCACTTTTCTTCCTTGTACGGCTGCTTTAGGACAGCCAAAGTTCAGTTAAGGTGTGAGCCTTAGCTTAACTTTGTCTGACTCAGCTCTGTTTTAGTCACACCAAAATGCACATTACCAGGCTGAGGTTAGCATCTATTGTTTTACTTTGCCTTAATGACAAGCAAATCTTTCTGTGGTTATACTGTTCTGTTCTTTTTGTTAATACAGTGAACTTGTGCATGTGTGTCACAGGAGCCTCACCTACTTGGTTCTCTGTCAGGACCTGTCGATCTGAACCATCCAGGGCAGCTGTCTCCACCAGGCCCGTCCTCTGGTCGCACCAGAACAGACGATCCTCTGTGAAATCGATGGTCAGGCCGCTTGGTGACACAAGGTTGGTGCTAGCAATGACGGCCCGGTCTTTCCCTTCCAAAGAGGCGCTTTCCACGACAGGCTTGCCGCCTATATCAGTCCAGAACAACTTCCTCAAAAATTAGAAAAAAACAAAGAGAACAGTGTCAATTTGGCATCGGAGATTTATCATTTCCACAGAACCTCCAGTGTGTTCATAATCGCGAATACTGCACATGACGTGGCTGATCAATTTGAATGTTATTGATGCAAACTTTCAGGTTTTGAAGCTGCTTATTGAGAAAGTAAAAGGGACAATGTTCTTGAGGTAAAAGATGTGGAAGGTAAAATGGTTATATAGTAATATATTAGTCTTTTCAGCCTTGTTAACACAGTATTACCACTTTTACTATTACCAGAAGTCTTGGTGCCGCTATACCAAACAACTCCACCTACAATGCTAATGTTGCTAGCAGGAGATAGCTACATTTCAAGAACTCAAACAGTGTTTTTCTAACAACCCTGGAGGTCTTATCTGCAGTGTTTTTGTGAAGTGACTGCCTAGTTTTTCTCTCTGGTCTTGATATGAGGCCAACTTGTTATTGAACAGCTCTGGAAATTCAGAAGTGGAAATTCAGAAGCACAAGTGATTAGTTTTTCATTCATGTTTCAGTTCAAGCAGTGGTCAGAAGTTACTGACCCCGCAAAGATTAGTGCTGCTTGGGTTGGAGTCTAACAAATGTAAACTCTGGGCACATCCCCACTCCACCATGGGCAGCAATGCAATGTTGTTGCAATGCACCACGTACAAAAGCTGTTCTCCTGTGATAATGTGAATACGCCATGAATCACAAAGTGTAGCTGCTACTGAGACACTGAAGATTTGTCCTGCTTCCTGAAGAAGTCACGCACTGTGTGCGCTGCTGTTTAGTCATGTCTGACTGAATCCTTCTTGGTGAGTTGCTGTTTAGTAGTTGCTGTGTAGTTCTGAAACTAGCACGCACATACAACCACACTCACTTTGCCAAAGGATGAACTGCGATTCCTCTTGGTTTTTCCAGCCCTTCACTTAAAATGGTTTCTCTGTTCAGTCCAGCCAAGTTGCTGCAGTCAACAGTTGACTGGCTGGAGGAAAGAAGGATTGAGAAGTGTAAAACAGAAAACAAAAACCTTATGGATTCTGATATTCCTACTTATTTACTTAAATATGCTATAAAAACAACTTTATTAATTACTCATAAAGGTCCACTGTGTAGGATTTTGGGGCAATCTATTGGCAGGAATCGAATATAATATTCATGATTATGTTTTCATTAGCGTATGCTGGACTCAATGGACCTTTTTTAAAACATCAGATAAATGCCCAGTGCATTTATTTGAGGTTTGATTGAAAACAGACCAAAGTAGATGAACAGAACTTGGAAACACATAGAAAAGCAAACGTCCGATATAATAACTCTCTGCAAACACCGCGCACCTTTTATCTGTCCAGTACATCCTGCGGTGCACCCAGTCAATCGCCAGTCCTTCTGGAGAGTCCAAACCATCAGAGACAAGAACATCTCTGGACCCACCGTTCAAATCAACCCGCTCAATTGTCTTCTGGCTTGTACTAGCAAAGTACACCTTCAAAATACATACAAGAAATACATTAAGAAATACATTCATACATAAAAGAGACACGCAGTAAAACATTGAATATGTTCTGTAATACAAGCAGAAAAAAGCAGTAATAATAACCAATAAAAGGAGAAAACATTGGTGAACCATACAGTCCATTAAATTACAGTCTCTGTCCACTAGGTGGCACTAGGTGTCTTCACCAAAACCTGAATCTGGTTGACCTAACACCAAGCTCCTGAGACCTTACTTTAGTTCATATTTCTGCAACAATGTTGAAAAATCTGAAACAGAATAAAGATAAAGGAGGTTTTCATCTTACATCGCTCTGCACTGGGTCATAGTCCAAAGCTATGATGGTTCCTCTGGGCTCCTCCACAAGGGTTTGATCCCCAGTGCCGTCAGGATTAATTTGCCGTACATCCACTAGATTGGCAACTAGTAGATAAGGCGGTGGTCCTGAACAATCAGAATATATTATTTTATGATAAGATGTACTGTAGAAGTGAACACAGTAAACTTGAAATTAGCATTTTACTGTGTTATTTTTACCTTTATTTAAATTGGAGTGTGTTTGTGAAACAGTAAGACAGACTGTAAGATTAGATAGATGCAGAGTGTTTGTCTGTGTGGGCTTAACCATCTCAGCTGACTGTGTTGCCATGGTATGACTCACCAGGCGCAATGCAGCGCTTGCCATCTTGGTGGAGCTGGTAGCCAGGCAAACAACCACACTGCCACCCACTAGGGGTGACGGGAGAACAGAGCTGACTGCAGCCCCCTCTGTCTGCAGACGAGCAGCCTGCAACGGCGACACACACAGATAGGCTTCTGTTCTTCACATAGAGGCCCCATTTTCTAACTTTCTAACGGGACTCAGCCCCGTACAGTATGTTAAATGTAATTCTACTTTATCTCATTACTGGTAATACAAAATGAGAATGTGATGTAAGACACTTTCCTTATTTCTCCATGACAGGACATTAAAACGGAAGCTATGTTTTAAATTCTTATTTAATTATTCAGGTTAAATACGTGAGAAAGGCAGCTTTCTTGACAGCATTTCCTCTGGTTGTAGAGGAAGGAAGTGTTCCATATGAGTGCATTACATACCAGGGAGCTGCCTTGAATCACTGCCTAAGGAATACTTCTTTTAAGCTGACAAAATATGCAAGAATTCAAATGATCTAGGCAAATTAAAACATATAATAAAACCTCCGTCTTCACTAATGATGTCTGACTCTACACTGATTTCATCACTTGTATGATCGTTATCTGCCGAGCAGTAATGCAGAGCTTCCTTGTTGCTGAACTGCTGCGCTGTCAGGCTTTTGATCATCTGACCTCAGTTTGACCACCTTGAGCCAGCGCTTACTTTCAGGATATTTAGACAGCTAGAGATAATCCAATAGCTACAATATCTGTCATCTTGCTCAGTTTATCAGGTGACCGCACATCTGACATCCCTCACTGCTGCAGCATATAGCTTAATGTTATTAGTTCAGTTGTTTGTATTATTATAGTATTTTTATATTTCTGGCATGTTTATAATTAAGCATGTACTTTCTGAACTGATGTATTTGTGTAAACTAAAACACCATTGACAATTTTTCAGTATTTGTTTTTTTTTTTTTTTTTTTTAACATAATTTACATAAAATTCTAAATATTAGGTAGCTTTTAGTGTCAGAAGAGACAGCTGATAAAGTGTACTATAATCCATACCAGTGCAGGCTTGTCCATCCTCCTGTAGTACAGATCCCTCAGGACACACACAGACAGCACCCTCGTCTGTTGTCAGGCATCCATGGCCACACCTGCTGATGTTGCCTTCACATGGTACGATCTCTGATTGAGGAAAGAAAATGTATATCTTCAAGCCCTGTTCCTTTCCATTGTATTAATAATGGAACAAATCTGATCAATTAAGGTTTGCGAGTTAAACCCACGGAAACGGAAATGTCCTACAACGGTCCATTAAGGGTCAAGCTCAAAGGGATGTTACATGTTCAGGAGTTTTCCAGGTTATTTTGGGGCTCAGCAGGTTGTAGATTCGAACAGAGCCAGATGGACTACAAGCTTCTTAGGCCCTTCTCTGGTGAAATCCCTTTCTGAAGTCAGCCCTAACCCTATCAAGATGGGCGAAAGTGTGATGAGAATGCAGTCAAAGGGCACGCAGTGAGGTAATGTTAGCTCACAGGAGTGTGGTATCTCCTGCACCTGTTAATATGGGCCATGAATGCAGAGGCCAGTCATACAGATGTGAAAGAGCTACAGTATCTGTTACTGTGGTAGTGGGTAAAGTTATTGGTCCAGCTAGCAAGCTTTTTGCAATTATGCTTTGATGAAATAAAAAATATGCCATTTCACCCACTCAGTACTGTACATGATCAAATGAAAGACAACATGAGAGATAATTAGATTTTGCTCTAAAAATTAACTTAATATGCAGCTAAAAAAATGGACAACCTGCTGTTTTTATGTTTATGTATGTTTTGCAAATCATTTTTTCCCATTTGTTCCTATTGAATCAAAAACAAAACACCTAAACAGCCCGGCGAGATCCTCCTCCATGTATGTAATCTCTGTCACCTCCATTGTCTAGCCTGTTGGCTGCATGTTTGTTTTCTTCTGGACCTTTGCAAAGGTTGTCTGCTAAACGGCTTAGACAGACAAAGCTGCTGACCAGATATGTTCCCAAATGTCACCTCATCATCTAATCTCATTGTGTATGTGAGCCATCGCTGCTTCTCTTGGCCTCATAGCTGTGAGATTAGAAGAGAAGAGATTAGGACGTGTCCATAATGTGTTTTAATACATTATCAAGTTAATCACCGTGTAGACACGATGATATCAGGGCAAATTCACCAGCAATTTAGTAAAAAAAAATATATAAATAACGAAAAAAAAAGCACCAAATCCTTGACAAAATACAGTTTTTTTCCAGTTTGTTTAAGTTAATAAGTTTCTATACATTCCCTCATGACTGCAATGCATACGTCTGTGCCAAAATATTAGATTGTCTGAGGTATCTGTTCACTTAAAAGGAATGTATTGTTACGCTTGCAGACAACAGACCTGCATTATGACAGAGAGGAATGAGCAGACAGGCTGACGTAGAAAAGCTATATGGAATACCTGGATGAGGGAAACAATCCAAATGTATCCAAATAGCATAAGTTTTAACGCTTTTTATTAGAAAAAAATAATATAGACTGACTTTAATGTGCCATCGCTGCTTCCATCTACCTCACGGCGCCCCTCCGCCTCAGTACTGCTAGACCTTTAGTGACAAAGTGTCAGTGTTTTGACCCAAGTAACCTGACGCACCATTGGCTGCTCGCGTACGTCTAGTCAAGGGTGTCTAGCATATGACCCAGCCTTTTTATTGGCTGTGCAGGGTCAAAGTAGTGTCTGGGGGACAAATGCCACCTTTCATAGCACCACAAAAAGAAGAGGATCTAATCTGAAACCAGAGCCATGTTCATTATGCCGAGCAAAACCAACTGCAAGCGTGGCCTTTTTTTAAAAAATGAAACCCAAGTCTTATTTCACTGAATGAGAATTCTGCAGCTCAGCTCAGACCAGAATGCTGCAGAAACACAGAAAATTAAGAAAAAAATACTGAGTTTTCCTTTTTCCAGTTTATTATACAGTTTCACTTCACACTGCACTTAACATAGCTTCACATGAAGGGCAAAACTGCTTCATGGTGTCATATTCAATGCTATGTTCATGCCAGTTCTCATCAGTTAATGCATGAGGCAATTTTACTGACGGTGTCAGCATCATCCAGCAGTGTATTCGCAATCTTTAAAAGCAATAAGTGAGAATTTATCTATCTTTATGGCTGTAAAACTTGTGTATTTTCTGCTATTAATTGGTTTTATGGTCAACATTGACATGTTTTCACTGTACCTTGACATGTCTTCCTGTCCGGTAGGAGAGCATATCCTTTCGGGCAGGTACAGAAATAGGAGCCTGGGATGTTTTCACAGCCGAGAGAGCAGCCGTGGTTCCAAAAGGCGCATTCATTCACATCTATGGCACAGAGAAATGTAATGATATAACCTTTCTATGATCATTTTACTTCATGCTGTTATTTTAATGTCTTTTCATGCTTTATTTCTGCTTTATGTCGTCGTTTGTGTGTGTGACGTAGACACCAACCTTCACAGTGTGTGCCTTGCTTACTGAGAACAAAGCCTTCACTGCAGTGACATGTCCCTTGCTCAGCTAGACTTGAACACACATTCACACAATTTCCACTCTGTTCGTCACAGCCTGTTTGAAAAGGTTTACAGCAATTTATTACGAAAACATTGTCATTTGAGTCCTGTCTAAAATCATTTAAATATAAGTAGTGAGTAAGTGTAACCTGGAAGTGAAGATTGGGAGGCTGCCATTGGCTGGTTTAGGAGATGTACCACCTTAATATCAACTGGGGGTTTTGCCATTGGTTTTATGTTAACATTCAGTGGCTCTCCGCCGGTGTATTTGTTGACTTGTTTTATAAGACGAGATTCAGCATCAGTGTAGTACAGGTGCTCCAGAAAAACTGATATCCCCAGTGACTGAGATCTGATCAGAGGAGACAGAAGCAAACATGTTTCATCCCAGTTTACTAATCGGAAAGGTGCGAACAAAATTAAAAAGACAAGTAAGTAATCGGAATATAACAAATGCTCACCGAAGTGGCTGATTGATGATGTGCAGGATGTTCCCGTCGTAATCACAAGAGGCAATGGCACTTTCTCCTTGCAGACCAAACTGAACCCAGAACAGTCTTTTCTCCTCTCGGTCAATCGTCAGTGCCGTCAGTTGCTCTGCTATCTTAATAAGTGTAGTTTTGGTGTGGCCGGTCACATCAGACCGCTGGATGCTTGGAGTCATGCCACCAGACAGCCAAAAAAGAAACCTGCAGAAGACGGTATGTGTTTTAAATTTCTGTAAATTTTTAGAAGTTATTTATTCACTTTATGTGTTTATCAGTTGCACAGATGTTAACATGCTTGTACTAATGTCCCTATTTGGACATTTCTTCATATGCATGCTAACATCCCCTCAAATCTGCAGCTTCATAATGTTTTTGCCTTGTAGTCATATTTCAATAATGTTTTATAAATTGTAAGACAGCCCATAGACATGTATGAAAGTCATTTGAAAGTTAATTTAAAACGTACCCTTGGCATGTCATTATCATGCAGAAATACTCTAAAATATTAATGTAAATTCTTCCCCGCCATGACTCACTTTCACATATCCACTCGTCAGTTTACTGAACCGATACATCTTTGACCACAGATTGGTGGTAAGTGAAAGTCAGTCTGTCATTTTGCACCTCAGTGCCAGCCATGCTTGATGGAGGGAGATGAAACATTTATAGTAACACAAACAAACTGTCAGGAATCTGAACTGCGGGAGGAGTTGTATAAGAGTCATTTGCTCTGCTCCTGCTCTTCTTTTAATAAGTGCAATATCATTTCACTCGTCCCATAATTGGCCCACACGACCAAAGAAGCCCCACCATGACAGTCATGAAAGTCTAATGCAGAATGGATTACCTGTTTGTGGGGTCAACTGTTATAGAACTTGGCTGGGTCAAGTGTCTTAAAAGAGTCCGTTCATTTTTCCCATTTATGTCCATTCTCTTGACCTTTCCCTTTTCTCCACTTGTCCAGTATACACTGTTCTGAATCCAGTCCAATGCAAGGCCCGAGATGTGTTTGTCAGATGAAAACAGTTTCTGGAACACAAACATTCAAATTAACATTTTATTAATTGACTCTGAGACCAGTGCATAATTACTGAAACTCAGGAAAGATAAACTGAATATGAGAGTTTTTAAATAGTCACCTGTCTGTGTGCTCCCCTCACTGATGCTTTGTAGATGACCCCAGTGTGTTTGTCAGCCCAGTAGACTTTCGCTTCTCTGAAATGAAAGTCGAGCAGGATAGAACTCCCCACACCAGCCACAAGCCGCCTCTGGTTCTTCCCATCGAGGTCCATCCGATGAATGGCTTTACCATGGCCGAATATCAGGAAGGGCCGTGAAGCTTAACAGAATAACATGTGACATGTCTTTCATGAATCTCTTAAATTCAGTTATTTGAAGGCCCTTAAACACAGCACAGGTCAATTCAAAGCCCCATTTTTGTACACAGTGTTACCGTTAAAAGGTAACCAACAATCCAAGAGCCAAAGACATTCAAGTAACAGTCGTATATGACAATGAAACGTATCAAATCCTCTCCTTTTGAGAAGCTGAAGCCACAAAACATTCAGCGTTTTTGTTGAAAAAATAA
The DNA here is from genome assembly GCA_037975065.1 of Chaetodon trifasciatus. Classification (NCBI taxonomy): domain Eukaryota; kingdom Metazoa; phylum Chordata; class Actinopteri; order Chaetodontiformes; family Chaetodontidae; genus Chaetodon; species Chaetodon trifasciatus. Next base: position 5,295,744 of record JBBMOE010000036.1, on the reverse strand, counting down.
CTGAAATGGTTAATGGATTATCAAAATAGTTACTGATTAATTTCCTATTGATCGATTAATCAGCTAAACCTTGCAGCTGTTCACTGACTGCTTTACAACAGCATATATGTTCATTTTGATATTTTGAATTGTGTACAAGTTAATGAGTAATAATAATAATAATAATAATAATAAATGAGTAAGGACTTTCTGAATCTGGCAGCAAAGTGACACAAAACAGTTAATTAAAATCAGTTGATTAGATATTCATTTCTTTGAAAAGGCCTCATCTGGTTCTGTTGTCTGCATAGGAGTTCTCAGTAAGGTAATGGGAAATCACTCTATATATCGATATTACTATACAAAATTACTTGCAGTATACCATTATACCATTATATTTTGAATTGTGTACGAGTAAATGACTGAGTTTCTTGATGCTTGTGAAAACTGCTATAATACAGTATGCGCTTGTTCTCGTTTTAACTAAATGAATCCCAGGGGCAGGTGGGTACGTAACTATGGCGCCATTGAACATTTCAATAGCTGCTTTTTCCCTCTTTGCGTCAAGCTGCAATTGTAGTTTGTCAAATTCTCTGATAAAAAGCCTTTTCATGGCTGTAATGGCATGAAGTTCAAGGCAGGCGCAGCTGCTTCTGAATAAAACATTGTCCCTTAGCAACAAATAGTGCTTGGACTATACTTTGACTCTGACAATGCTCTGCAATGAATGAGGTTCAAGGCTGAAATGATGAGTGTTACTTTCTCTCACAGGTTTCTGCTTTAGTACACAACATATTCACAAATTTCTGATGAACATAAGCAGTAAAAAAGTGACATTTGTAAAAGAATGTCTGTTCTTGGAAGCGCTGAATTAGATCTCATAGCACATAGATTCTGTTTGGTCTGAAGCCTGTTAAGCTTTGACAAACTGGGCTGTGAGGTGATCTGTGTTCGCTGTCTGGATTACTATTGATAGAAGACACTCAGGTCTATCATGGTAATAACACTGTCATGTGCAACCATGGATACTGCTCTTAACTCTGTGGAATGAAGAAAACAATGAGCAACACCAGACAAACAACATAATGAAATGTATGTCTCTCAGATGGCCACTGGTGCCGAGTTGCTAGGAGGCATCCCGATGAATCATTAATTGACAAGTTCACGTGGTGGTCAACATGATTCTTGACCTAGTGAGCTCAGCTCATTGGCTGTTACTGGGAATAGATGTATTTCAAACATTTCCCCTTTTACAATTACAAAACCCATAAATGAGTAAGGACTTTTTCAATCTGGAAGCAAAGTGACACAAAAACAGTTAATTAGTTAAAGTTAGTTAATTAGATATTCAGTTATTTGAAATGGCCTCATCTGGTTACGTTGTCTCTAAAGGAATTCTCAATTGAGCTAATGGGAAATCTCTATATATTGATATTACTGTACAAAATTACTTTATAGAAGATTATATTCACATCAACCACCTGTTTTTTTTTTTTTTTTTGATGAATATTTTTCAGCATTTCTGCTTTATTTGATAGATAGTGGAGAGGGATGTGATGAAATGCAGCAGCACCCAGGCAGCATTCAAGCTCAGACTGCTGCAGTAAAAACTCAGACTTGACAGGTGGCGCATGCTTTACCAGGTGTGTGACCTGTGTGCCCCACCCACCCTTACTGACATTATGTTGTTTGTGTGGCGTTGCCCCTGACCCTCACCCTTGGTGTGTTGGGATCACCGTGTCTGCTGTTATAACCACAGAAGGTGCTGCTTCAGGCTGCCTTTCGTGTAAGACTCCAGGTTCCAGCACTTGCATTGATAAGAATCCACCCTGCTGGAGTGGAGTAGAAACTAAACCAACTCAAAGCATGATGCGCTGTAGCTGACCATGACCTTTTGACCTCTCTGTGGAGGACGCAGAATAATGGCTACTGGAAAAATACAGTTAATTTTACAAAATGTGTAGTAATTTATACTCATTTACATTTAGTTTAGCTTTATGTATACTGACATAAAACTACATTCTGGCAGTCTGGTCTGACAGAAACTGTTCCTACAAGATAACCTTCTGGTCTCAGCGATCGCCATCTGTGAGCTTCAGCTGATGTACTTGTGGCATCCCACAAAGAACTTGGGCTCAGGCTGAGATACACCTACTCAAGCCCGGACCAGCTGACTGAATGTTTGCTACAGTGCATTATATTGTCTGCTGAGCCAAGTCCACTTTGCCACATATGCTGCAGAGTGGCTGACTTTTACCTTCTCTTTCTCTGTTGCTACGTGGCATGGCCTACTATTATTATAATAGCTACTATTACAACAATAGTTGTTTACCATATGAAGTCAGTTGTGGTATATATATCCAAATAGAGAGGAGAGGGGGGAACTTTCATGCACAGTTGGATGTCAGGCAACTAAGAAAAATGCTTGATTTTGTATCACTGAAGCAGAAGTCTTTGAAAAGAATTTGAAGACATACAAACTAGGATATCTATGTTTACATACTAAACTTCAGGTAATACTAATCCACTTGATAGGGATCCAAAAGACTGACAAAATACAGTGTCAGCGTTAACAAAAACATGTATATTTAAAAAAAAATGCCTGTGCAGTGTAGCACTCTTCATCTGTATAGATAATACATAGCCATATCTATCTATCTATCTATCTATCTATCTATCTATCTATCTATCTATCTATCTATCTATCTGAGAGAGAGAGATTTTATTATTATTATTTGTGCCTTATGAAAGTCGTTCTTCTTTAGTGGCCAACTTGCCCTGTGGTGATGTCATGTTACTGTGCAATTTCATCAGAATTATCAACTATACACAGATATACTGTTAGCATTTCAGGATTATCATCTTAATGTTATACATTTCGGACAGACAGGGTTTAAAGACACATCACTTATTTCAGTACCATGCATCGGCAATATCAGTCCTTGCAGGAGAGGTGTCAACCAAACTTACCCACACAGCTGCTGTTTCTCCCCGCTCGCGATAGCCGTTCATCCCAACATGCTGTACCGAGGGCCAAGACTCCAGAGCTTTGCACCATAAAATAGATGAGCGCTGCTGTGATCGTTGCAGCCGACATAATCCTGCACTCCGTCCCTTCCTTGGGAGCTGCACTGGTTCACTTTTTCTCAGGCATTCCCGCTATTAAAATCAAGCAACGGTTTCTTATGGACTGTTGGCATCCTTGTCCAAGACAGTGGATCTTTACATGCTGGAAGATGTCACATTAAAGAGAGATGTACCCCAGTGGAAAGATGGAGCACTCAGAATGAAGAGGGTAATACTGCCAGTGCAAAAAAAAAAAAAAAAAAAAAACTGTGAGGGATCGTGCTCACTCCCCACTTTGGCCCCAGGCTGCCAGTCTGTTTTGGAAGCAAAGATTGAAATTCCTGACACCCCCGTGGTAAATTTTGCACATGCTAGTCCAGCACTGGAGTCAGATCTTCTTTAAGCTGCAGTCAGTGTCTCAAGCAGAATGTGGAATATGCAAGAAATGAGGCTGAGCTGGAGAAAGTTCCCACATAACAACAACATCTTACCCTCACTCCACCCCTTGACCCATGTCCTTTCTGAATGTGGATGGATGTGTCTGTTTGAGACAGCGTTTTTTTTGTCTGGCGGAGAGAAAGAGACACTTGGGGATGGACATTGCATATAAGGCTATTAGACTGAACCCTGCACTAAGATAGTTATTTATTCATAGTGGAACAAAATTGATGTTTGGACCTCCTTTTTTTTAAAGACTATAACACCATTCATAAATGCCATGCACTTACAGTACAAGTGTAATTACAAATGCTACACACACAATAGATGCTCTGTTTTGTCTTGTGTGTGTGAATGAGAAGTCAGTGTGTCAGACTGTCTCCTGTTGAAGTTCATCTGGTTTCCGGGGGAATCGGTAGAATGAGTAATTTAAAAAGAACGGAGGAGGAGTGGAACAGATTATCCCTAAATTGTTTGTCCTCTTTTTACCCAGGACAACAACTAACAGACTCCACGAACCAAAACCTCTATTCATACCCTCCATGACTAGCATATTGTCAGCAACAACGTCACCAGTAACCTTGTAGAGGAGCAGTAGAAGATTTACACGGCTGAGACAGTTGCCTTGTCTCCAGACTAATGTTAGCAGTCTGAAGGGCACTAACCTTTTCCCACGATTTCCCCCCTGTCAGATAATAAAAATGTTAATGTCTGTAATTCTCACTTCACGTGACAAGTGTGCTTAACGACAGCCACACATGGCTTTGAATCATCAGGTAGGGCGCGTATCTAGGATACAAATATGTAGCTGTTGCTGCTGCATGAAATATCCCCTCATGTCATTGCTTTTGTACAACATAGTTTGAGCCCTTAATTCCAACCATACAGTAGTTTTCACATTTTCTTGATATTTTTGCTACATTCCATGTCGACAGTAACAAGGCGAAAAAGGTTTGCACATGCAGTGTTAGGTGCTCCATGTGGTCTGCTGTAATTTAAGTAAGGGATAATGCCCGACTTCGCGTCGGACGGTTCACGCCTCCGCGTCGTCCATTCATTTATGGACACCTCGAAGGGCATTATCCCGCTTATACCATGCTCACTTATGAAAGAAAGAAATATTAAATCAATTATTAATACGTTAATGTTGTTTTTTACCGTTAAAATCGCAAGTTTTTCACAAGAAGCGGCTGAGTGGACTATTTAATATCTCTTGTTGTGACGCGTTGCCAAGGTAACTGGTCTGGCCACAGAACCTGCAGCTCGGTCGGTCGCAGCTGTTATATTAGGCCTAATCAGTGGAGGGAAGTGAGATGATTGGTTAACGTTATGTTACGTGATACAAAGTATCATTTCAGAGGGCAAGTGCACCTCTTACCGCTTGTGTGTGTCCAGAGGATGATGCGAAATTTTGTTTCAAAGAATCAAAGTCCACAGATAGTTTCCGAAATCGTTTTTATTGCAAGAAATATGTGTCCGTTGTGATAAATAAACTGTGAAATAACGTATGTTAACGTATGTTCTGAGTTTCTGTTGCCTCGGTTACCAACTAGCGTTTGAGCCAGCGCGATAATTTAGAACAGGATCAGGCTATTTGACTGGAACTTTTTTTATAGGTGTCCTACAACACTATTTAACGGACACCCTGCAGCCAATCAGAATCGAGTATTCACCCAGACCATGGTATAAGTGGAAAGTTAATGGATTGCAGGTTTAAGATTAACTGCACTGACTTATCAAGCTGCGGTGGCTTTGTGCTTGACCTCTGGCTGAATGCTTACGGATAAGTTTGTTTCACGCTAAGTTGAACTTGGAAGCAAATCTGCTTAATTACACCTGTTTATCTCTTTTGTTACAAAATGGTTCAATAACAACAGCGATCTTTCAACTGTATATTTTTCTAGCCTTTTTGTCATATTTTCTTTCACTACAATTATCCAGTTCACTCCTATAATGGCACCAAGTCAGTGTTGTCAGGGGATTTGTGATGCAACTGTAAAGCCTCTAGAGCAGTGAAGTATCTCACTTCCAGTTGGCCTGTTTGGACTCGTCTTCATGGACCACAGCCCACTGGCAACTTTTTCATGAACAGCTCTGTCGTATCTGTCTATAGCAGTCTGCTCATTGATCTTTTGTTATGTCTGTCTCTCTTTTGCCTCTCTCTATCCTTTTGCTTCCGAGAGTTATCTTTCTACTTAGCCACCATTCCATCTGTCTCTCCATATGCCTGTCTATCCATTCATAGTTCCAGCATACACAGTACATATCTATTGTTAACAGCCCAGCCCATCTTTGTCCACTATCTATTCACTCTGCTTGTTAAAACAGCTTGGCTGTTGCCATGATAACGGCACAGCTGGCATCAGAGATTACTTGGTGCTGCAGACTCCTGTAGCTGGTGGCACAGAGGTATCCATGGGAACCGTTTTCCAGGTCCACTCGTCATCAGGATTTACGGCAGCGCCTGCTCAGATGTTCAGAGAGCGTGACAACTGTGACCCATTGATTTTCAGGATGAACACGTCTGCTCTTGTTCACAATGAGTGACCACATGTGATACGTTTCTGTACCTTTCTCTGCCCACTTTTATTCACAACTGACATCGATCATACTTTATCAGCAGCAACCGCTATATTTAACTTCTACATGAAGTGTTGTTTGTTTCATAATGGATAATGTGCAGTTATGTCAGCCATTCATCTTAAAACTCAGTGACGAGGATAGCGGACAGTGGAGTACTGTGTGCATTGTAACACTGAGATTTAGTGTCACCCAGTGAAGCCTGGAATGAGCACACAACCTGTTGCTGATGGAGAAGTCAGAGAGATTGTCAGAGAAACTTAAAATATCAATGCTAAATAGTTAGCTATGGACAAAGTTATTTTGTGATTTTTTTTTTTTTTTTTTTAATCAAAAAATTGTGTTGGAGACATGTATTTAATGTGGCTGTCTACTCAGATAACATGGTACAACACAAATATAATTCAACAGTCCAGTTTATTAAAAACAAATGTATAACTCCATTTATAGACAAACAACATACATAAAGTCATAGAAACAGGCAGTGTTAATCAGACAAGTCCCATATTCTATCAACCACACTGACAGTACTTTCTCTTCCATTAAGGCAACAATCTGCTTGATGCTTACAACATCAGTGATGTTGTAAATGTGATGGGAAGTGGATAATGGGTCTTCTTTGACACCACATAATATTCATATGTGACACTTAAACTTTGGCATTCGGTTTAACATAAAACCCCACAGACAGGTAACTGACAGGCTCTTTGTATGGTACTATTTGTAAGTTATATAAGTCCAACAAAGGTGCCGTGCTGCAGTGGCAACCATTCAAATTCTTTATCAAATATAAGGCTCCAAAATAAATAAGGACATGAATGAAAACATCAGTCACCGACTGATCTGATTGGTTTTTCTTTTAAACACCCAAACAACCTCCAGGGAATGTTTTCATGTTAACTACACTTTTTTAAATCACTATATAAATCTTTATAAATTAGTAGTTGATGGAAAATGCAAAATAAATGTGTTACGCCATTCAAAACAGCAAGCCATTTCTTTACAGCCCCACTGATGTTAATATGTATTTATAAAGATTTATAAATGATTTCATAGTTAATCAGTGTCATAAAAGGCATATAAAGAGTATTTCATATAATGTGTTACCATGTTACCAGCATGGCGTTTGGGCATTGACCACGGATTCCTGGCCTCAACAGAGATACTCAGACCGGGAACTGTCGCTCTTATAGGTCATCTGGGAGTCAATGCTGGACCTGGAGCACAGGAGCATTCGCTCTGATTCTTGAGTCTGTCTCCTTGCCCAAAGCTCTGTTGGATGAGGGGCCAAGGTTCTGTGTTTCATTGAAATTGTCTCAAACTTGACGTAGCTCTCTTTTTCAAGCTCCTCTTCGTCCGTGCCTGTGTTGCGTCCTTTGCAGTACAGAGCAAGAATCTTGTACACCAACAGTGCAATAAGAGGCAAAACCAAAGCACAGGCAATGCCACTTATGATAACGAAAAGCTGACTCTGCCCACCGTCCTCTACAATGTCCAGTGTGTAGAAGTCGATGCAAGGATCTTTTCCAGCGGCACTACCTTTTGCTACGAGGCAAACTGAGTATCTCATTCCAGGTGACAGTCCTTCTAGGAACACTTTACCGCTGCCAGCTTTAGTCTCCACTGTCCTTTTGGTGTCATCGTCACCATAGGGTGAATATACAACTGTTAGTGGGGCATCACTTGGTAACCCATCTGCTGTCCAGAGCAGAACTGCAGTGTCCGACGTTTCCTCTACAATCTTAAGGTCTGCCACAGACTTTGATGCATCACTTTTCTTGCTCTTTTCATCAGCAGCAAGCTTTCTTCCATTACCTCCTTGCTGGACTTTTCCTTGTTTGGGCGAGCCTTTCTGTATGCTGTTGCTGGGGGTAGTTTTTGGCTTCTTAGGGACAGCAGATAGTGTTGTTGATGGTCTAGGGAGCTCTGTGGACATGACAGTCGGGGAGTTGGGAATGTCCGTTGGGGCAATAAATGTTGTGTCTTGGCTTGTTGGTCCAGTTTCGATGCCCGGGCTCAGTGGAGGGATGGTGGTACTGATGGTACCAGCAACCGAGAGGGAAATAGTGGCTTCTGCGCTGCCGGCAACATTCTTTGCTTTGCAGCTATAGTTCCCGGCATCCTTGTACAATATTCCATGCAAGCTCATGATGGACCATCTGATGCCATCCCCAGGTGATTCCTGGACTATAGAGTGGAACAAGAACACAAAATTCAGCATGAATAGCAAGTCTTATCAAGACTGTTTTGCATGTTTTCAAGTGCGTTATGACTTTGTGGCACTAGCACTGCACACCTTATAACTTCCTACACAAATGGCAATTAAAATCCACACATAATATATCAGTTACCAAATGTTACATCTCATTTAATTTGAAAACAGGACTTTTGCTTTCTAAACTGCTTACATTTTGAAATATTTGATTATTATACCTGTGTTGTTGACTAGTGAGCCATCTGACTTAGCCCAGTAAAGAGTTGGTGTTGGAAACCCTGTGGCATCACATCGCAGGAGAACATTACTGCCCAAAGGAGATGTGATCTTGGTTGCCGAAGTCATGACTGATGGTTTTACACAATTGTCGAGTTCAGCACGCTGAAAAAGGACACCAGCCAAATTCTCTGGCCCACTGCAAGTCAGGAATAGGTCCATCAAAACCACTGGTGTGTTAGACATTTTGGAAATCTCTATCAGCTTGGAGATTTTACAGTCACAGAACCAGGGATTATCTTGGAGGCCTGAAGAGGAAAAAACAAATTAAGGTCACTGATTGCTGTTACATAATATTGCAATGTCAAACACCATCCAGTTAAATGCTAATTTACTTTAAGGCATTTCTATTGATCACATTGGAAAGAATAGAAGATATATAGTACAATCTCACAGTGAAGAGGCAAAACAAATTTGCCAATGTCCGTGAAATTAATTTCTAGCAGAGCTCAACTGATTTTGAATCATTTGTGAAGATTAAGGTGCTATAAAATCACGTGTTTCTTTTTCACCCAACATCGATGTATGACTTGATGGAAGCAAGGCAAACCAGTAGAATAGAAAATTGTTTCCAAATGGAAAAATCAGAAATGTTGCTCAAAAACAAAACACTGCTGATGATTTATTCTGGTGAGTTAATCACCACTGCAAACAGTGGGTACCATTAGGCTGCATGTTGATCCAAATTCTCCACATTTATCAACCCATCATCTATACTCCCTTACAAATTGCACCTGTTCCTCACAGTAAGCAAGCACATGTACTGGTGCATATTAAAGCCCTTTAACCAGATTAGTTTGTCTTAACAGTGGCAAAGCACCTAAGCTGGCACTGGCCTTCCTCTGGTTTCACTAACAACTTTAGTGTTTTATAATCCATATGTTGACTCTGATGTAGGAAGAATTTGTGTGGCTTCATGCAATTTTTATTGCAATCTGAAAAAAGGATGTCAGAAAAATTCTTGTTTTAAGGCCAACCTGCTTTTTCATATTTGATCTATATTTTAAAATATATTTAATTTAAAAAGGATAGTCATCAAACAATTCAGAACAGTAAAGGTGGACATTCCTCCAATAAAGTACTAACTGGAAATGGTTTTAGGACATGCTTGAGAAACGGTCATCTGTTTGTGTGTGGACTGTTTTTTCCTACGGCCTAATCCTGTTTCTCCTTCAGGTACACCAGTACACACAGCCAGATCTTTCGGCAGGGATAAGCTAGCTTATACAGCCTATTAACTATGTCCCTCCCACTGTCCATGCCACACAGATACAGTGAACAAACATCCAGTCTCATGTAGTATGAGTTGAATCCATGAGACGTTACATGCAAGTCAAAATATATCCAACAAAAAAGGTGATTTTAAGAAAATAACAGAATAGTGAAAATTGATTAAAATGCTAGATATATTCTAATAAGAATACCAATGTTTCGGTTTCACTCCACCATAACATACTTATTTACTCTTTTCACTGCAAGGGATTGTCATAGATAACACTAAAGAAAATAGACCAGAAGAATGGACACAAGTAAGGTTTTTAACTTTCCTACACATACGACATACTAACAGACTTTCTGAGATTATGTACTTTGATTTTTTTACTTTGAGTACTCCTTTTCAAGCCTTGCTTTAAATCAAAAACTCTGCATTTTATTCTCCTCCTTGCCACTCTCTTGACCGTTTGTCAGCAGTGGACAACAATGTTATAAGCAAGTGGTCATTGGTCTAAGATATTTCTATTACAAGTGCCCAAATCTTTGTTTGTACAATTAAAACAGCAATAAAAAACAAATGACATAGCAAGTAGTTGACTCTGAAGGGAGATGTAGTTTCTGGCAGTTGTTGTGGTTCCTATGAGACCTATCTGCTCATAGTTGGCCAAGCTGTGGATGCACAGAAGTACGGGATACTACCCTGTTTGTAATCCCCTTATGAGATGAATGCTAATTAGTTCAGTTGAACTTTAGAAACCCTGTGACATTTATTTTGGAATAAACACATATTTCTTGCATTTTTGAACAGCAGGTGTGTCTTTGTACCTTTACTTTTGATCACCAAAAGGAAGTAGATCTGCTCCTTTCAATTATCAGAACACTTTTTAGGAATGCACAACAACAAAAATGCACCCTTGTGCTCAATGGCAGTACTGCATTTTTCAGCAGTTCTTGACTGAGAATAAACTGGTTAATACTGTATCTTTTGCACTCTTAACTGAAGAAAGGGTAATTATGAATTATATTATATGCTTCAGTACTACAGAATAAACAGAATTCACTATGACCAAAGCGTCGAACATTTGCAACCACAAGCTATCCCATGTCTAAATTTTGCTCAGCCATACTGCAGATACTGTAATTTCCAGTTCATGACTACTGTGGTTTTCAAAATGCCAATAAATGAAAGGACAATGACCAAAGGTGTCATTTTGGCACTGCGGCTGCCTTTAGCTAAAGAGACGTATGACACTGAATCTTGGCATTTTTGGTGTTTCAAAATGTAAATGAAGCACTCAGCAGTGGGGCAGTCATAAATTGTGATAAATGTTTGATCACTGGAAAATATTACGTGTCACGGGTCATCTCACCTTGAGAAATACTGTATACATCTACTGTATATTTGCTCTATAGTATAAGTTTCCTATATTGCATGGTAACATATAGCACAGTGCGCTTGGTGTACAGTTTTTTCCAATGTCTTCCGCTGAACTTGACCCTGGCTTGGATTGCCACAAGGCTGTGTGTTTAATATTCAACAGTTAATTCCAACAAGAAATTGACAATATATATTAAGTGTTATCTGCTGCTACTTAGATAAACCCTGTACTGCATACCATTGCCCTCAGGCAACAGAAAACCTTTTTGTCCCTCATCCCTCCCTCAAGGCTGTTTTAATTCCTACACATGACAGTGTATGATATGTAAACAACCTAATGAGGTGAGGGCATGATGTATGAAGGGCCGGAGGGAGCTCCTGTCAGGAAGATAAGTGAAGTCTGAGTGGATAGCTGGATAAATTTCACTCTTTTGCATGTTGAACTAGAGAAAACTTGACAATAAAAAATATGCATTTGTATAAACGTTGAAAGCAGCAAAAAGTAAGGCTGCTTTTCAGAAAGGTATTCTGCTCAGTTTAAGACTGTGATAAAAGATGAAGGCCTTGGTCAAAGTTTTTAATGAACATATCCACTGAAATTCACAAGCAGTGGAACAGGGAGCCTATTTGAACAGTTTGAATCAATATATTTACTAAAACAGTGCTTGTTGCACAATACAAATGTTCATATGCATATGTTCATATACATATGCATATTTTTTTTTCACTGATAAGCCGTAATGTGTGCAGTAGTGCAGTAGAGAGATAAGCAAATTTCAGTTTGTCCTGGCAGTCACAACAGGTTTGAGTCAGTCAGAACAAGTCTGCTAGATTAACAGGTGTTTGTGACGTAATTACAAATAACCCCAAAAGTTTCCTGCCCTGGCCTTGATATCCTGTAAAACCAAGCCAGACACAACCTTCTATTCATACGTACCTAACACAACTTTTTGGGAGGCATTAGTAGAGATGGGTGCTCCATTGAAGGGAGGCCAGATATCCATGAGCTCAGAGGGCAGGGTGGCGAATTTGTTGCTGGATAGATCCAAGTAAGTAATGTTGAGGAGGTAAGGTATCGCTTCAGAGGGGACATTAGTGAGTCTGTTGTTGTGCAGATCCAGTGTCCTCAGCTTGGGCATCTCTTTCAGAGACTCCCAGGGGAACATGGAGATCATATTTCCATCCAGCCTCAGCTCATGGAGCACTTTGAGGTTGTAGAAACTTCCAGTATCCACAGAGGTTATGGAATTGTAAGTAATCCATAAGTACCGTAGATCCACCAGGTAATAAAAAGCTTCTGTTGGGATTCGCCGTACCACAGTTTTCTCAATACGAAGTTTGACTGTATCCACAGGGACATTGACAGGAATGTCAGACATGTCGGGATCATTGCAGAGGACAGATCTGAGAATAGAAGATATGAGTTTAGCAGGTCCTATGGCTTAGCAATAAAACTGTTTACCAAATGGTAACCTAACAGTTGAACCCATGATCCAGTGACACAGCAGGTAGTGTCAGCAGAGGAGCATTTTAAAGAATTAACAACCAGTCTGTAAGATTGAAGCATCCATCCATCCATCCATCCATCCATCCATCCATCCATCCATCCATCCAGACTCTCCATTGGGATGTGGGATGCTCTCTCTAACATGACTGTAGTCGATGCAGAGGACACCTCCCAGATGCTAAGGTCACAGCTAATCAGTCATCATAAATCAATCATGTGGATTGACATTGACTGCAGGAGATGGAATGTCAAATCAGTTATAGTCAGAGATAAAAAAAAAAAAAGAAAAAAACCTATGTATGAGACTCATTTAATCTTTCAAACTTTAAATAGAAAAGCTTAATCACCATTACATGATTACTAAAAGGGGGAGAAATAAAAGCTTTAGCTATTACCTTTAGCTTTTGGTTGCTATGGCTGTTCTGACGATGGTGTCAGTTGTCCTGTACCAGAACATGTGCTTTTATACCTACATAACGTCACATTAAGTAGTATCACTGCTGCCACAGGCACCTTCTCCCTGCTGTCCCACTGACAAATCAAACTCTGGTGTCTAAGTTGTTAGTGAAGATTCCCTTATATAAACCAAACCAGCCCAAGGAAATTAGCATAGTGTTTGTTTATGCACTGCTGTTCAGCATTTTCCTGTGTGTATGTTAGACTCCTCAACATAATGGATTAACATTAGGTCTTTCTCAGCTGTAAATGGATTGGCACCATGCCAGGGAATGTACATTATGTCAACCCAGGTTAGTACAACCTGTGCAGATTGTACTGTGGCGCATTTTGATATGTTTACCGTATTTTCACCATATGTGTATAGACTGTTTTGATTGCCCTGGCATTGATGTGGCTTTTCCTCTGTTTTTACATTTACACTACAATGGATATGTATTTTTAATGAAATGCTGCTCCTCACTACAGTGAATGTAGCTTATATACTTTCCATTGATTTAACAGGTATCACTCACCAGATGGTCTGAGTGCAGATGTACTTATTGTGTGCTCATTAAAATGAGTCATCACTGTTAAATAAACCTTGTCAAAAAAATTCACAAACTTAGTTCAAGACTACTCTGAGCTGAATGGCCAGTAGGATATTTTGTATTTAACATGAAATATAGAGAATATAAAATTATTTTGTATATATATATATAGACTTAATTTTTACAGAGGATTTTTATTAAATTTAAGGTTTGTGAAGCACATTACAGAGCAAAGTACAATTTACCTGGTTCCAGTTCCGTCGGTACGACCATGGAAGACACAGGTGCACTGGGATGGACAGAAGGGTTGAGCCATACTGAGGCAGCATAGGAGTACATGCACATAGAGAAGCCGACGCATGATTTCACCGAATGCATCCACAATTCTCACATCGAGAAGAGATCAGGATGAAAGACATCCGTCTGAAAAAGTATTCTTCTCCCCTCCTAAAAAAAACAAAACAAAAACAAATGGAGAATGATGAAAGAAGCCTTGAAAGTCCATAGGAGACTACAGTACGCAGGCTGAGGATCTAATTACAGTACAGGTGACCTGTTTGTGTCAGTGGGTGGGGGAAGTTGTGGATTAGCGGAGGATTTCTTGGGTTTGCCAGGATCACGCAAGCTAGGGAGCAGGGCAGGACTCGTCATTAGGACATGGTGCTAATCAGCTAATTCTGGTGAGGTTTCCCCTCATGTGATCCAGCCACACCTTTGTTAATCCGGTCAGTTACCAACCTCGCCATTGCTTTTTAAGATTTAACTCCCAAGTTTAGTTGAACATTCATGGCCTCACCTTTTTGCACTTGTGTTCTGACATAAGTTCCTCTGACTCAAGAAATTCCTTAAATGTAAATGCGTTATTGAGCTGGAGGCCATATGCAAGATATGTGAGCAAGTTCTGTCTGGCACTAGGGTGCAAAGTGTAATTTTGGATGTGATTTATTACCTGACTGGGTGGATCAGTGGCTTAGGACAGGGGGCCAAACTCAACCTGTCTGCCTCTGACGGGACCACAGGACTGTATTCTTTTCATATTTTCTGCACACGCTGCTTCAGCCTTTGCTCCTAACTTGCTTTCAATGGTTGACTTCAATGCACTAAGCACTTTTTATGTTGAGAGAAATTTAAGCATTGCACACATTACAGCACATTTCTAACAATTAAAAGATTACAAAAGCTGCACACGTAAATTTATATTGTAATTGAAATGTGACTTTATAAACAACTTTGGGATTTGGCCTCTATCATCTTTTTTTTTTTTTTTTTTTTTAGATCTTCGGGTCAGGTGTTAAGTGACCATTTCTTGCTGTATTAATATTAGTCACATTGAGTATATGTCTCAATTTTTGACTGCCAACCCTTTAAGAGGAAAGGGAGACATCTAGTGGTTTGGAGTTGTTACTGAGTGTATGTGCTCGTGATAAACGTCAGTTTTCTTTCTTAGAATAATAATCCATCTCTTGACAATCGAATCCTGTCTGACCATGTGTCACAACTCACCTGACAGTTGATACTGGCTGATATGGGTAGCGACTCCTATAATACCACCAGCAGAGCGACTCAGTAATTTCAACCGAAACACCAAAATAAAATGGACAAGAGACATCAAGTATTTATTAACAAGTACACAAGTGAATTTTATTAATGCAAGCAAATTTGATCATACAGGTCAAATAAGCCACTTCAAGCTGTTGGCACATGAATGTACAAAACAGATTCAATTTAAAGCCTGCTACTAAGCATTCGTAGTGAAAATACAAAAGACTAATACAAGGAGAAAGCTGAAAGCATTTTTTCAGATCATTACAGAGTAAGCAATGTTGGTACAAGTATTAGTTTTAAGACATGGTTGAGAGCTCATCACAAACTAAATAGACACAACTCAAAGACTACAGTCTCTAATATCAGTAGCATAACGCGGTAAGCGTGGGAGGTTTAGTACTGCACATATAAACAAAGGGTTGATCCAGCAAGACAGTCAGAAGTGTAAAAATAAAGGAGTGAAATAAAGTAACTTTTGAGTCAATAAGACTATATTAATGCATGTCCATGCCACGAAAAACATCTAAATTCACAGTCTTTACTAACAGTACAGTTATTCAACTTTGAGTTGAACACCAATGCGCTTACATCTAGAGAGAGCACAGAAATGGTCAAATAAGTGCATGAAACTAGCTTTTCGTAATACTGACAAAATAAATGTTGCCAGGGAATAGACTGACAGACAACCTTTTTAGTTGTATGGCATCAGGATGTGTAAGCAATACAGTTACTGTCATGAACAAAATTACTGTGACACACACTTTTCTCACATCTGATAATTCCACCAAGGAGTGCCATTACACCAAAGAGTTTTTATTGTCAGGGTTTCTTTTCAGTTGAGACTGGTTGATGCAGAGTGGACCGACCCACAGTGATCTCTTATTCTCACATGAATTGTCCTTAAATGTCAGTGCTTAACATATAGGTATGCTTTGATATATCAGTATATACAGTGCAGAGTTCTGCAAAAACAGGAGTTTAGTATTTATATAAAGTTCCACTTATAAGAATTGAAAAACAAAGGGGTTATGAAAGCATGTTTGCATGTGCTTTTGTGGCTTGTGATTCAAAGACAATGGAATCATTCACAGTCCTAAAATACATGGCAATATTATAATAAAATAACCCATAACATATTTTTAATCTACTAATAATGTCTTTGATATCTATCAAAGTCATTGTTTCCTGTTTAACAGGCTTGGCACATCTAGCAAGTATTTGTTTTACTCTAATGATTTGGTATTTATTATTGTGTTGTCTTGCTATTGTATAACTTCAAATAGAAAAGAACTTTCACGTGAAAGCGGTTTTAATCCCTGGGAATTCTGGTATGACAAACGCTTGTGATGCTTCATGGTTGCGTTGTGAGAAAATGTTTTCAGATCAAATATCCGATCATGCTTCAATCATGAAGGAGCATGAGAACACCCACCCGACCCCACCCCCGGGGCGTCTTAATACACATTTAATGTCAAACAAGGATTTTGTTAAATTTGTGTCCAAATTGACTTCTTTACTGTCAGTGGAAGGTCTCAGCTAGTCTTCTCTGGGAGACTTTGAAGGCATATATTAGAGGTGAAATTAGGTCATATAGTTGTTCTGAGGACAAACTGAGGAAAAAAATTACAGGAACTAAATCAACAGATAATCCAGTTTAATAACATCTGTGCTTCCTCCCCATCCCTGAATGTAAACAAGGAGCGTCTTTCCCTTCAGGCAAAGTTTGATGTCCTCTCCACTAATCAAGTAATTTAAATCTAAATATGCTAATTATGAACACAATGGCAACGTGAACAAACATTTGGCCCGTCAGCCGTGGCAGGCCCCCTCCTCTCATCAGATTCCACATATTCAGATTCCTTCTGGTGTAACAGATCTTAAAAGGATCAGTTATCAGTTTCAACAGTTTTACTCCTTTTCATATGCTGAGCCTCTGATTTCCATTGGATAGTTTCCTTGGCTTATTGGACATAACCAATGTGGACCTGGCCTCTGTTTGGAGGTTGGAGGAGCTGCTCACTGTTTGAGCTTAAAAGGGCGGCCTTCTCCATGTAGTCAGGAAAGTGTCCAGGGCCAGACGGTCTCCTGATTGAGTACTATAAAACCTTTTTCGATAAGTTAGCACCAGTTCTTATTGAGATACTTAATGAATTATTTAACCCTCTTAAATTACTTCTGACGCATATTCAATCTTCAATATCATGTACTTAAAAAAAAGAATAAGGACCCCTGGCTCAAGTTATCATCCTATAAGTGTAGTATATAAAGCTTTTATCTAAGCCATTAGCCATGTGTCTGGAGACTCTTCTGCCCTCCATTATCGCTCCTGAACAAACAAGGTTTATCCGGAACAGATATTCTTTTTTTAACCTCAGACGACTTTTTAACGTGACGCGTAATCCCTCGACCTCATCAGCACTAGAAGCCCTGATCTTGTTAGGTCCAATGAAGGCCTCTGATCGTGTGGAGTTGTCTTTTTTACACATTGGAGGAATCTGCTTTTGGCCAGAGGTTCATTGCATGGGTAAAACTGCTCCACTTGTCCATTGTGGCCTCAGTCAGAGCCAAGAATGACCAGTTTTTGGCCTAAAGGTCTCCTTTATGCAGATGATTTGATTTTGTATTTTTCTGATCTTTCTGTCTGGTTTGGCTGCTTTTGACATCTTATTTCATTTGGCAGCATTTTAGGGTATAAGCTTAATTTAGACAAAAGTGAGTTGTTTACTTTAAATGTTGAAGCCTGTGTGTAATTTGGGAATTGTCCCACATGGTTTTAGATGCCTTGGTCTTCAACTTTGAGGTAGATTTGAGATTTTGCCCTTTTAGTGGCTCAGGTACAGAAAGATTTCCAGCGGTGGTCAATGTTGCCTTTATCCCTTGTAGCTGGGGTTTACTCAGTTAAGATGAAGACCCTCCCCCAATTTTCCAATTTATAGGCTGTTCCTGTTTTTTATCCTTCTGTGATTGATAGTGTTTTCCTTGTGGTCCAACAACAACATTTGGTGACTCATATATCGACAATACCTTTGCATCCTTTCAGCAGCTCTCTGAGACAATCGCTCTACAGAGACATCATGTTTTTAGATACTAATTCATAGTTTTGTTTGTATTTTTACATCCCATTTTCCCAACCTCCAAATGGCCTCACCTATCGACTCCTTTGCCCCATTGACTTGCATTGTCCATCCTCTTTACATAATATAAAAACACAGTGGGAGGTGGATCTTGGGAAAGAGATTTGAAAGGAATTGTTGGATATCATTCTGTGTCGGGTTCACTCCTCATCTATTTGTGCTTGCCACAGTCTGACCCAGTGCTGAATCTTTCCCCATACGCACAAAGTCAAGCTTTCTCAGATTTATAATGACGTTGACCCTATGAGTGATCGATGTCGTCAAACCGTGCTACCAACATCCATATGTTTTAGTCATACCCCTCCTTGCATACCTATTGGTTAGAAATCTTTAGCTCAATCTCAGATTGTATTTGGACTCAATTTTAACCTATAGCAACCACGGCATTTGGGGTTCCACCTCCCACTCTGCTGCTTCTAAAGCAGCCTCCCATAAGGCAGACTTTGTAGTGTTTGTTACTTTATTAGCGAGACATCTGATTTTACTCAGGTGAAAGTCACCTGCACCCCCCTCTCATTCCTCATGGATCAAAGACGTTTTTAATCTTGTTAAAATGGGAAAAAAAATTACTTGTACTATAAATGATTCACTTACTAAATCTAATAAAACTTGGGGACCTGTTTTGCACATGCTGAAGGGTTGCTGTTTGTTTCTATTTCGGAGTAACAGCTTTATTTTAAAGTTTTTAATCACTTTAACATACCTATGGTGGATTTGGAATCGTGAATTTTGTATTTGTCTTTAATTAATAGGTGACTAAAGTGAACATTTTATGTGTCTTTTTGTTTTTTTTTGTGCTGTATTGTTCAAGTTTTTGGGCTAAATTCTATATATATGTTCTGTTTTTTAGATATTTGTCATACTTGACATATTATTGAAAAGTAACATTGACATTTGTGTGTTGTTGAAAATCTAATGAACAAAATGTGGGGGAAAAAAGAAAAAAGTTTTCAAAACTAACCACCCGTTCACATACAGTACATAGTTCTTGAACATGAAATCTCCATACACACGACATGAGAAATGTGCTTGAAAACCCTTTAAGCCCCTGTTGACCCCCTCAGAAATCAGCAAAAAATAAATTAGGCATGAGAGCAAAATGACATGTAGCATTGAATAGAAATTCAATAAAAATAAGTCATACGCAAATTATTCAAAGTAAAAAAAAAAAAGCTGAACTACTACTGCTACTTCTGATTCTACAAACTACAATAAAACTACTATCAGCACTAAACAACTCGTATCAAGAATAATATAACTGCCATAATGATAATCATAACACCATCCATGAGAGAGGTAAAGGGGCTTTTTTTCATCTGAAATGCTGTTTGTGACTGAGGAGGTTTGCGTGACGTCCCCCCAGACCACATTGTCATATGACGCACCAGTGACATCAGCAGTGGCGAGGGCCCTAGGCGCCATCCGCCCCCCCTCAGGAGGGGATGGTAGAGAGAGACAGATAGAAAGACAGAAGAGAGAGAGAGGGAGAGAGGCCGGAGTGGCAGGGCCAGGCCTCACGCTGGTCTTTATGTGTAGGCGTTGAGACGCTCCTTGGAGCGAGTGGAGTGGATGTCGTGAAGCTCCTGCTCCTCCTTTGACTTGATGTCCTCGTACTTCTGCATTCGGCAGGCATCCTTCACGTAGGCCCAGTTGGCAGAAAGCACCATCAAGTAGTGGATCTGAGCGATGTGGAAAATAATGGAGAGGCACAAATACAAAGCCAGTTTAAAAAAAGGAAATCAGATCATCATCAGATCTGTGATTTGTTCTCATATTTGTTCCGTCAAATATTTGTGAAAATATTTTATTTTATCTTATTTGAATATAATGTTGACATTATTCTTCATTTCTCAGATTTATTATTATTTTGGATGCAAATTAACAATTTAAGACGACTTGTATGTTAATTCTGACACTGGTTGACGGGCCCTTTAAATTAAGGAGGATTTTTCCAGTGGTCCAGCAGATGGCAGCATAATGCCAAATGTGGTTTTGGATTTGTGTTACCATGGCAGCTAAGGTTATAATGAATGTATTTTGTTTTAATGACTGAAGTTGTAACAAAGCTTCTCTCTTCAGAAGGAACGACGGTTTCATAGCTGCAGCGCTCTTTGTTTCTAATACACAGAACGATCGATTCAGCTGAGCTTCCCGCTGAAAACACAACATTTGTTTGTGTTTCAGTTGTTTTCCTCAGGGTCAGCTGCTGAGTCTGCATTTTCAAGGATGTTTTTTTTTTTTACTGTTTCTGGCTTTGAAGCTGCTTTAAGAGCAGCCCATTATTGGGCTGCATCAGTGTATTTGTTATGAATTTTCTCCGTCAGCTGGGAGGAAAACGGGGATGTCGATGAAAAGAGCCCCGCCGCAATTTGCAACCTCATCCCTGACAAGCAAACACTTTCTGTTCCTCAGAAAATGGCTCCTCGCAAATTATCGAGTGATGTTTGCAACAATCTCTGAGCCTTTCTTCTCCCTGTTTCCATGACAACGACATGACATGCCTCGCGCCTCCGAAAGAGGGAGGGAGACAAACCCTGTCTTTTTCACTGCGCCAAAATGCCTTCTCTCCGATCTCCAGCTATTCTCTCACAGGCAAACACAGCACAGGCAGGAATCAGCCACAACAAAACGCAGCTTTTTTTCCCAGCTACAGTATTTCCCCACAGTTGCCTTTTTTTTTTTTTTTTTTTAATACAGTTACCTCCTACCACTGCAGAAATGATTTAACAGCAAAGCAAAATGAGATTCTGCATTAGTTTTATCTCCATTTAAAGATACATGCCACAGAAACTGCTGTCTTCTGATTTGTTGATGATTTGAAAGATTTCTGCTCGTCTTCTTAGTTATATTTTCATCCCTTGAGAGAGATGCTAGTTTCAGTTGTGTCTCACCATAGCAATAACAGCAGCTCCCGCTCCGGCGAGGGCACAGATGAACAGGTGGAAAGTCATATCCAGCTGGAGAAAAAAGAAATCACAGAACATATCACTCTTAGAGGGTTCAGGGACATCTCTGCCAAGCAGTCCTCCTTCAAAAGCATTCAGTTCGTTCTGTTGTAAATTCTGTTGTGCTTGAACAGTATCCTTCAGTGTTCGTGAAAAAAGGGACCTCATTGGTCTGCTTATTGTTTCGGTGTGATGTGGGATGTTGTGTTTTAAGGTGTCTTTTGAATTTTGCATGTAAGCAAAATTCCCAGAAGGGTTGGGTGCAGACACCTGCACAAATATAAGCGGCAATCCCTGTTTTTTTTGTCTGACGGTGGCTGGTTGGAAGAAGGTTGCATAACCCTAATTCCCTGTCAGTTGATTGTTTATCGCAGCCCGTGTTGGTTCTGTTTACATGGCGTGGCTGAGATTATTCTCTTATTCACAGCAGTAATGCATGTGTTACTGGAAGTAACTACACTATGTTCCATCACACTGTAAGCTGACAAGACGAGATTGTTTACAGCTCTCTGGTGCGTCAAATGTATTTCACTCAGCTGAGAGCAGCGCCGTGTTGACGAGCACCTCGGCAGTGCTTCTGTGGTTGAACTAGTGTGTTTGTGGCTTGTAGTGAGCAGCCTGAGATCTTTTGAATCAGTGTGACTTGTTCAGCTGCTGGCGGCAAACTGCTCATAGTCATGTTTCTAATGCATAAATGCTATTCCCTTGTTACATGGCATGTATTTGTCTTTATTGACTTATTGGAAAAAATATAAATTCATATTATCTACAGTGACATCACATTACACGTCATGGTTTGATACAGGTGCTACTTTGACCTCACCTCATTGGATTCACACATCTTGTAGAACTTCTCTGATCCAGCACACACTGTTTTCGCCTCAGAAATTGGCACAATACCTGAAATAAAGTGAAGTAAAGTGATTCTATATTTATAAAGCATGTAAATTCACTATGTGAAAAATAGTGTGCTGCAAAATATAGACAAAAAAATGCAAAGTGGGAAAGGGTTCATATGCGTACTTACACAATTCTAGTATTTCTACTGCGTTATTTATTTTCTGCTGTACAATAGTACAAAACACTGTATTTGTATTATCCATATCCCACCACGTGTAATTCAAACATTTTCCATTGACAAACTGAGCCGTCCTTCTAAAGGCAACTTTATTTTTTCTACACTTTTTGTATATAATGTATACACACACATATATCTTCTATCTTATGATAGACACTTAATGTACACAGTGTCACACAGGCACAGTATAGGCCCCCTTGTGTGATGGTGGCAGCACAAATGGTTGTTGACACAGAGGCAGTATGAGGAGCTGCTGGTGGCTAATGGACTGAAAGAGGTGGCGCTAATTAAAAATAATGAGCCAGCCATATAAACTACAGATATGATATGGACCTTTATCCCAGATTAACATAACGTTATTCTGGATCATTAAAGTTACCAGGACAGTAATGTGAAGAGTCCACTATATTGTAGATTTACAAATGAGGAACACCACCTTCAAACTGGGTCTTTTACAGTATTTCATTTTTAAAGTGGCCTGTTTAACAAATTCATTTCTCTATATGCAGAAAATGCCAAATTTATGAACATCTCTCATCCATTGTTAGATCTCTGTGCCATAGGAGATGTTCTGCTGTACACCAAAATGTAATTTTACTCATCATTAGTTATCCATAGTTTTAACAGTTGCAGTATGCATTCAGAGTTTGAGGGAGATATTTTAACAGAAATAAACAAGGGCCCATACTTGTTAAATGAACCTTAAATTTGGCTGGTGACTTTGGAACAAGCAGCCTTCAACAGTGCGGGCTTTGGAGATCTGAGCAGCTGAGATTTGAACAGTGGGGCGTGAAGAAATGGAGACCGTCCTTACCATACTGGCGTGGGTCCAGGCAGAGTGTGGCCCCCTCCAGCACGGTAGCATTTTGGCAAATATTCCAGATGTTGAAGTATATAAAGACTGGGAGGGAGGTAAAAGCAGTCACTCCGAGCCAAGCCAGCATGAAGATGTACGTCAGCATGATGAACTGCGGGGCCAACAGAGGAACACATTTAGGTACTCGAACAGTTTCAGTGTCATCTATCCAAGATTGAACTTTATGATGAAGTTAAATGATCAGAGAAAAGTCTGATGTTACAAACTCGACTGATGTTTCCTGCATCCTGATGCACTTCTACTACAAAACTGTAGAACTTGTTCCAGGCCATTATGAAAGGACATGTGGGACTTGAGGGATACAAATTGGCTGTTGTGAACCTAACCTTTTACATTACAGGCTAAGCCACCACTTTCCATTTTCTGACAACTAGTCTCGTTTTGGTTTGGACATTTCCACGGGCACAAGATTAGCACACTAGCTTAATGACCCCATTGACCACAAATACCACAGCATAGCTCATTTCCTCTGCCTCCCTGTGGAGCTTCAGATATGCTAAGCAATTATATCCCAGAGATAATCTTATTAGGATTGCTGCGGGCTCTCTGCTTTGCTCCGTATGAGAGTCCTCCTAATTTTCTTATTGTTATTGTTGCAGTATAATAGAATTATTTTGATAGATGTTTTCAATGTAATGTTGGAGCACTTCAGTTGTGGCACAGTGTGGTATCAGGAATTTGTTGTTGGACACAAATCAACACACAAAATCAACAAATCATTAAGTGCACTGAAGCATTACAGTATGATTTGCCGCCTGATTTGCCGTACTTACTCAATTCCTACATGTTCTACATATAAAGTTGATTTGTAGCTGAAGGGAAAATCCGTAATATTTGATGACCATTTGGTACAACCCAATTAAAATTCAACTGATACCTGGCTAAACACAACAGTGGGTAAAAACAATATGAAGAAGAGCTGGACACATATTCCCTGGGTTAATAATCTGACATTTAGACTGTTTGACTACCAAGTGGCTGAAAAGTACAGCAGCTATTGAAGCTTATATACCAGAGGTTCTCAAGGTTTTGGTGATTGAGTGCCAGTTCAGGGAGCCAGGAGATGATTGAGAACTGAATAGTCTCATCATGGCATTTAACATTAATGTTAAATTCAGCTCCTCCCTGAGGTCCAAAGAAGTAAGAGATGAACCATTTTTCCTGAAACGTGCTTTCCTCATCAGCCATACAGAGACTTTCCGTGCTGGCTTTTCCATCCCACTTCAACATTAAACAGCCAAATTGTCGACCGAAATCGCTAACTTGAGCTAACAGTGTGAGCACTGATAACACGACATCATTCACCTGACAAACAGGAGATACAACTATGCAACCAGTAGCTTTCTATAAGTTGTCATTCTTAAGTTGACAGATGCTTGTTAGGTGGGCAGTTTGCTGCAGGAGCCAAGTGTTATATTCAATGTAGGCTACTGCAAGTGAAAATATTAATACACCATGCATGGATTTCATGTCACGTTCAGTCATTCACAAGCGAGGATGGAGCGAGCTTCACCACTTTGTGAACACATTATTGTATAAAGGATATAACTACATGGACTCGAGAACACTTTGGAAAACTGTTGTCAGTTAACACATTTCCTTTGCACATGTTTGCATTTTGTTTTTATTTACATTTTACACAGCCTTCCAACCTTTTTGGAATCAGGGTTGTAAGCTAAGCAGTTCATATGCACTAAGATATTAGTCCTACCCAAGCGCTGACACAGCGTCCGCAGGTGGTAATCTTGAAGTCTCCATACAGGTCTTTGATGGCTCCACTGGTGAAGAAGCCCTCCACCATCAGCAGGATGCCGTACACAAAGAAAGCAGAAGCAATGCCGTAGATCACATACTTGATGATGTCAATCCTGGAGAATGAATAGAGAACCACTGAAAACATCCACATCACATGTTACACTTTGAATTTGATTGTGGGTCAAATAATTGTATTCTCTCATTTTGCATTAGTAAAAAAATAATACAGATGCCCTACTGTTCTAAATCAAACCTCAAATTAATGTGGAGATGTGGTGCAGTGTGGAAAATGTAAGAGTGTTTTAAAGAGCATATATTAACCAGCTCTTGAGGGTCAATGATAGTTTCTCCAATAACTAAGTTACCCGTAAATCAAGTGCGATCCTTTTCTACTCACATGGTGAAGACGTCCAGTGCATCCACAGGGCTCCGTACCACCTCGAAGTAGTTCTGCAGGATGGTGACGGTGCCAGACAGGGCCTCGTGTCCGCAGCCGCAGAACAGAGCCACGCCCGCGTACAGCAAGATGGTGGCTATAAGAGACGGGTATGGGATCCCACCCAGGCATTTGATGCAGCACTCAAGGCATCCTAAAGACACACAAAGATTAAGACAAGTCAACTACAGACACACAAAAGGGCAGTTGAACTTCTCAAAGAAAATTGGAAGTGGAAAATTCTTTTGGGGTGAAATTTAAATAATTCAGCAAAACTTTGCCGATGGGCGAATGCATTTTCACCTTGTGTGCTGTGATCCTGTTTACATTTGGAAAATCCCAAACTGTCAAGCTACGGTTGGGAGACGGCCATGCACACATGCACGGTGGAACAGAATAAAGCAACTTGACAAAGCTCTTTTTACGCATCGAGTGTCAGAGCGGCCAAAGCCACAAAATGGGGTAAGATATGTAATGGCCACTTTCGCTGCTTGTATGCAGTGATGTGGCCTCACATTTTCACTGTGTCTGTGCAGCATATTCATTCTGTCAGTTTTTGGCCCTACAGAGGATGCTGACATTTTATTCAGCACTAAAAACTCAGCCAGAGCTTTACATAGTGATCCTGACCTTTAACCCCTTTCTTCTTTGCTCAGCTTCCTGTCCCCAGAGGCCCTTTAGGTGACTAATCGCTGCTCGGCTCCAACTTCAATCTCCTGTCGCATAGATTGCTCTCAGAGAAGCTGAGTCTGTAAACACTCGTGCACGCCACTGTGTCTGTATGAGTCTCTAAGATTTATGAGTCTCCCTGTTACGGCTGTGTATTCGTGTGTCCTGGGGTACCGAGGCAGTCATCTCTCAGAGTAACAACAACAGAAGTGGAGCTTATTTCCTTTGGAAGCCAGGAACAAAAGTGGACTTCATAGGGTCTTGCAGTGCATTGCAGCATATTAACCGCAGAGACACGTTTTTCACAAAGGCCAGCCCATTGTGAATCAGTTTGTTTCTCTTCACTTAGACCTCTATTACAGTGGACAGCTGCTTCCTGTACATGCATAACTATCTGAAGTCCAAATCAATACACGCATGTGAAATGCACAAATGTTATGCCGCGTTCATAGGAAGGGGAACTTCCTCTCGAGCAGTTGCATCCCTATCGTGGCCCACGATTTAACTCATCTGCATTCACGCTGCCGTCCTCGTTCAGAAAGGAGACTCCATGACTGCACAATCAATTTTCATTGTCAGTTGTGGAGATGATAAAAGATTTCAGGATCGTTCATCAAGGATGTTTTAGCACCATCGCTTTTATGGTTATCTCGCTGTCTTCACCTGTGTTACAAAGCAGGAGCCACAGCAAATATCCCCCTTCCTCCTCCTCCTCCTCTTCCTCCTCCTCCTCCTCAACTCTCTGCTTCTGACTCTGATGCAAACCTGAGTGGAATACCAAGTAGCTGGTCCGCCTGCTGGGCTGTGCTCAGACGCTTGGTGCAGCTCCGACCCTCACCCAGACTCGCCTAGATCATCTGCATCTTCGCTGATGTAATCCAGTGCTAGGCTGCAGAATGCCTACTCTCCCCTCCTGCTTTATTTTTAACTCTTTTGTCTTGACAATGTATGCTATTTCCCCATTACCTGTGCAGCTTTTCACACTGAATCCACCCAGGTCTCTTCCAGCTTTAAGAAATATACATACCTCAAGTGAATTAGTCATGAGTTAGGTGATCAGCGTCTTTTGGAAGTGGTTCTGTTCCCTGTTTTTAGCCTCTGTTTGTGGATGTGTGCCTGGGTTTAGGTGTGCAAAATTTGAAGTATGGCCAGTTTTTACTCAAATGAATGCTTTAAACAGGAGGTATGTCTGGATGGCTACGCTTTCTGTTGCCTTTTATGTAAAGGAACAGTGTCGGGTTGCTGTGATGCCAGCTGTTTGCAGTCTACAACATTCCTGTATCTTCACCGCCTTGGTGTTTCTCAGACACACCCACTGCCTGAGCCCCAAGGGGAGTGGGACATCACCTGGGAAGGGACATCAAATTCAGGAGACACCTCAACTTTGGTACCTCTCAGACTATCAGGATCTGACAGTGCTATCAGATACCCAATCCCAGGCGGTTTCACACCAGTTCACACATTGATTCATGTGAGTCTGTCAACCTGCAGAAGGTTTGACTCCCCGTCTGCCAGCAGAACTGATGCTGCTTCTTGGATGAATGGTGAAACAACTTCAGCTCTTCAATCTAAGTCCAACAGACGGCGTAGTTTAGAGTCATATATTAAAATGGATATACTATTTCATGGTTATTTTGTCATTAATTTTCATGTCTCACCTTTCCTCATCAAACCAGTTGTCAGTTTCCCAGCGGACTTTTAGACAGATGCCATAGAAGCAGTGTGTGTTGCTTTTAATGAAATAAGAATATAAATTGCGGTTGTTATTCAGCAGTGGGTGTCTATGATTGTCTTTATTCACAGTACAGTATCTCTGGCAGATTCATCTCATTCTGGCTTGAATGCTGTAAGTCAGTCATAGTTGTGGGTGCTGAGAGAAGGCAAGTCTATATAAAGGCATCATACTAAATGCTTCTCGACGTTTGTGGTTTTTGAGCAGTTGAATGGCCAGAATAATCTATATCTAAGGGTTATTAATATTTTACACTACATCAAGACAGCAGACTTGAA
Source organism: Chaetodon trifasciatus (assembly GCA_037975065.1). NCBI lineage: Eukaryota > Metazoa > Chordata > Actinopteri > Chaetodontiformes > Chaetodontidae > Chaetodon > Chaetodon trifasciatus. Next base: position 5,267,655 of record JBBMOE010000036.1, on the reverse strand, counting down.
TACCAGCATACTGTACGTACTGTCAAAGCAGCCTCAGCAACAACACAATTAATGCTTGAACTGCAAAGAGACGAGGAGGGAGAGAGCGCTCCTGAACGCAGGCTGCAGATGTGACCCATGACCAGTTAGTACGTCATACTGTAGTTTACATAAATGCAGCATGATGTTTCATGCAGGAGTCGAGGGTATATAGTGCAGATCTACCCATGTGCATTCAACTCGCATTGGACCCGTTCATATGAGACCGCTGTCAGTCTGTTTGCCACTGACGGAGAGTCCAGTCTGCATACACCTCACTGATAAACCAGTGAACTGTAGAGTAACATTAGGCTTCACAACCAAGCTTCGTCCATAGCGGCAGTCTCACTGTACAGCAGCTGTAATCTTAGTTACTCCATGTACTCTGGCTGTAGCTGACTGGATTGGACTCTCTCCAGGAGTCTATCAGACAGGATGAGCAATGCCCCGAAGTCTTTGGTTAATTTGATTCACTGGGACACTTGAAAAATGTCCTTTTGAACACCTCGCTGTGTGTGTGTGTGCATGCTATAGAAAAGCTCCAACCTTCTGCAAGTCGGCATCACAACGTATGTAATCTCTTTTGAGGACTACACATATAACCTAAACCTCAGTAGGAGAATAAGTTTGAACTTGTTTATCAGTTGATTGTTTTTAGAATTCCTGGTTGTAGGAGTGCAGCACCTCCACTTCCACCTATTGTGGTCAGTTGAAGCTAAAGTTGATGGAATCTTCTTATCTTATCTCACATTTTAGATTAATTAGTTTAGCATTAATTTACTGTTGTTGTCACACCTGTACTAGAAATCTCTTTAAGACATCAGATTGTCTGTATTTTGGCACTTATACATGGAAAGGAAATAGACACGCTTCTTTAAACATCAGTAGGCAGGAATGCATGCTGCACTGCCAATAGCTGTTTTTTCAGTATGTCTAAGACAGAAAGTGATCCTGTCACCACCCCGTCCCTCAGACTCATTATCTTTAGCTACCTTATCGTGTCAGGAAGCAGGCAGTGACAGGATTTATTGATGCGATGGTGTTTTCTGACAAGATGAGGGAGAGCTCTACCCTCCATGCTCAGGTCAGTGGGCCTGTTAAAGGCAGAGTGACAGATCAGACTGTCTCGTCATATAAAATACTCAGCTAAACAGACCAGTGACTCTTTAGATGGTTTAACACTGTAGATTGACATTGTTATTTTTGCCTTGACGTCACGAGTGTGAGCAGAAACTGTTTGGGTTTTTACGAAGCACCCTGAGCACCGAATAGTTGTCATGTGTTCACAAAGAGATGAACCTCGCTCCATCCTCGCCATGACTGAGCCTTTCCAGGATGCCCCTTTTATACCCAGTCATGATGCTATCACCTGTTAGCAATGAACCTGTTTACCTGTGGAACAGGTGTTTTTGGAGCATTCCACATCTTTCCCAGTCTTTTGTTGCTCCTGTCCCAACTTGTTTGAAAGGTGTTGCTGCATCAAATTCAGAATAAGCAGATATTTACAAAAACCAATGAGGTGGATGAGGAAAAACATGAAACATATTGTCTTTGTGCCGTTTTGAAGTTTATGTCAAGAAGGATTAGCAGGTTATCACATTCTGTCGTATTTGATTCACACAGCTTTCCAACTCTTTTTTGGAATCAGGGTTGTAAGATAAAAACTTCAAGCTCAAGTTTTAGAAGAACATCTTTCAGAAATCACCTGAAGTGCGAGCAGTTATTCCAGCCTCGCATGATGAGCAAACCGTTTTCATTTTTAGAGAAGACTCGTCTCTCTTTTTTTTTTTTTTTTTTTTTTTTTTTTTTTTACCCATCTGTGAGACATGCTGAGTAAATTTGGTGCTTTGGAATTTTGGAGCCTGAGCTTAACATGAAGGGAGATGTAATATAAATGATTTATGTCACGGCCTCAATCAAGGTTTATTACCTCTGCATTATTTACATTTGTGCACACGGATTAAACCAGCTGGAGGCGGAGTCTTCCTGGTTTCCATTTTAAATGTATTTTACTTTTCCCTGATGTCAGGTGTCATCACTGCTTATTACAGAGCCAACTAACAGACCTGGCCACTGGTTTGCATTATAATAGCTTGCAAGCTACAACAAAAATAATGTTGCCTACGTGACTTGACTGAAAGGAAGTGTTGTTTCCATGGAAACAGTTGAAGATGAAGTCATAGGGTAAGATGGGAGCATTAGCGTGTGGATGTAACAAGAGTGATGATTTATTGGTTGTCTGCTGTTAATTTTGTGGAGGGAAAACTCCTATGATTAAATGAGCGTGTCAAACGCAGGTTAAAATCACTGCTGAATAGATGAATGAGTCCAGAGTGGAGGTTGATGTCGGTGTAACATTCAGTCAAGGCTGCAGTGTCGTCCTCTCTGTTCTTAGTTTGCATTGTAGCGTGCCTTCCAAAAACCTCGGGGATAACATTAAAACTACGACTGGTCCCATGTTTGCTCAAGCTGCGATTTATTTCTCAAGCTGTGTCCTCACCAAGCATCAACACGACCTCCCCTCATACCTGCACATCCCCTCATTTCCTCTCTGCAAGTCTTCATTGATCTTAAGTGACTGGAGATGGTGAAAAAATGGCAAGCGGTGGCGCGAGCTGACTCGCAGAGCTACTGGATGCTTGATCCATAATTTAGGAGCGGCACAGCGCAGCAGAGCACAAGCCTCTCACATTCATTATTCATGCTTTCTGCTCAACCCAACATTACCTGCAATGAAAATAAAAGATCCCCTGCTTGATGACGAGTCGTAAGTATTTGAACTGATCTTGCTCACAGGTGTAGTGCTGCTCGTCTTTGGAAGCACAGGCTGAGAGCAAGTCAGGTTTGGAATTTGCCCCAATTGATTGGCTAAGATGGCTTCAACCACCTAAATGAAGCAATAATGAAGAATCTTATGTGTGCTATTGGCTTGTTTTTGGTCAAGCAGGAGGCAGTGTGGAACTATTCTAGTATTTTGGACATGTTAAGTTATTGTTTTCATGGCAAAATATGCCAATCACTCACTAAAATAGCTTTATGCTTTAGTATTGTTACAGCCTGGAGGCTATCCCCAAAGCACTGAAGGCTCATGATGTTGAAAATCCTTAAAAAATAGATGATTATTTTGAAGTGACACTCAGATTTAAATGCCTTTATTTCTCCGTGTGTCTGTAAAAGGGCTGAAACAACCAAGGATGTTCTTCCCACTGAGTGTTAATCAAATAAATGTCACTCGCCAAAATTGAAAATCTGGCAACATGAGGATTAGTCTAATGAATTTTGAACAAAGAGACGGGATTTTAGGAGACGGTGGGGTTTTAGATATTTTATCCTCCACACAAAAAAGCGTCTGTTTAAGAACAAAAAAAAAAAAGCAGTGAAGCCTACGTGACCCCAAACACTGCGGTCCAATCAACAGAAGGCGTCTCCCTAATACAAAGAGAAAGGATGACCCCCTCCCAAGGCCCCTCCCACCTCCTACTTCTCCTCCATCTGTCAGTGTCATATCCGACAGGCAAAAGGACACACACACACACACACACACACACACACACACACACACACACACACACACACACACACTGACCTAGTCAATACTCACATGAGGGATGAGGTTATCCTTAAATAATGCTTAAAGCTACATGACATCCTTGAAAGGAAACATGACTCTAACATCCGGGAGACATCATTAACGATGGATTTGCTTCCCTTTTAAGGTGCTGGCGAGCCAGATATTGTTTGTTCATATTGATAATTACAATAGATATTTTTCTCAATTTCATAGTTTCATAATGTTTAAATTTGCATTTCACCTGTTTTTTTTTTGTTTTGTTTTGTTTTTTTACCAGCTCTCAGCAGGTCTGCTCTACTGCACAGTGACAGACACAGACAATGAGGTTTTATACTGTATCTGCTTACAGGAGCTTGTCAGAGGAAAGACACAGCATGTGCTGTGGTTGACTTGAACATATTTAAAAGTTTCACCAAAAAATCCCAGATTTACCTTGAATTGTTCTCTGCTTAGAGCTTTAATGATCACTTAAATACAAAATTGCTTTTGGTTTCTTTACAAATTTCTATTATGTTCAGTGGTGGAGACTTACTGTCTTTTGAGACATATACAGGCAGAGTGTTTTATTGTCTTATTATATGTGTTCATATTCAGTTAGATTCATCAGTGTCAGTAAATAAAGCTAAAACTCACATTTATGCAATCATTTGCGGCCTGTCAGTAATTTGTTGAAACCTTAATTGACCCCTTAATCGTGCATTTGTAACACAACAGACAGGATGCACAAAGCAGGAAAATCACCTAAATCTTTCTTGTGTCTCATTTGGGTCAACACACCAGACGAAGTGTAAAAGACAGACAGAAAGAAAGTGAAACAGACGATGTTTACATCATAAACACCTGCCCTCCCAGGAGTGCACAGAAAAGATGTGTGCACTTTCGTTTAAGGTTAGCAACGGACTGATCTTAAACACAGCTGCAAACTCCTCGTCTTTCCGATGAAGAATATGGCGCTCTTGTGATTTGTGTGGATCTGGAAAACTTGTTGTGGGGGTGGGGGTGGGTGGGGTGGCTTTGCTTGGCCCAGCACCAGCAGCAACGCACTGCATGTGGTGCATCATGAAGTGAAGTTTGGCCCTGTTCTCAGAACCGACACAGTTTTCATCTCACTGAGTTTACACCACAGATATCTGATATATTCTACTACCTCTTTTCTTCATCTTATCCTTTAAGACAGTTTTTTTTCTTTTGCTAATTTGACATTAAAGCGCTTGCTCGACAGTCAGCAGAACATCAATCATCAGAGCTGCGTCGGGCTGATTCCAAATAATTGCTTTTTAAAGATGATATTGACCTGTGATGCCTGCACGTCTTTGTTGATGCATCCCTAATTAAAACGGCTCTTTTCTTTTTGAAGTCATGCGGGAACGTTAGGCTTTGCTTTTTGAGAAGTTACAGCCACAGAGAAAATTAATAAGATGTTGTCTTAGAGGAGGAAATTAACAAAATTGAATAAAGGGGGTGACGGAAAAGAGAATGCTAATCTGATTTTTTTTTTGTCTGGTGCATGCTGTCTTCACTTACACCCCAAGACATCCAATCAGACTCCATTTTTGCACATTCAGCTAACACTTATTAGTTCCTTGTTACCAGAGGAGTTTTGTATGGGGGTGGGGTGGCAGTGAGCCTGGTCCTAGAGAGAGACAGATAGAGAGAGAGAGACCTCAGCGGGGGGATGGTGTGTCTGTGTCAGTCTGAGAGTAATGGGCGTATACGAGTCTCGTTGCTTTTCTATATTTAATGCGCAGCCCCCCTTACCCTGAAGCGAGCAGGTTTTTTCAGCTCCCGCACGCCCCCATCTCCTCTGCGCATGTTTAATCAACCAGTATGGTTGCCATGTCAACCGCAGCGCAAAATCTGAGAATAGACCGGGCACTTCAGAGCCGTGACCCACTTACTGTATGTCAACAAATTCAGTGGGACAATAGTGAATGAGACACATTACCCAGATAACCCCTCTGGGCAAAAAGGACGTTACAGGCCAGGTCCAAAAGCTCCGCCGCTGATTTCCTCTCTTACTTTTTCGCTTAGAGATGGGAGAGTCTGACGATGACTGCGTGACTGCTGAGCGGGGATGTGTCTTTTGTCTGTGCCAAGTTCACTCCAGGAACTGGGGGCCAAATGTCAAAAACTCAGGAGATGAGACGAAGGCTGTTCTTTTACTTTCAGTTGTTGCAGTTTGAGCCTGCAGCTGCGAGGAAAGAGCTTAAATGTCTTGATCGCCAGCGTTATAGGCAGCGAGCACCAAGGGGCGACGGGATTTAAGTCGCAGCTCCGAAACAATAGAGCATGATAGGCTGTCTTCAGCGTTTGATCAGCAGTCTGTACAGTTGCATTCAGTTTTTACTTGTTGGTCTCAAACATGCTCTCCTCTGAATAACTGAAGTATTTAAGCTCGATTGAAATTGAAAACTTACTTGTTTGAAAGGCTCTGTATCTTTGAAATGAGCCTGAACTTAACCATCATGAAACACTCTCAGCTCAGCTGTGCATCTTGTAGTCTCAGTATTAAAGCAGGACTATGCATGTTGAATGGCTGCACTCTTATATAATCATTCTAAGATGTCATCATTGCAAGGGCCCAGCAAGGCTCGTCAGGAATTGGTCTCAAATTGCATCATTTTGTGTGTTACACCTGTTATCCTGAATCTAAAAATCTATACCAGGGAGACATTCCTGCAAGAACAAAAAGAAAACCCAAGCAGGTTTCTCCGCTAATAGCCCCAACAAATTTCCCAAGAACAATTGGTGGAACTCCCTCGACTTCTGGGCCGGGGCAGCTTAGGATTCAGAACAATGAGCAAGCGAGGGAGAGTCATGGAAAGAGAAGGGTTATGTACTGTAGCATGGCCAGAACTCACTGAGCACTGATACTGTACTCTGAGATGAAGCCGTTATGTCAGAGTGCTACATGTATCTGTGGAAGCTGCACTCGGGCCATCGCGGGACACTCTCCGGTGAAATATATGCCAATTCTTTCAGGGTTAGCAGCTCTCTAAGGCAGCCAACCCCTCTGAATGACAAGAAAGCTCATTACTTAGAAATGATGAATATATTCATGAAGGTAATACAAATCAAGGATATCTTCAAAATGAATTACATGCTCTGGAAATGTGCAGTGTTTCATTTGTGGTCCTGTATACTTCCATACCATCAGATGAACCACAGCACCTATATTTAAAGCTGCTTCCTGTGAACTGCACCTGAACCTCCATATAAATTTGACTTTTATCACAGGAGCTTTAAATTTTAAGTGCATGAAAGCCAGCAAACCATTAAAAAATACAGCGAACCTCAAGCAACTTCAGTCTAATGGTTGCGCATTGTGTCAGCTGTGTTCATGCTGTGTCATTTGACAAAGTGCGTTTTATGTAGATTGACAAAAATATCGTTGAGCGTTTCATCATGTGACGGCTTGCCAAGTCAGTAGCCTGATCAAACTGATCAAACAGAAGGACAAGCGGTCTCTTGCAGAGTGGATTCTTGGCTCAGGAAACGCTAACAGGTGTGCCTTTCTCAGTTTTTCCATTCTGTGGACTTATCTATCAGTGTGAACCATCTCCAGGATGTTCTTTGGTTTATTTTTAAAAACCTATCACCCATCAAATGCTCATATTCAGGACTTCTGTGCACTTGAATCATTTCAGCCCTGTGTTCACATTAGCAGAACCCGCTTTTTCAGCCGTGGGGCGTTGGTTTGCTGATGGCCCCTGTGGTATCGTGTGCACTGCTACATTTGGCTAGCAGCTGAAGTGAACAGTGCCCACCTGGTGCATCTGACTCATAATCTGAGATTTGTCAGCCTCAGAAGAGGAAGATAGAAGGGCATTTACGTGCTGTGAGTGCATTCATTGACAGCTATACCTCTTCTTCTTTTTTTTTTACCCATTTGCAGTTTACGTGGTAAATCATATTATATGATCCTTTAACCATGGCATACATTTCTAATAAATAGTAGATATAGTACCCATTTGGCAATAAAAGTCCCTATAAATCACAAGGCAGAGCGGCCCTCTCACAGGTAAACAATGTTGCGTGACATTCATAAGCTTTTAAAATTGTTATGGCAGGACAGAAACATTGTTATAGTGCCCTTGTTTTGTGGGACCTTTGCTGTGAGCGATGTTCACTTGAATGTTCAGCGCTTCTGCCCAACCTGGCGTGATCTGTGATGGACTGCAGCTTGCTTTGGGCAACAGAAGCCGCTGTGGCTGTTTCATGCTTTCCCTGACAATATATTATTTAATTTTCGTCACTTATTTACTTGTTGATCTGTAGAGCCGAGCTTTCTGGCTGCAGCTGTAACCTTTCCTGAAGCGTTTCTTGAAGGATCACAGATATTTACAGAATGACGGACATTATGTCAAAGCGACATGTTACGAAACCTGACGGGGTGGCTTTAACGTTCACTGCGCTTCATCAGAGCAATCGGTTCAATTATCTGTCATCAATATGCGTAAAGGAGCTGACAGTTTTCGAGTCAATAATTTGATAAAACACCCACATGGTTAGATGACCAGTGAGTCCTGCACGTTGTGTCATGCACCATCAACCAATCTGAAATGCTTTGCCATGATCTTATTGTAGCATTGTTGCTCAAGTTATAGCTTGAGTTATACTGAGGGAACTGCTGGATTAACCTTTAAAGCATAGTTTGGTAGAAATTAGTGAATGGTCATATGTAGTATAGTAAGGCCTGTACTACATATGACTGACCTTTTATGCCATCAAACTTTGAATTGGTTGAACTTCCACTCTCCAGACATTTCTTTTAGCGTACTGCACACTTTAGCAGTCAGAAAAAACATCTGTTATCTGATTACCTCTGAAGAATTTCATGGTCTCCACGCTAATATACAAGTTATTACGCAAATACATACACATTGAAGTCACCCAAGGAAACATGTCTAATTTTTCCTCCTGTTTGTGGTGGTTCATGAAGGCAACCTTTCACCCTGGTGGCCACAGTGTGAGCGGCTGCATACGTTGTCAGGCAGCTGGACCAGATTGAATGTCAGCTTCTGAGGTAACAGGTTGGTTTTTTACTTTTGAGCAAACTCTTGGAACGTTTACAGTATTATTTCACAGCAAACATCAGCCATAAACCTCTGCTTGGGTTTTAAGCTCCACACCGTCCTTCCTCACATCAAAGTTGACAGAAAAAACAATTACGTCATCTGCACAAAAAAAGACGTTTCCCTTTTGCATCTCTGAAATGGCTTCTGCCGATCAACTCTTTGCAATTAAACAATTAAGCAACATAAATCTATAGTTTTGACATTTTACACTCTTTTAGAGGTTCTGGAGAAAAGGTTTGTCAGTGAGCCAAGTGTAGGCTAACAGAGCTTGCAGTACGTGAGTGCGCACACGGTGATTATCGTCTTTACAGACCGAACTTTGGCCCAAATAAATGGAAATGGCATACATAAATGCATGCACAGCTTGCATGGCTGCATCTTTCAGTTGGGTGAGCATTTTGTGTTGGTGGCCAAGGCAGACAGATTTTGCTTCCTGACCAGGAATGCCCGAGTACACACCTAGTAATGGCGACCAAGAAGTATTGGATCAAAATCTCTAAGGTCGGTGGTGCATAGTGTGCCAAACATTACAAGCTGTCATGGGGACAGCACCGTCATGAATGATCTCACAGCGTTTTTTTCAGTCCCTTTAATCAACGGGCAACAAAACAGAATCTCTCCTTAGCTACTGCATGTGCATAACTAACCCATAGTCAGACATTATTCTCACTATGGTAGAAGATTATGCTCCCTATAATCTCCCAGACGTCTCACTCTCACTCTCTCTCTCTCTGGCACTCTGAATCTCTCGTCCCCTCGCTGTGTCTTCTTCTTCTCGATTTCTGTCAGTCTGCCTCTGTACCCCTGTCTATCTCTCTCCCTCCCACCCTCTCAGACACAGTGAACTATTCCTGTGTAACTGAAATGTCATCAGCAGGAGTGGGTGAAGAGAGAATAGATAATGACTACACTTGGCCACTGCCATGGCAACTGTTTCAGCTCATGTTTGTGCCTGTGAGGAGCGCTTGGTTGCGGGGAGGAGAGGGAGGGAAGAGAAACACAAACATATGAAGCCACGTCTGTCACATGAAGTAAATCTGAGCGGGGAGTGAGAGAGGGGGAGGCAGAGACAAAGGTGTGTTCCACAATACATGACAACAGCATCCATCTGTCTCGGCTCGTGCATCTTCGTTTCAGGACTGCTTTAGAAGCAACATCTTTATTCAAAATGTTGCCGTCCATTAGTAAACAAAAATATCCTCTCTCTTGCTTTTGTGGCTCCCGAGCATGCACTGAATCATTCATGCAGAGAAAAGGTAGTGGTGGGGGTGTGTGTGTGTGTGTGAAGTATAAATAGCAATTCCACTTTGCACAAAGCAAACACTGCCACTCTAAAAAGAACGAAAGCATCGAATTCACTCTGAATGTCGCAAAGCATCTCTGCAAGATACAACGTCTGGCTATTTGGACACAAAGGACAGAACCTGAAAGCTGATGGATTAATGAGTGTAGGAGCTTGGTTTGGTTCCTCACTCTCCGTGTTCCCCTCTCAGCGATCACGACAAGCATGAAAGGCTTATCAAGCAGACAAAGGCAGTCCACCCCTCGCTGAAGCAGTTCACACCCCTCTGACTAGCCAAACAACACATATAGACGTGCACTCTTCAGTCGAGTGCTGACACTCAATGGACAAAGGAATTACCACGAACAGCTGGTCTCCTGTTTAGGAAGGGAAAGGCTAACATTTGTGCGATTGTCTCTGCAGAGGCGCCACTGCCACACCGACAAAATACCCATGTCAGATTTACTTAAGGAAATCTCCCCAAACGTGCAAACACATCTTTTCTTACCTTTCTGGGTCTGCCCCTCGTCCATGTCTTCTTCCATTATGTTGATTCTGGTTTAGAGCTCAAGATATACGTGGAAAAAAATGTTTGTGTTGCAGGTTCAACACCTTCTTTATTTTTAAGGGGTAGTCCACAGAGCACTTCGACTTTCTTTCTGCCTCTCTCACTTTTCCACCCTCTCTAGATGTCCCTACTGAAGGGCGAGATTGCCTGTCAGCTGCGGTTTCTGTCAAGCGTCCGTGCGATGTGAGGGATCACTGAGTCTTTGTGGTGCTGTCCATCGCGAGCTGCCGTGGCAAGTGCTGAAAACCTCTTTGGTCCCTGGTGGAGAAGGAGGAGGAGGGGAGTTGGTGGGGGGGGGGGGGGGGCGCTGGATGGAGCAGAGGGTGGTCTCTATGGCAGGCAGGAAAGCGCATGTGTGACTGGAGGAGGGGATGAGGGCATGTGCAGTTGAAGTGGCAGGTGTGTGAAAAATTTAGAATTAAAACACTGAGCGCTCCATTGGAATCGAGACCGAGCGGTGACTCCAGACCTCCTGACTGGGTCATGTTTAGACAGGGGTGTTCACAAGTGTGGGTCACCATTACTTGCCTGGCCCACCCTAAACACCCCTGGCTCTCAGATAGAATGGTTAAGCCCGTCAGCCCCCCCCTCCAACCCCCCCGTGGCTGTGACTCTACTGCATTAACTCAACCTCTTCTTAAATAAGGGAGGGGGTGACATCTGATTTTGAAATGGGATTCTCCTAATCTTATTAGTCATACGGATTCAATGATGTGATCACCAAGGAGGTGTTGCTAGATTCTTATCATGCGCATGTGGACTCTGCATAAAGCAAGGTGTTACCCATATTAGATGATTTTAGGATTGAACTCAAAGTTTGCTATGAGTTGAGGTTTTACAGGTCATGGTCATATGAAAATCTTTGGACAGCCAATCAATTGCTATTTTTCCAAATTCCCTACAAAATGTACATATTAGGTGCAATGCACTCAGTCATCGCTTCATTGCCTGAAAAGGTTCCTGCACTGTACAAGAAGACTTCCATTTTAAACTCCATATTGAGTAATCTAGGAGGGTTGTGCAAAAGTCAGCGGAGCAATCAAGCGGCAACCTCCGGGACTTTAAAGCGGCCGCCAAAAGCGAGTCAATCCCCATAGACCCCCATATTAAAATGCCCAACTTTACAGCAGAAATAAGCATGTTTACAGCCTGGCACAAAAAACGTTTTTGGTCTCTATAGCTAGTTTCCCTGTTTGTGACAACTTTCATGAACAGAGAAACTTTGAATCGGGCGTTCTTCTCACTTGAATGGGGAACTTACTGAACTCACTCATATCAACTATATTAAGGTTTAAGGTTGTGCATAATTGTGGCCTCTTTGAGTCACAACTATCCACTAATTTTCAGCAACCAGGCTTCATTCAGCCTCTTGAGACGTCATGCAGACTACAGCCAAGTGTTATACTGTCTACAGTATATAAAATGTCTCAGTTGTATTATTTAACAGTAGACACAGAACTCATAACTCAGAATGTGGCTAATACTTTACACTGACACAGACCAAGGCCAAAGGTTAAGCAACATAACGAATATATTGACAAACGGAGGGATGGGAGGCATGGAGGAGTGATTGAAATTGTTGAGCTACATTAAACTGCTGTGGGATGAAATGTGCTGTACAAATAAAATCTTGACTTCAAGTATGGACAGATGGGTTCATGGATGGATGATCAGACAGGTGGATTAGATGAAACTTTAATGATCCCTGTGGGGAAATTGAGCTTCTGCTGCAGCAGAGAACTGGAAAGCAGTCAGGAAGAAGGCAAGTAAAGAGTTCCGAGGATGATATCAGTAAACACATTGACTTAAACTGGTTGTGAATGGGATGGATTGGATGATGGACCAGTTTGTGATTGAGCAGATGGGAATTGCTTTAAGATGATGGTTTGAATCATGAGAACTGACAATAAGGTAATGCATGGGGACAACCTGTACCTTTATTGATGCATAAACATGTTGAAAGTTATCTTTTAAGCCTTTGCCTTGGTCTTGGCCTGCACTATATCCGCCCTAATGAAAAGAACTCTAATGGCTTAAGTCGAAGGCCTTCTAGAAGAACCACTCCATCTTGACTCTTGTCGTTGTTTATGGTAATTATGCTAATGTTTCATTATTAATGATTTATTAATGTTCAAATGTAAATGTATTAATGTTTAATTGCTTAATGCAGCGTCTTGAATTAATAATTCAATTAGCCTTCTGTAGGATATTGTCTAACCTCCTGTGTCCATAAAGTACCTCTTTTTAGTGTAATTTAGCAACTTAGCTTTTTTTCCTTGCTCACGCTCGCAGCATGGCTTGACAGATGGCAATGTCTGTTTGCTGTTTGGCTGCTGTGGTTGATGGTCGGTCAGTTGGACAGTCCACTTTGATCCAGATCAAGCTAGCCTGGATTCTGCTGCCAGCTGATTAGGAGACTATCTACTGCTTTTCCACCTCATGCCACAGGATGAAGTTTGTACCTCTGGTGAACAAAATTCCAAAAATAAGTTGGCCACATCAATATGAGCTTGCACCTTCAACGTTTGTGCCCTGTTTGAGGAGATGAAGCCTGAATGTTTCAACCCAGTGTAATCTGCAAACTGAGAGCAAAGCAGGCTGTTAAGACACAAGAGTTAAGATGCTTAAACAGATATTGTTGTTAGACAGGATTCAGTTAACCCGCCTTCACAACAGCAGTGTGGAGGAATGAAAGCGAATGTTTCCTGTTGCTGTAAAATTAGCAAAGTTGTATTGATTTCTCTGCCTCAGCCTGTCGTAATGTTCGGCGTTTGTCAGTGAAAAGCATAAAAAATTCAACACCTACCCATTTAACTTTGTATCTTGCATGGTCATTTCCTGTAGTCTGTAGTTTTCCATTAATGCTGGTGATATTCACTCTCCTGCACAAACAAATTAAACCACATGTAAACACCAGAGAGTTTGACATTAAATTCCATACTAAAATATTGTTATTGTTGTGGTTTATTGGCTCATTGTTCTACAGTTTGTTGTTGAGGTAAGTAGATCACTTCACAACACACTGTGTGTTGTTGTAAAAAATGAGTAAATGCAGAGCAGTATTCAAAGCTTTTTTTCTTTCTTTTGACCCTGAAGACATTTGGCCTTTGTCTTTTGTTGTATTTTTACTTGGACGTACCTTCCTGTTGCCATTGCCCTTTCTATTGTGAGTCTAATTCCAGCGGCTTCGCTCACTCGTCTTGGGGGAGAGTGGCGCAGTCGTCTAGCATGTAAAGGTTTCTGTGGTCATTCAGAGGTGTTTAAGCTCCTCTTTCCCTCTGCTTAGCAACATGATAACATCATCAATCTATGGCCTTACTGACAGTTTGTTTACCTTTCCAGTCAATATTAATTATGAAAAAGAAGCTTCCTCACAAGCCTACTGTTCTCTTACTTTTTCAATTTTTTATTGACCATTTGTGACCTAAATGCACTCAGAACATTAAATCTTTCATTTTGAGCATTGCTCTGTAATGCATTATGACTTTAAAAGCTGTAATTGGCAGTAATGAAATGAAGTCTCTCATTGAAGGCTGAATTCTGTTCAGTGCTATTGTTCACATGTGACATACAAAAAATACTCATTTGCACTTAATTAGCCTCGTCTCCTGGGATTTTGAAAATTGAGAACAACAGGGGGCGGCAACCAGAGAGCGACTAGGGCATTGAAACGCAACTGAAAACATGTTAAATGCATGAGAGCAGATCATAGGTGGATACTGAATAAATACATAGTACAGTGAATATTAGAATCTGACATGCACATGACTTTTCACACCTTCGTGTGCGTGCCGCCGCAGACACACAAAGTGCCCCACCCTTGGCCTGGATAACATGGCCACACACTAGCTTACCGTGGCTTTGTTAATAGGGGTGGGAGATTTGCTGTGGGGGGAGTGGGGGAGGGCTTTTTTTTCTCAGGGAATCCTTCGCTCACAAAGACTAACAAATCCCCCCCTGCTCGTCGTGTTCCTGTCTGTGCTTCCAACAAGGCGTTGACCCCCCCCCCACCCCCCACCCCCTCGTCTTCGCCACTAGAGCTTCCTTTGCACTGTGGGTATCATGATGCAGATAGGAAAAATCAGCAGATGGTGAAACACTTTCTAAGGGCATTTTAGGCATCCTCGATTTTGAACATCAGCTGCCTGACATCCCCGATTTTCATCACAAACGCTGTCTGTACACGACTGTAACTGCGTGTTTATCGTCTCCAATCAGTTTGCTTGCTTATTTTTTTTTTTTTTAAGCGTGCATGTGCAGGTTGAAATCCTGCGGTCGCTGCCTGCGCTCATGACCAGCAGAAGGAGCAAAAGAAGCTCACAGTAAGCTTATTAATGTCTCCTGGTCGCTCTCCAGTATGGGCTTGCTAGTTGCCATAGCAACCAGGCCCTCGATATTGTTCAGGAGGAGAGGCGTGTAGAGGTAGAATAAATATAAACATCACCCTGTAACCATTGGCGAGTGCGTTTTATGTAAATCAGCCCATCTCACTGATCATTAGCCGTGTTTACAGTATAATTTATTGTGCATTTTAAAAACAATCTGTCAGGACTCAGGCTTTTCTGTAGCGCACAGCACATTTATTATTTTGCATTTGTATGATATCACTTGCCGCTGACCCTGGTTGTACCTCGCAATCTGGGTTTTTCAGTGAAAGCCAATGCATCCGAATGTCAAGCTTATCTCGGAAAAAAGCCAAATTCCGATGCTCATCGCCCAGCGCCTGCAGAAATCAACAGGCGACCGCGCTCTTCGTCTTAAGTGCTGATGTGTGTTCACGCCCAGTCAAGCTGAGGGAAATCAAAAGACACTGAAAGATTAAGGAGGTCAGGTTTTACAGCTTCACTGAGGGAGGCAGGGAAAGAGGCTTTTTACCAGCCATTGACTAGCATGGAAAAAAAGGATGGGCTGCTTTCAAAGAGATCGTAAGATATATTATAGGCTGTTCAAATGTCAGATAGCCACACTTACTCTCATGAAATGCTTGATTGATTTTTAAAAAAGGGCAGTGTTTCAACATTTTCCTTACGGTGAAGTATGTTGCTGCTCTCCCCCACAACAGTTTAAGAGTCAAATTCTAGTGCATGGCTGTGGTCATGTCGCTAATAGTCTGTTGAGGCTGTGGAGATCGTATCATTACAGCACTGTCCGATCTCTCTATTGAAAGCCCGAGCTCTTAGACCGCATGAGAAGCCAGGCAGTCAGCCAGAAACACTTATCATCCTGTCATCCGTTTTTCACAAGCTTCACAGCTCAATTGTGCTGTACTCTGAGCATCCACCAGCGCTTGGAGATTTTGGGCAGGCGGAGTGATCTCAATCCGAGTGGCTTTGGCACCAGGAAATAACCAAACAATGTTCCCTACTAAGTATGCAAAAACAAACAGGCAAAGGAGAAGACAGTATCATTTGTTTGGCCGTTGAGCTTTATGTTGAGCCACAGGATATCATGGATGTACACATGATGTTCAGCGTGGATTGAGATGGATAGAAAATTATAGGCCTAAAAGGTCATAGCACTGTTCAAGAGTTCATTGTACATTTGGTTTATATAAATTAATTAGTTATGTACAGTGTTATATGTAGCACCAGCAGTAATCAGGTGACAGAAATTAATATTGCACCATACGAGAAGTCTGTAAATGCTGATTGATGACAGTACCAGCCAAGTCAAGACCAATATAATTATATAATATATTGAAAGCAGCTGGTGTGTGTGTTTATCCACATTTGTTTGCCTTTTGAGGGAAAAAAACAAGTATAAAAACATAAATTTCAACCTAAAAGTTTCCTTCGTTGCTGTAATTCCCCCCAGGCACGACGAACACAAGTAGTTCTCTGGAACTGGTTTAATGAAGCCTTCGAATCTTCATCAACACCGTGAAAACTGTGCAGAACAATACATTTAACACAATTAGCAAATTAGCTACTGACCACATCGTCAAACCACACAATATGCATTGCATGTAGTTAGCGTACAACAGGACGAAATGATACAAACAAATGATACCTCATTAGCTGCATGCCACAAAGAGGGAACTGTCCATGAGACTCAGAAGTGAAGGTCCCTTCGTTGTCCTCTGCTTGACGAATGCAGAACTTAACATAGTCCAAAACACCGTGGGCCATATGACAGTCCATCCATGTTGAGAAGAAGACGGCGGCAAAGCAAGACCCGGAACAAAAGCAAAACCACGTCTCCACGAAAACAGCGCGAGAACAAACTCACAGACGCAGTCATTGGAATAATCACAAATAAACCATGCGTCACTCAATAAAATAACATGAAACTACAATCATGTTTTCAATTATTGACATGAAATGTAAATAACTATATACAAACTGCATATCCACCAGGCATCAATGAACCATATGAACAAACTGTATGCACGATTATGGATACATTTACAGTTGCCCTCACAGATAAATGCATCTTGCATGTGTTAAGTTGTAAGAAGCTGCTGTTGCACCTCTGAACAAAGTCATCAACCACAGGCAGAATAACTCAGCTGTATCCGACCCACAGCGACTAAATAATTAAAGACATAAAAATGCTTTTGTCTGGATGGAAACTTCTGCAGTCATTGGCATATGATATGTACAAATAAGGTGAGGCATCCTGAGGTGGAGGTGCACAACATATGGTGCCATTAATGCTGACACACTGGAATCTGTCAAGTAATCCAAAATCCATCCAGAAACCAGGATCAATGTTAAAAGAGTGTCTCTAAAACAAACAGAAAGAGCATGAACAGCTCGTCATTTCTTCCAGCAGGCAAACTGCACGTGATCTAATACGAGTGATAGAAAGTAACTAAGTACATTTACTCTAGTGCTGTACTTGAGGTACTTGTGCTTTACTTGAGTACTTTCATTTGATGCTGCTTTATGCCTCCACTCCTGCATTTCAGAGGGAAATATTGTACTTTCGACTTCACTACGTTTATTTGATGACAGTGGGTAACAGAAGAAGCTTTTAAAATGAACTTCTCACTTTGCTTCATTTCAGTAAATGTTCAAATGATCCAATATGAAATATCCAAAACTCAAAGATAGAGGAAGAAGTCCAAAGATCAATAACAGAGTTGAGTATCAGAACTTTATTTCCTCCTTCTCATTAATCATGTGACGACCCCTCAGATTTATCTGCTGTCCCTCTTTAACAGAACTGTATAGAAAGTCATTCAAAGCGGCTCCACCTCCAGCAGTGACAGCACACACTGATGCATCAATATTAGTAATCTAATGAAGTCATACATAATAATCAGCCCGAGGGCCCAGACCAGTACTTTTACTTTAACACTTGGACTAAATTTGCTGCTAATTGTACTAAAGTAGGATTTTTCATGCAGGACTTTTACTTGTAATGGATTATTTTACATTGCTGCTACACTCCTCCCATCATCTCCCTCCCTTTGTAACCACACAGCTATGCAGTCATTATCAAGGTATGGGATTTATTTCGGCCCCCAGTCACAACTGGTCCTTTGCTGCTCTGGATGGCACATGAAGACGTGTTGGCACATTTAATTCATGTCATCATGGCCAAAGTTCTGCTGACATATTCACAGAAAAAACCACAAATATTTTTAGCTGTTGGTCATCAGCACCTTTGAAAGTCAGGACCAGTGACTCATCAGTCGATTATTCCTCACTCCAGTCCTCATTAAGTGCTGAAATTTACTCAACCAAAGGGCTAGAAAATGTGGACCATCAATGATTAAATGAGAAACCAGACAGATTACGGAGTCCTAAACTACTTCCAATTTAGGAATCAGTAATCAGGATTATTACCTGAGTTGCCCAACACAGTGAATACAATGAGCTGCAGCATAGTTTACTGGCGTTTTTCAGGTGGCTAGTCCTGATTTCTTAGAATGGAGATTGAGAAAAAGGCCCATCTGTTGGCTTAGCGATAATAAGGGATGGAAGATGCATATTCAGTGATGGGATAAGGAGCTCTGAGAAGCATTTGAGTACTTAGCACAGTGAACAACACAAACACATTAACAGTAAGTCCAACTGTTTTTGCAGCACATGCTGATTTATTTTCTATTTTTTGTCAATGGTTCACCTGGTTTTGAGTCTCCAACCATTGAGGAGAGTGCCATTCGTGACTCAATGCTGCCACCTACTGGTACAAACAGGCACAGTCCAAGCATGATGGTGGAGGCACTGTAGCATTACATAAGCCTTAACAAACAGTTACATCAGCTGCCTTATTATACTGCAGTAAATGATTGTGTGGAATAATATTTAGAACTTACGGGTTTGCTTTGAGTAATTAGGAAAAACATCAAGTGACACACACACACACACACACACACACACACACACACACACACACACACACACACACAGAGTTCAGTAAGAGAACACAGATCTCCTTCCAGTTACTTCAGTATTTAGCCAGGGAGCGTCTGACAGGCTGGCGCATCTTTATCTCCATAAAGGAAACAGCAGCTCCACTTGATGACGAGCACAACTCAACTGAAAAAGCAGAAATTGGACAGTAGATTAGTTAAGTGCAGCTGCAATTATATTTAAATCAATGCATTTAAAGCACAAGATTATCCAACACAGTAACTAAACATTTCCAGCATGAATTCACAGTACAAATGACATTTGTCATAGCACCCTTAAGACAGCCTTCAAATGGCGTACTGCCCCTGAGGAGGGAAATAGTAATTATTTTATGTACCTCTTGCCCCTCTGTGATAAAGTAAAAATGAGCATTGAGTAATTGCAGTTTGTTAAAGGGAGCTTTCTTTTGTTTTCTTCTGAGATATTAATGCGTCTCAAACTGTTGCAGTTTGCCAAACACATTCAGATCTGCTACACCCAAGTGATGCATTCGAGCACATTAACACAATCAATATTCTCTGCTCATTCCTGTTGAGAGGAAATTTAAGACTTGACACATACTTGATGCAGTGTCTCCAGATGAAGGGCTGTCGACGCTCTCATCACTGCAGCTGGGTGCCACTAGATTTTTGGCAGCCAGCTGATCCAGATTAGGCTTCACTTTAAAACGTCCTGTCATCAAACCAAAGCCGTTGTCAGAATTGGCTAAATTCTGTCACACTTAGAGGAATATGACTGACAAGCTGTAGTTGCAAATCATGAAATTCTTCTATTTAACCTAATCTTTTCAACTGAGTATCCCGTCAGCTCATCTGACCAAAGGGGAAAAAAATAGAAAACTTTTAATAGCCCCCTACATTTCCCCCCGCAGAAAGCTCAGAATCACCTGTGGGTGACTCACCTGGGTTCAGAATCCTCTCTGCAGCTTTGTGCTCCAGGCGCCTGCGGAGGATGACCTCTGCCTTCCTCCGGTTTGTGCTGATGTCGGGCTCAGCCATGATCTCTGTTGCCCTCAGGTTGTTCTTGATGGCCTTAGAGGCGGTGGAGCGGGCCAGCGTGGGCAGAAGCTCCTGGTACTCATGGTCAGTGAAGTCTGATGCCGGGGCGTGAACATCTCTGATGCTGAGAGGGGATGACTTGAAAAGATCAGAATCCCCCCACGACTCTATTTTTGTATTTCTATGATTTTTACACTGTGCAAATGTGCCAATTGACAGGCATCCTTTTCAGTTGCGTTCAGGTGAACTTGAAGCCAGTTAATGAGGTGTTGATGAGTTTTGTATTTTTTTTATTTCTCACACTGTTATTAAAATATTGTTGTGACCCAGATATAGACATAGACATAGTTTTATGAGTAGTTACAGCTAGTGTTCTATAGTGTAGTATTCATTGGGACCAAAAACAAAGAGGTACTGCTGGGTACTATCATGTTCATGTGGTTTATTTTTGTTCTTATTATGTAGGCTAACAAATTTCCGCTCTCTCAGAAATGCTGCTATCTGCTAATAAATGCCGTTAAGTGAACTTTATTTTTACATTGAGTTTTTGATTACTTCTGGAGATTTACTTTGTTGACATGTTTTTCTTAATTTAAAATAAGTGCACTGCAGACAGAATGCAGATCCACTGACTATAACCTTAGAGGTGAATAAATGTTCATTTCAGTTCAGCAATTGTCTCATTTGTTACTATTAAATTGTATTTTATCAGACTGGAAATATCAGTGTATTGGCAGTAGGTGTCGGCCAGCCGTCTCTATGAATACCAGCACTGAAAAACTCAGTCAAGCACTAGTTATATCTGCCTTCCCGAGCATTAGATGAACAATTCAGCAACTGTCAATTCACAGTACCAACATTAAACTAAACCGCAAAACAAAATACAACAACTAGTCTTTCTAACCTCCAGATAAGATGCTCTGTACTGTAAATCTCTTGTCTGTCTGTTTTCAGAAAGAAATCTCCCGATGAGACGACTTCCTGCCCTGCTCCCATCAACCCTTACCTCCTGTTGGTTAAAACAGTATAAACCTCCCACACCAACAGCTGAGCGGCTCCTGGTTTGCAGTGGACGGTCCCATCAACGACGTCTTTCATCAAGTGCAGATTCTGCTTCTGTAAAGACTGGGACAAACTTCTCGTCCTCAAATTATGAACTTCCTGTTTCAGATCCCCCACATGTGAAGGACAAACCGGTCAGTATTAAATGTCATACAGTACCTTGAAAATGCATTTAAACCACACACAATTGCACAAAGAGCCATGTCTTCCCTGCTCGTTATATTTTTAGGTTTTCTTTCCTCCTCTTACCCTCTCTATCTGGCTCCAGTTCCTCTGTTTGGCAGAAAGCGATGATCCTTTGTCGTATGAATGCAAAGGAAAGAGTTGGGGGTAATAATGAGAAAATATCTCTGCCACAAGGTAACCATTGGAGAAATCTCTGGAAATAAACAGCAGGGAGAACAGACTGAGCATATTTACTCCACTGGATCAGTGAAAGCCACACTCAACAGTTTATACTGGTGTTTCTCTTGTGGGATCTTTGATTATTGTAGTCAGACTTTAAATACAGCATCTCGTTTAAGTCTGTGCTGTGTTTTGCCTTAATGCTTAATGGTGCTGCAGGACACTATTGTAGGAGGTTTTTAGTCTCACTCTCCAGATGAAGTAAAGCTTGCATTATAAGGCAAAGTCACACACAACTAAGACCACTGTGGAGCAATTGTTGATCTGTATGTTTCAAGATTACAGTTCTTAAAATATAGAGAGGCGTGAGGGATTTAATGCAGTAATGCTAATGACTCGTTTGGAGATTTTTCAAGTCTGCTAGCTCGATGTGTAGCTAGGTTAAAAATGGATTCATTGGGTTGAATTTTACTTTGGCATCTTGCTAGCTAAAACTTTATTTATCTGCTTCACATTAGAATAGCCTATAGCTAGCGTTATCCAGAGATACATAAGTGTAGCGTTATGAAGGTTAATGAGCAGCTACAGTAACTAGCAAGTATAGCTAGCTAATTAGCACGTTAGCTTGATCCCATTGAAACAACAGTTAACACTATGTTACCTGCAGCTGTTTATCCCAGTTTTTAAGTCTGGACATTGTCCAGCTGATCAGTGCTAACTCCGAAATGTGAACTGTAAGTTAGTTTAGCTGACAGATATTTATTTTTATTTATTTATTGATGTTACCTGCGCACATTCTTCGGATAAAAAGACAAGTCGAGGCTTTGCAGCCATTTCACAGCTTCTCTGGGCAGCCCAGGCTTCCTGGGAGTCTGAGCGAAAGACATGCTGCTCTGAGCCTGATATGTTACCTGTATAACAAGTCAGTCAGTTTAATTACGCTAAAAGCAGCTAATTAACTCCACAGGTGTCCAGGTAAGTTGCCTGTACTTGACGCACAGGACGCTTTGTTTACCTCTCCATGGTAACGGCGTGGCACACCTGTCTGTCTGACATGTGGATGAATGGAGGACGCAGCATTAATACAGAGTTTATGGAGCTATTCCAGGAAATTAATTTTACCAATATACAACATTAAATAGACAAATAAGACCGTCTGAAATGTGTTATTTTGTCAATACAGAAATGTAACCATGTAATCCTGAAATAATTCATGTTAAAACTCAGCTCAGTATTACAAAATGTTATTTCAGACTGTTTCTTTATTAAAATGATTGTATATATGCCTTAGGAGCTTTTATTTAATTGCAGTATTAGGTTTTGTGTCAGCAATAGAAACACACACTTGCTGCTCCACCCACTCATATTTTCCATTTGGGATTTTCCATATAGGTCACCCTCCTCCAGTTGTCAGTACTCAGTAATCCAAGCTTAAACTTGTAACTATTTTTGTTTTCCACATTTTCAAAATAATAATTCTCCCACTGCACCTCCAAGTCGGCCATCATTAATTACCAGCCCAGCCTGGGTATGTACAAAGACAACATATTTTGGACCGCTCCAGGTTTCAAAACAGTTTAATCATCTAGGAGTGTGCACTACATTATAAATCAAGTGCAAAACTATGAACACTCATTCACATATTTTGTGCATTTATAACATTTTAATCTTTAGGAAACATTTCAAAGTGCATCCCTCTCTGGTGCGTATTGCAACTTTAAGGTGTCCTCTAAATACAGCAAATCTGAATTGCAAAGAATATTTTATGATATTTCTAGACTGTAATTTATCCAGGGAAGGCTAGGCCCGCAAGCTCTTTTAAAGAAACCCCCTGCTTTACATTCATTTGGGTCCACAGTCACATATGGGATGCAAGCCAGCTCAACACAACATGGTACCATCAGCTACTCAGTGTCTACTCTGTAACTACTTTCAATTAATTGCTCTTCCTACGTTGGCTGGTAAATATTAAAAGTAGGAAGGGTCCTTGGAGCTGATGTGCTCTTTGTGTTGAGGCCCTCTTTCTGTAAGTCCCATTCAGGCAGACGGTGTGGTTGGTGTGCCTGTCATTGGTACTGCAGGTAGCTCCTGAGCCTGTTGGGCAGCGGAAGGTGGGAAAGAAGATGGAGTCTGTCACGGCCGACGCAGTTCCTGATGCACTGACGACACAGCTGGCTCAGCAGCCGTGGTGTAGCTGTGAAAGTTAGACAGGGAAACATTATAGAAACTGTTCCTAACACATAGATAACTAAGTCTGTGGTTGCTTGTGAAATCAAGTGTTGTTGCACCTTCGTAGAGCAGCAGGAAGCCCTCTGTTAGACTGCTGGGTGGAGCCACGTCTACTGGCCTCTGAAACTCTGTGTTGCGGGCATTAAGGTCTGCACCAAACTCCAGCAGCAGCTTCACTACGGCTGTGCAGTCTTTTTCTGCCGCTGCATGTAAGGGCGACTCCAACGATTTGCCTTTCTGTACATTTGCACCTGTAGGCAGGACAACTTGATTGACGTTTGAAGACACAGTCCAGTTGGGAAAACTTCAGTGTCACATCCTTCCAGTGTTAAATATCATCAATACGTGTTGATTATAGTCCTGGAGTTACTTTGTAATGATGTTTTCTTATTTACAGGACATATTTTATGTGCCTGCTCCCTCGCAGCTGTCCTTGTCTGCCTAATAATTTCCCACATTTCCCAGAAACGACTTTCAACAGCCCTGAGAGAACGGATGTGACCTTGTTACTTTCAATCAAGAAAGCAATATGGTCATACAAACAGCTTTGAAAATGCTGCTCAAATTGAATTCCTTCTGTGTCCTAATTCCTACATATATGATTTCCAGACAGATACTTTTATCAGTTTTGACACCTGCTGCCGGTGTTTGGCGTCGATGATTTACATAATTGACAAGAAATAAAGCTGTTTTATCGCTGCTCTGCCGTTATGTCATCTGCAATTCGGTACTTCATCAGGAATAATGAAAGTGCACACACGTGAAAGAGCTGCTCACCTAAAATAATTTTATTACTCCCTGTTTTAATGGAGAGTTTATGTGTGTCAGGATCTATATCGGGAGCTTTTAAAACCCACTATGTGTATTAATTTCCTCGTCTGTGCTCGATAAATGTGCTCGTGTGCCTGTGTGTGCGTCTGCTCATATAGGACGTG
The DNA here is from genome assembly GCA_037975065.1 of Chaetodon trifasciatus. Lineage (NCBI taxonomy): Eukaryota > Metazoa > Chordata > Actinopteri > Chaetodontiformes > Chaetodontidae > Chaetodon > Chaetodon trifasciatus. Next base: position 5,243,206 of record JBBMOE010000036.1, on the reverse strand, counting down.
TGCCTGTCTGTGTGGAGATGTAAAGATCCACACTGTGCTGCGAGCTGACCTTCCCTCAGGAGTTTCCTGGCACACTCTAGCTCCTGGCAGACGCAGGCTGTATAGAGCGCGGTGCCCAGGTGAGGAATGTCCATGTCCACATCTGCCCCCCAAGTCACCAGAGCCTCCACACAACCGTAATGACCTGGAAGTAATGGAGCATGAAGACAGTAATCAGTAAGTGACAATGTGAGATAATTCTCCAAGCTGTCTGCTCGGGTCGTGTTGGGATTTATTTTTAAAAGTGTTTTTCACAGTGCAGGTTTGTCAGGAAGGTGTTTTATAGCACAGCGAAGGACACAAGCTTATAACTAGTCTCAGCTGTAATTAGCAGAGTTTGGAATAACATATCGGTTATTTTAATTGGTTATATATTGTTATTGAAATAACAGATGCCGAGTGGTAATGTTAAGTCGAGATATTGAATATCTGTAGCAAAAGTAGATAAAAATTTATTGTTTATTAGTTGCATAAATACATTTCTTTGAAACTGAACTTAACTAAGTGCCACACATCACCGTTTGGATGTGCAATGCTTTAAAAAATCAATGGAAAACTACCAGATACATCAGTTTTCATCACATATATTTTTGTCGTAATTACCTTTGCTCGTAGCTTCATGTATCGGTGAGGGGTGGTATACGAGGCTCTGGGGCTTTGCTCCATTTTCCAGAAGAATTTCAGTGCATGCCACACTGCCCACCGTGCAGGCGTTGAACAGAGGGGTGACTCCATCAATTGTAGAAGCATTGACCTGTAAACACATTTTTTAATTGTTATTTTTAGGCCTTTTTTAACCATGCAAGTGGACTAATAGCAGTGGCCTTGGGGGGAACAGTTGAAGGGGAACAACAACTTAATAGCTCTACAGTGACTGTAGAAGAAGAGCAGCGCATCGCTCATTTGTTACCCCAACCCAGATTTTCCCAGCCGCGGCAGTGACATTTGACCTGTGCAGCGTAGCAACATTAAAGGCCAATACACGACTTACATTTGCTCCTGCATCAATGAGAGCTCTGGCACAAGCGACATGGTCTCCGACACAGGCCTCATGAAGGGGTGTCACATGGTCTATGGTCAGGACATTCACACTGTGTCCCTGGAAACAACCACAGACGTTATAGGGAACATTAAGCAATACATGACCTTTGTCAACCTCTGTGGGTGAACACCAGGAATTTCAAGAACATCAAAGAAGCTTATCTGCTTTTATATAAGAGACCACTCCTCCTCAGCTACGGTTGTTAGGCACTGACAAACTATACGGTGCAGTCACATTTGAACAATAGAGATTAATAAACTGCTAATTAACATGCAGAATCAATAGGGGTCTGGTAAGGAGCTAATAAATCACTGTGGAAAATGCTGCAGTGATATCACGCTGTTGTCTTGAGCTTGTCAGAGTTGAGAACAAGGCATTGTTGGCTTTGTAGCTGAAATGGTTTCTTCTATTGTAGCACACTCCTCGATCTGTGAGAAGCTGAAAATGCAAGTGTGTGTGGGGGGGGGATTCTGCCATTTATTAGTCTTTGGCATTGATTGCTACCCCTGACACTGCATGTAGTTCTTAGTCTGAAGATTTATTCACTTACTTCAAAAACACATTTTAGTGCTGTGTTATCTAAGATGGTCAGTCATGGTTTTGCAAGCAAACACAAGCAGCTTTTAACCTGGATTTACTTAAAACATGAGATGTTATTCAGGGCCAGATGTTGACTGTTTACATTTTATGCTGCAGACATTTTACCAACCGTCTTCCTTAACGTACAACCTGGGCAACAGCAGACTTGCAAGCAACGATGTCATGGCCTTATTAAATATCTTTCATTATAAGTCTAATCATACTTCGTGTGGTTATACAGTGTTATTCCCAGTCAAAGAGAAGTATTTTCAAAAGCATATTGAAGCTGTGCAGGAATGCCAAAATGTAGTGTTGAGAACAAATGGAGGTGCAGATGGACAAATTAGATAAATACAGGTAATCCCAGATAATCCTCTTGACTCCTGACTTTCATCCAAATCTCTTTTTCATGAACATCCAAACCGGGACTCCACAAAGGCACTGACACCAATTTGGACTTCCCAGGGGACAGTTACAACAGGCCCCATGTGTACAGATGAGGTGATGCACATGACTCTCCCTCGGGATTGTGTTCTCTTCACCTGTAAAATGAGGGTCCTCAGAGCCAGGAGGCGGCCCTGACTCGCAGCGTCGTGGAGTGGTGAGCGGTCCACCCAGGATCCTGCAGCGAGAAGAAGAGTTCAGCGCTTTTACAGTATATTCTTTATCATTAGGCTGAAGCTTTTATCCAAAACCATTTACAGTCGCTGCAACAGCAGAACAAGCCTCAAATCTTAAGTTACTAACAGTGCAAGAAGATAAGATTCAAAACCTCTAAAGGACATGACGCACACAAATATTCCACCTTCCCTATAGTGATAATGACAAGTATGTAAAGAGCATATTAAATGAATTTATTAACTTATCATAGTCATCTAACTAAGAAGCTTGTAGATTGGGTTAATAAATATTTTTCATTCAGTGAATATAATATAACCATCATGTGCAAGAGGAAACAATTGTCATTTTATGTCTTTAGGAAATTATTTCACGTACCCTAATATTTTTGTTTTAGCAAATCTTGTGTTTTCATCAAGTCTTATAATATTTTGTTTAACCAGTTACGGCTGCTTAATGAAATCCCATCCACAAACCCGAATTTATCAGTTCTGAAATATGTTTTTCAGTCATATTAAATTAAGACCTTTCGGGTCATGTCTCCCAAGAGTTAATGCACGGGGCAGCATATCATTATGTGACTGGTGGTGCTTTAAAAGTCCTTATCGAATTAACTCAGCACATTCACACTCCATTCACAAGTTAATATCATCTCCAGAAACTGGCTGCGGCCATTTGACGCTATTCACGAAGCAGTGCACACCTGGGTTGATGTCCAGAATAACAGCTGATAAATTCCACACGTCACCATTCTCATCTTCGTCCATTTTAATCAGAATTTATAGATAATGATCGAACTTAATGCTCTCTTATTCATGCAGCCTGTTTTCCTTGACTGACATAATTTGAAGTACAAATGTAAAAGCCCCAGTTACAGACATCAAGCAGATTTCTTAGAACAAGGAAGACCATATCTACAGGACTGTGTTGAATACCCTAGGCTTGGCTAATTAGTATTCCGTGGAGTGGATCCCCTTTAAATTAAACATCCCCTTGAATGATAGATACAGATTATGTTGTCGCCGTGTCTCTGTTCCCCCAGAATGTGCCTTCGGACCGCCTGTCCCTGAGAATGTGGAGTGTTGTTTTGGTTGCTGTCTGTGTGTGAAAGGGTGCACTGCATAGCTGGGAATGGAAACTAGGGCAGGATGGGGGCGAGGGAGGGAGGAGGGGGAGGATATCATGACTGTGTTCTATTAATACATTAGAGAGAAAGAGCTGCCAGCCTACAGTGTCTTCATTTAATATTGAATGTACAGTTCAGGATTTATAAGAGGCTGTTAAGCCAATGAAAGAAAAGTAGATCATTTACATCTACAGTATGTATTAATGTGAATACAGCTAATGGCTCTGATACTCATTGGATTGGCAATGCAGTATTTATAGCTCATTTGTAAACACGGAAATTGTGAGTGCGTGCGTGCTTGTGTGTGAGCGGGGAGTACTGCAACTTGATTTTAACACAAACAACATTAATATTTTCTGCCTATGACCTGACGTGCCTGAGGTCAAACATGTTGTTGGTGTATAGTGTAAACACAGTTGTGTTGCGGTTGGATTTTAAATCAAATTTGCCTTTAACACACAAATACATGCCTGAAATGATGCAGTGTGTGGAACAAAGAAACCACCTGGAGAAAACACAACTCTTTCAGGCTCATGTTTTTGTTCGAGTACTCACTGTGTTGTTGGCCATAGTCATAGAACTCTGCTGATATCCTGGCAGCTTCTTTACGGTTCCCCCGGACAATGTAGAAGTAAGCCAGCAAGTTGAGAGAAATCTTAACAAAGAGCTTAAAGCAGAACAGTGCTAAGATGCTGAAGTAAACATTGGACAACTGGGCCGCAAAGGGCTTGTTGGCGAATTCCCCTGTTGGGTCTGACATTTCCTCCGACACGTTACACAGGGGCTTTGGTTATGATGAAGGCAGGATCAGATGCCACTCCAAAAAGCACAAGAGTAGCCTACTTTTTCTCCCAGTGTACTGACTGGTTGGCTGGTCCTGACAAAGTACAGGCTGAGAAAAAAAATGCTCTGCAGCTGCTACTGTGCCTGAGAGCAACTACTGCAATGGTAGTGTACAATGTGCGTGTGTGTGTGTGTGTGTGTGTGTGTGTGTGTGTGTGTGTGTGTGTGTGTGTGTGTGTGTGTGTGGGTGGGTGTGTGGGTGGGTGTTCACAAGTTATACCAGTTTTATCCAAATTAAATTGTACATACAGTTGCTCATGTGACATCAAGTACTTTTTTTGTATTCATGATTGTATTCAAGTCTTGATAAATGAGATAATATATGAATTAATTTTTAAATCATGACAGTATTTAATTCTGGATAAATGATATTAAATATATATTTTTCAATATTTTAATTACTTTTTAAATGATGACAGCATTTAATTCTGGATAAATGAGTATTTTAAAATATTGGAAATCACTGTGGTATTTAATTGTGGATCAATTGTATGAAAATATATTTTTAAAATCAATATTTACATTAATTTGGAATGATGAGAATACTTAATTCCAGATAAATAATTAATTGCTAAAAATATAAAATCTGGATTTATATTTATGGAATTACCGTAATGTTTATAAAAACTGTACGAAATATATGCCTCTAGTCAATCATAAAAAGTTTATTGTACAAACGTCATTGTAAAATCAACATCTTTTCAGTTATTACTTTAGTTTTGAGTATTTTAATTATTTCTTTTTAATAACAGTTAAAGGGTCCTTGGAGCGTCCTTCTGTTTCCAAGGAAGCGCCTCGATCACTGCGCATGCGCAGTTTCTCACCTTTTCCGCAAACATCACTTTTGCTTTTACTTCCTTTTTCAGTGCCTGAATGGTTTGAACCGACGTCTGTCCGTCAAATGAGGGTCGACCTGTTGTACGTAGTTGTCGTAGCGGCCGTCTCCTCGCTCGTCTCTCCTCGGTGTTGTCTTAATGTGACCCGGGATGACTCGCAGGCAAAGTTTAACGGCTCCGCGGCTGATTTCGACTCGTTCAGAGAGAAGTTTCACCGCTCGTATGAAGTCAACAGCGGGGAATTTCACCGGCGCCAGCTTTGTTTTCAGGTAAGAGAGGGAGGGGGTAGACGTGACTACAACCTGTTGTCATGCATCACTTTTTCTACACTCTTCAACAAACGTTAACGGCTGCGTAACGTCACCACAGACACCGCCCACTCCATACCTGACAGAAACGTGCTTACAAATTATCTATTAAACGTAGATTAATATCGAATTAGATCCGTAAAACCGCTTTAAGAAGCTCTGAGAAGTAAAAATACTTGAATTCAAAGTACACGTCGCCCTACGTAAGTACGATAAACAGATGTACCAGACGTGAGAAATGTCACGTCCGTACGCCTGAAAATCACACGCAGCTTATGTGGCTGCTGTAAGCTAACGTCAGCTAATTGTAAGTAAATGTTCCTCTATTGTTTAGGCAGCTCACTGGTTTGATTCCTCCGCTGTGTTTGTGCTACTTTGACAGCAGGTTTTAACATTTGCGATTAATCTCACGCTTGTCACTACTACACACTCAGTTGCCAGTTTATTAGGTACAGCTGTTTTCTACCAGAGCATCCTGATGCCACAATTATGAAATACGTCCTACCTTCATGAAAGCTAAAATGTTCAGCTTTTGTTGAGACTATGTTAGAGAGTTTCTGGTCATTTTGGAGGCTGCTGGTGGCGCTGTTGATTTGTATCACACTGAGAGGTGTTTGTTATTTACTCTCACACCCTCACTGATATAAATGGGTTGGATTAAATATTACCTAAAACTGGTTCAAACACAACACTGAACTTTCTTACTCTCATAAAGGTCGGATTTTATCACAGGGTTTGTTGTATTAGGCTGCATTAGTTTAACTTGGCGTACGTAATAAACTGGCAACTGATTGTGTGGATTATGTAATTGGGTAATTATTATTGAAGCATGTCAGTGCTGGGATGGTTAGGGTAGAGCTAATTTGATGTAGATTTTAACTGTTTGGTTGATTAATATTCACCACTCGTAGTTTGTTTTGTTTCTAAAATTTGAACCTTCAATAAAATGTGCAATTTTTCTTCCTGAAAGTTGTAGTTAGCATAACATGGAAATATTAAGTAAAGCACTATTACCTTACTTGTAAATGTGTCTTCCTGGTGGATATGAATCATTTTTTTAATGTTTTTTTTTCATTATCTTCTCAGTTTTTTATTATTTTTATGCAAGAAAATTCTCTTAAACAACTAATTTTGAGTCATTACCTGCATTTTGCTGCCTCTTCAGCTAATTTCACACCTAATTGGTCATATGTTTTATTGCAGAATGCTACAAAGCGGCATGCACACCTGAATTCATTCCCCGCAGCACCAGAGTCTGCCAAATACGGCATCAACCAGTTCTCTGACCTCTCACAGAAGGAATTCAGAGGTAGGCTGAAGTTTTGTCACATTTTTGTAGGTTTGCAGAATTGCTCACAGCTTCTGGTGCTTCATCAGTCCAGATATCTTCACTTGTTTTGTATCTGTCCAGTCCTGCCCTGTTTTAACTTTACTGAGTGTTTTATCCCCTGAATGATGAGGCTGAATCTGCACAGTCATTATTTACACGAATCTTTGTATCCTGGACTGATTTGAACTCTATCTATTATTCACAGATCTGTACCTGCGAGCTAGCGCTGACAGAGCTCCTCTCTTCCCTGGACTGAAGACAGAGGGGCTCCCGGCCAAATTTGACTGGAGAGACAAAGCAGTGGTGGCACCGGTCCAGAACCAAGAAGCAGTGAGCTTTACACAGATTCATGATAGATATACTGTATAGGTAGGAACAAACTGTAGGTACAGACACACCGTTGGGTGAGGTTCAAACAAACAATTTCAAATTTTTAACCAGTCGTTTTATCAGAAATACAGCCGTCAGATGGTATCATAACAAACAGATGGGTAATAGACAAAGCAAATATGTGTAAGGGTTCCCATAATACACACAAATCCTCAAAAAGTATACAGTGAAAACGGTGATGTTGCTCCTTAACATGCGTTTTTGGATCTTACAAGACTAGAGAGGAATATTTATATTTTGACATACAGGTATACAAACACTACGCTTTGAGTAATAATGATAATTTGTCCCTGAAATGGTGTTTCTACAAAAAAAGTTAGATTAACTGGTTATTATATTAATAAAATCACATCTAATCCTTCTCCCCATTGAGAAATCCAAATATTGCATAAACATTGACTTCATTGGACTCTTTATTGGACGAGCACATGTCAAACAGTGAGCTTCCTCCTTGCAGCAGAAGAATTTGAAAACAGCCCTTTAGAGTCAAACAGCACATGCATCATTCTGCACAACGAGGGTCACACATCCAGGTGACATAAAAGTAAGCAAACCCCATTTCTGAGCGGAGAGGACTTCGATATGGGTCAAGGAAAAGCAGGTTGAAATGATGGACTAATCCGTTATGTGTGACTTTTGCTAAGAGAGCACAGTGAACCTGGGGACCACAGACAGGGAGCAGGTTAGTGAGGTGGAGCTGTCGCTTGTCCTCGCTGAAGGTTCATTTTCTGCTCCTTTCGTCCTTTATCTCTTTGGTCACTCAGTTTGCTGCCGGGGGTGATATTTTCACTGTACAACTGTTGTCCTGAGGGAGAGAGACAGCCCAGACAGGTTAAAACCAACGCGCTAACATATATTTACTTACCACTCCAGGGAGAGTCTGTACATGACCACACTCGCCTACCGCTCTGCTCTGCTGTTGTTTTTCTGCCCAGATTTCTTTTTCTTTGGCCGTCTGCGGACCTGCCAGGGCCGAGTTTCCACAGCCCATAGATAGACTGAAAATAAAACGCAGCACCATACACAGAGACATAATCTCAAGCCACTCACATCTCATAAACTCTTCTTGATCTAGTTTTCCCTTATCGTGATTCCACTTTTATGACACAAGTGCATTTCATTGCTTTAAAGGGGAGAGCAGATGGTCCTAATCTGTTGTGTGCTAGGCAAATACTTATCTCCAGTCCAAGCAATAATGACTGATTTTGGTTTCAGTATTGATTTGAAGCCATGGAACCATATTGAGCAACAAAATATTGGATTTTTACACAGAGCGCTCAGGTTTTCATCACATTTATGGGAATTTATGATGAGCAAGTGAACTGCGCACATGATGCTGTTTTCAGAATGAGATTCCCCGTGCAAGTGTTGTCAAGGGAAAAATGCACTCTCTTACATAATTAAATATTTTGTTGTTGCTCAGAAATGATTTATCTCAGGAGAGACGTGTAATCTATGTCTTATATCATGAGTATATACTTAGATGTAAGTGTAAGCTGTCAAAACAGAGTCGCAGACTTAAATCTTAAAGCATTAACTGAAGCAGAGATGAACATTTTCCTCAAGAAACCACTTTATGTGCTTAGAATAATTCTGTTGCTCGCTCTTGATCCTCAGCCTCGCAGTAAATCGCTCTTGATTTATTTATCATTTTGTTATCTCTTGGAAGGCTGGAATTGAAAAAGGGAAATTTCCTCAAGCCCTCCCTCCCCCCCGTCTACCTGAGGTGTTTCTGTCAGTAGATGGCAGCAGAAAACAATTAGTCACAGTTCAGTCAGAGTGGACAGATCATCTCACCTCCTCACCGGCTCGCTGCAGATTCCTGATCCAGAAAATTCTGTGTTTGATTCCCAATTCCATGAAATCCCAAACTGTTGTAAGTTGGTTTAGTCAGTTAGACTAAGCCCTACTCAAGCTCAAAGTTCAAGGCCAATTTGAGCTTAAATCTGAATTTGGTGTTGATTTTACTGACTGTTTTTTTTTTTTTTTTTTTTTTTGTTAATGAATTACAGCAATGATTTAGGCAGCAGAAACAGCAGAGCACATAAACCAAATCCTTCTCCTGCTGAAATGTCCTTAAGTGAGATAAGCACAAAATACTGTATAGTTGTACTCAGGATTTTTTTATTTTTTTTAACTTTCCTTCGTAATTTTGTTTTTCCTGATTACTGTGATTTCACCCCTGCAGTGTGGGAGCTGCTGGGCTTTCAGCGTGGTCGGTGCCATACAGTCCGTCCATGCGATTGGCGGCTCCCAGCTGGTGCAACTCAGCGTGCAGCAGGTTCTGGACTGCTCCTTTCTAAATGAAGGCTGCGGTGGAGGCTCCCCAGCCCAGGCTCTGTATTGGTTGAAACAAGTATGTTCATATTTTTCTATAATTTCAGGTCTTTAACAGATGCTTCCAAAATGAAGACAGAATAAACCTCAACTCCCAAGAAATACTTCACAAGCACAAGAGATGAGTTAATATCTCTGTGCTCCTAAAATGAGAGGAGCCCTGTGGGGAGATACTTGCATGCTTTTTAAAAGTTTAGCCTCTTAAAAATAAGGTAATATCATTGTGTATTTTAATTAAATAGATGCGCAGTGGCGGCGAGCTGAAGAAGATTTTCTATAGTCAGATATAAATTAGAAAACTGCCTGTGCCAAGATGTTACACAAACAAGATGAATTTGTATTTTGTATTCAGGTAACACGCTCGCTGAGATGAAGTGTTTTCTTTCTAGACCAGAGTGAAACTGGTGCCTCAGTCGGAGTATCCCTACAAAGCCGAGAGAGGAATGTGCCATTTCTTCTCTCAGTCACATGGCGGTGTTGCTTTGAAGAACTATACTGTACATGACTTCAGGTAAAAGACACATTTTGCAAGTTGTCTATGAGCAATTAAGGCTGAAAATTAACAACCTTATATTTATTGTGTTTGTACATGTAAAACGTAGAATTTTAGTTTGGTTTTCACAAAGTGCCAAGGACAGAGGGGAGGGGAGCTGGGTTGGCCGGGCCAGACTGCCCTGACAGACCATAATGTTTACTGTGTAAACAAAGACATGGATTGCTCAGTAGCACAGAGAATGACTGGCCCACAGCTACCTTGAGTTAAAGTGAATCGGATCTCCTTTATTTAATATTGAACAGGGTCCTGACTCACACTCATGCATATGTAATGCTTGTTATTGTTGTATCGCTATCATAGCCAGGATCAGGGTCCTTTGTCAGAGTTGATGAAGTTTTCATTTTGATGGAGTAGAGTTTTCAAGACTGTTGCATTTACTGTCCTCATATAAAAATTCTTTGTCTTTTGTCTCTCTTCTGCATCGTCCCTCTCCTTGCATGCTTGTATTTGATGTAGCTCAAATTTAGCAAAATAATGATGTGGGATGTGTGTTTTAAGCAGTAAATCTGCAATAATTTTCAAACCCAGTAAATGTCAATGTCATGTTAGGACTAAAAGACCTCCTTATCTCAACAATCCACTGTTCCTGTTTGAAAACCCGCCCGTTAAGCTGCCCTCATAGTCAGAAAGGTCAGACTGCTGGATCAGCGAGTACATCAAGCTGCTGGAATTGGGCACGTCTGCAGGGTGGAGACTCGGGGGTCACGGGGATGTCTTAACCTTCAGACTAAGGGGTTCATAAACCAGATCTTTACTGATGCACAGCAAAAGAGAAGCAGCATCATAAAGTTCAAACAAGACAAGACCTCGCCTCAGCACGGACGGAGTGGAAAAGGGCTTTATTCAATATAGCTTTGGCGCAGACCTAGACTCCATGGCCCATATGTCACGGGCCTGGCAGAGGAGGGCGTCACAGCCATCCCCAGTGTGGAATCATCTGGTTGAAAGGACAACACGAGGTTGCAGAGGGCGCCTGCATATGTGCAGCAGACAGAAAGACAAGAAGTATAAATTTTATGAATGAGCAAAAGTGCAATAATAGGTTAGAAACTGATGCACTGATTGGATGCATGTGATGAAGAGGAGAGTTGTGAGGTGCTGATGCAGAGAAAAATATGCCAAAATAGGCCCAGTGAAAAGTAGAACTTAATAAACCTCCATGTGTTTTGTATCTTACTACATTTCATATCTTTATATTCAAAGCACGGTAATCACAAGACCAAGAGTGCATGTTTGTGTTATTCCTCTTCAGCGGTCAAGAGGAGGCCATGATGGGTCAGCTGGTGAAGCACGGCCCTTTGGTTGCCATCGTGGATGCTGTCAGCTGGCAGGATTACCTGGGTGGAATCATCCAGCACCACTGCTCCAGCCAACACTCTAACCATGCTATCCTGGTTGTTGGATACAACGCCGCTGGTACATGCTGTCACAGCACTGGCACGAGAATGAATCATAATTCAAGAAAGAAAGCAGGGATTTAATATTTTACATGCTCTGCCACTTCCCTTTTTAGGTCAAGACGGTTTCACAAACCTCGGGCCTGTGAAAGTAATTTAAAGCTGCACTAGGCAAAGAGTTTTAAGTAAAAATATTCCAGGAAAAGTCGAGCACAAATTATTGCTGCAGCAGAGTAGAGTGTCTCATCCCCTCTAATTAAGTGCCAAAAGGAGATGGAGGAAAAAAAAAATGTAACAAGCAATTAATCTAATTATTGAGCCCCCAAATTGTTATTAAGTGAAATATTTGTTGCATGTTTCCAGTGAGAAAGAAGGTGTCTTCATTCTGTCGTTTCCTCGTAGTTCCACTGACGTGCCTTACTCAGCTTTATTAGAAGACATCATCTTTAGAAAATCCTTGATAGAAGCAGAGCTGCATTGGAAATGTGTCATCATATCGCTCCACGGGTGAAATGCTTCTGTAGTTTTAAGAAGCCTTTTAAAGTTCGTGAAAGGTTGAATTTGAAGAAATAAGACGTTATTTTAGCGGCGTGCTGTCAGATTGTTGTCGCGGCTGCCTCACTGTTTACGTATTGATGTAATTCTCAGTATTTTAGATCTAATTTATACAGCATTGATTATTTCACACAGTCTTGTATTTTGTGGGTTTTACATTATGTAACGGTCTAAGGTGGTTACCGCTGCATTGCACACACACCCTCACCCCTTTCACCCTGAAAGTAATTATATCATGAAATGCATGTTGTCTGTTTTAGGGGATATTCCGTACTGGATCGTGCAGAACTCCTGGGGATCCACGTGGGGGAATGAAGGTTATGTTTATATAAAAATTGGTGGCAACGTTTGTGGTAAGTTGGATTTTTCTGTCTTTGTCCGTATGCTGCCATGCCCACCGTCCCCTCAGGGATTAATACATCGTCCTTTTTTCCTCTTCCCAGGTATTGCAGATTCTGTGGCAGCAGTTTTCCTTTGACAAGTCCCCGTGTTTTCCTGACTCTGTCATTGTTTGTGTGTGCGTGCGTGGCTGTTGGCTGCTGCCAAAATTTATATCCGTTTGCCTTCAAGTGTCACTTTAAATGTTTTTTTTTTTTTATTGAAATGCCACCGTGTAACATCACTCAAAGGAAATAAATCACTTTACAGTATACGCTGATGAATGTTGGCTCATACCTGACAAATCAACACACACAAAACTGCAAAGCTGTAATAATAACAGATGCACTGTACAACAATGTATCTTATTAAATACATATGATAGATACATATTACAGGCGGTATATTTATCTATATATATCTATACAGGGATCACATCAATCACTGCATAAATACATAAAATTAATTTTACAGCTTACTATACAAAACACATTATTAACATTATGTACACATTTTACGGCTCACATTTTACATACATGCTGTGCATACTGTCCTATTTTAGATGTTGACTGATTGTTAATACAGAGGTTCATTGTCATTTTATGTACTCCCTCCAGCATCTAAGTCACATCCCAATAATCTGAAATGGCTCCCTCTCTGACACCTTCCCCACGCTGGCGTGAAAAATAATGCTTTTGTAAGAACCCATCATTGCCACCAGTCTGATCGCTGCTCTCACCGATCCATTTGCTTTCAGGTCAGTCGCAGAGCATTTACATAATTTTATTGGAAAACATCTAAGCAAATCTTATCAAGGAGCCATCTGCTTTACTTTGTGACCGGTCAGGATTAGAGATTAGACTGAAATGGTCTAATTTGGCCATTTGATCTATTCAGGGTCAGACCCCGCGTCACAGGTTTGTGTGGTACGAACCTCAGAGCTGCAGCCTGATGGAACTAATGAGCTGGTGATTTGCCGTTCTGTTCTGTAACATAATTGGGAGAGATGAGAAAGATCCTTTCACCCTGCTTGACATTAACATTAAAATAAACACATTTTGTTGTGTTTCTGTCTTTACACGTCACAAAACATCACTTCAATACCCTAAAAAGCCTCACCAATAATACCATCATGGTATCAGATGTCTGTTTCTGACATTATGTATTATATATATTTAATATCATATTTTTTTGCCATGTTTCACTCCCAACATCTGTTTTGCAATATGCTCCAAAAATGCTCGCTTACTGTGCTTTCCTTCATCATCTTCTGCAGTATTTGAGTGTTTTGAACATTTAAGACTGCCCTCACTTCATGAAAAACTCAAGAATGGGCTTTCTCTTGCACATCAGCCTGATGTCATGCACATTTCAGAAACATTGTGCATCTTCTTAACAAATATGCGTTTCTTGGCATGTTTTAATGGCAGCCTATTCACCCGAGCACCTGTCACCAGAACTGAAAACTGAAAGGAAGCCAGGGCACACTACTGAGACGCCAGCTAGTCCGAGTCTTCACTGCTGCAGTAGGAGCTGTCGCAGCATTCGGCCATGTAGAGGAACGTATGAACGTTGGGATTTAGCTTGGGCACCCAGTGGCGAGGCACCAGGAACGTTGCCAGGTTGAACAGATCCACAAACACTTTGTAGCGGTCACTAAAGGGAAAGAGAATCACTTATTAAATATGGAACTCATGCACCCTGACAGTATAATTGGGCATCTGTTGCAAATTGCACTTTCTGAAGGACAAAACTTAGTCTGCTGCTAAAACTTAATGGACGCTGAATAAAGAACCTGTGCGGCTCCTTTGAAATGAGGTACAGTTTGTGCATATCAGGAAAAAGTGACCATATGACAGGTTAATTTAGATAAGCACAGAGTAGCAGTGTCCTGTCCTTATCTAAATTTACTCTGAAGTGTTTAAGATACGTGAAGTTTAAAGTGTTTAATCAGTAGGTTAAAGTTTCCAGCATACAATACCTGACAGTGGACCTCAGGTAGTGGTAGCCTGACGAGCCCCCTGTGCCGGCTTTGCTGCCAATCATACGATGCACCATGCATACGTGATTGTCTAAACAAAAGAGAGAAATATCCGTTGTGATACACTACGAGCAGCGTTCTGGCTCTGCATGTTTTATTGGAGATATAAATTGTTAAGACATGAGTGAGACATAAGTGAGTAAAAAATGTATTTCATGGGAATAAGTTGTTGGACTGATCAGCAGACGAGGACGATGTTAGAATATTTTCCAGCCTCTGAGGTCCTGAACTAACTTAAGCTCTGTAAACTCCAGCTAGTCCGGCTCTGCCCTTAGGCAAAATATGAAAGCATTGGTTTCTTAGCCGAGTTTTTTTCCCCCTTCGTATTTTTCTGTTCACTGGTGAGCACACGCAGCAACCGGCAGGGATTGTACAGTACTTACATCTCCATTTTGTCATGAGGGTGTCAATATCCATGAGGGACGTTAACAGCTGGAAAGGAACCTGGAACCTCGGCTCTTCCCTGAAAGGGTAAAGGAAGATTTGAGGATCTGAGGAGACCTCGTACAGGTGTATGAAAATGAGTCTGGGTGGCGTCCAAGAGCAACTATCATCTGCTCTCTACCCACAATGCAGTTTGTGTTTTGCCCATCTGTTTCACATTATCACCATCCAGTGACTGTCACATGGCTGTTGACCCTTCGCGTTAATGAGTCTCATGTGACGTGTCCTGAACACACAGGCCAGGGTACCACACCTTCTGCTAAAAAGACCCTCAGATAAGTGTTGGAACATTCTCAAGACTGCACAGTGAGTCCAACCACCGGTGTTTTACATGTGCTACAGGTACCACATGGCCTGGATGGCTAACGGGGGTTTCAGAGAAGGGCTTGGACATGAAACTTTTAGGTGGGAAGGATAAATGAGTAACCCTGCCTGAGGAACAAACACTGAGCTGCTCTTGGGCAAGATGTGAAAACCCCAGCTGGGGTCAGCAGGGGGAGACTGTGCAGCTCTCAGATGGAGCTCTATGTCCTATGAATCCCAAATAAATGTAACACAGATGCACCGTGCCGGATGATTAAAGATGAAGCAGTGTGGTAAAAACCACGTACCTGTAGAAGTAGATCATCAGGGCACCTTGGAGAGCTTTGTACGAGAGCCGCCTCTCACCTTGTCAGCAAAATTGAAAATAATATTACAATTTTAGAAGTAGAACAAATTTTCTTTATGTGGTTTTAAGAGTTGTGGTTTAGATTTGAGTCAAATCTCGATCACAAGCGAGACACATGGATCACGACATTTGATTAATCAGTAGGATCTTTTTCTCGTAGAGAGGCTCACCTTTGCTGAGGAGATGGTCGTGGCGCTTTTCGTCAAACAGGGACGTGAACAGCTCTCTCTGTTTGACCAGCTCAGCCATCACTTCCTCCTTCTCCTCAGAATCTGGCATTTCCTTAAAAAAAGGGAAAAAAAAGCGTAAATAAAACTACAGCCTGTCAATCATCTGTGCGCTCCAGGGGGAGCAAAGAAAGTTTGCTCTGAAAGCTGGAGTCATCTCTTACCTCGATTTTTTCCTTCTCCTGATTCAGCCCATCAAATATATTGATTTCCAGCCTTTCCCAGAAATTGAATCCATCCGCCTCCAAGCCAGGAGTTCTCTCCAGCCATTCCTGAGAAGAACAGCCCAAGGTTTTATCACATTCATGCCCTGTTCAGTCACAGATGGGCTCATCCAGGGCAACAGATACAGCAAACAATGTTGGAAGAATACCATAGAAGATATACAGCAGCATAAAATTATGCCTTCTTGATTAAATAAAAAAAATAAATGACTGGTGTTTGGTGGTGGTAGAACATACCTCGACCAGTTTTAAGAGCGTTGGCTCCTGTTCAGTGGCAAGCAGCATCTCACTGTCATGACCCTTGAAATTGTCCCTGTAATGACGTCTGTTGTATGGAACCCTCAGGTTGTCCAGGACCCCGATTTTGTTCTCCAGGATCCGAAACTGAAGGCTTTGGAAACCAGAGGCTGGAGACAGGTAATCCCTACAGACAAGCACACACACACAAGTAAGCATACATGCACACAACACAGGCAGAGTGCACTGGAGGACTGCATCTTATAAAATTTTCAGAGCTGAAGGAGAGAGGGCCAGAAGTTATTTATAAGCTTACCTAAAGTCAAAAAAGTCCAAGGCTGTCATTGTTTCCAGAACCGCAAACTGGTCGACCAGCAGTCTGAAGATCATGACGATCCTGTGGATCCGAGTGTTCACTTTGAGCATGTTGCGTTCGTCTCGGACCTGGAGGAATGGGAAAATATTTAAGGAAGTAATTACTTATCATAGCAAAGGCTGTGAGCGCAGTCTAATTACTGAAATAATTAGAGTTTTAGGTTGTTTGCATCATTGTTTCATCAACCTAATGTGAGCCAGGAAAAAACTTTTAATTCAGAACATCAGCGGGGTGATTCACAGCATGTCTCACTCAAGTTCATATCCAGATTGACAGAATAAGACAAATAATTCCTGCTGAATGTGCTTTTTTGAAAATGAAATGTGACTTACGTGTCCACTGATGAAGATGTCTCGCACGGAGTCAAGTTCAAACAAAATCTGTTTGAACCACAGCTCATAAGCTGAAACACAAACAGTTCAAGTACGCGGTGAAATATTGCACAGCAAAAATTACACTTATCACAAAAAAAAAAACTTTTTCCTGCAAACAAGTTCAATTACTCAAAGCAGAAAGACAAACTAAAAAAAAAAAAAAAAGTAGAAGTGCTCTTAAATACTGCGAACAGAGGAGTTTTACCTTGATGAGTGACAATGAAGAGGTGCTCATCGTGGATCTTATTACCCTTGACTTCGCTCTGCAACACCTGAGCTGAGATTACTTTGTCGAGCTGAGGGTCGGAAGGAATTGAAGCACTTCACTCAAATGTGAAAACAAATCCAGGTTCCAGTACTTTCTTTAAGAAAGCCAGGCACAAAGCCTGATGTGTGTTATAGTCGGAGATTTGTACCTGCAGGTAGTCTCCATAGATGATTCCTCCTTTACTGGCCTTGTTGACCCCTGCCTGAGAGGCATCCTCCTCTTCTTCTGTTGTGTGAGGCTTGCTTTTGAATAACCTGCAGTGTGAAGAGAGAAGGCCTTTTGTTACTTGGTGTTTTCCCGTCGTCAGGATCGGTAATCAATTGTTACAGAGCTGCATTTTATTAATTTAAAAAGAAAAAGAAATAAAAATGAGAGCTCCGTTTCAGGCGTAAGAACAATGTGAACGTACAAATGCCTCTTCTCAAAGTACGGACATCCACTCATGACTTGTCCAAATCAGGTGCAGCAACGGTGTATTCTTCTTCCTATTATTCTTTCTATTTACTAAAATGATCTTCAACGCAATCCAGATTTTTAAAGATCCACCTCATCCAATCAATCATGAGGACACGGTCTCCTTCCGGCCCACCTCTGTTTGTCCTATGGTGCTGTGTTATTTGCCTTGAACCATGATCACCTTCTGGACTTTGTTTTAATCTGCCAAAAGAATAAGCACAGGACTCTTTTCAAATAAGAAGATGGAAAAGAACAAATATTACTTTCATGCACTCAAATAAACTGAAATAAACAGGAGTATCAAACATAAAAAGATCTTAAATGCTCCATTATTTCTCCAGGTGTTTCAATAAACAACAGTCGCTGTCTCGGTCATCTTCAGTGTTTGCTGAAGGGTTTGCTGTTTGTGCCTGTCTGTCAGTTGTCTGTCAACTGAACTTGGTTATGTAAAGGTGCACCGACAGGGGAGGGATTCTTTCTGTTCATACTGATGTGCACTTTCTATCTGTTTTCTTTTGCCTGAGGTTTGATTTGTGTTTCGTACTAAAAACACATCCTTAAATTATACTTTAAGACAGCCAAAGAAGACTGCTGAGAACTCTTTTAACGTGTAAACGCTGAATCAAAATAAGATGAATCTATAAGAAGTATTGATGAGAAACTTCTTTGTGTCGCTCGACTGATCTGTAAATATTTGCAGGTTGGTTAATATTTTATTTACCCTCAGTGACCATCATGGGGAACTGGTGGTTCCAAGGCTATTGATTGTATGCACATCATTTGTTCTAGTACATAGAGCTTATGTTTGTCCCTGTGACTCAGACAAATGTACATACCTTTAAAACGTGATGCAATGCAAAGCAATGACTTACATCATGTCGCGGGCAGTTCGTGAAAAATATTTGCTTTCACTCGGCCGAACCCCAACACGCTGTCAAGCAAATTCTTTTTGAACGACAGTTAACCCAGTTTCATCAATGTAAAACTCAGAATCCACAATCCACTCCCTCTAAATCCCTCCAAGATCATTAGCGCCCTTGTTTTTCACCCATACTCTTTGTAGACTTCTGAAGTACAGTCCCAACAGCCTGTGCAACTGTCCTCAGAAGATCAGAGGGATGATAACAAGCAGCTATTTCTGAATTGGGACATGGAACAAGTCTAGCAATATAATGCTGCAGACTGAGAAAGAAGAGCAGAAGCAGCCCCAAAATTCTTTGTTCTTGTTCCCATTTAGCTGGGATGAATGGGATGGTAATGGGAGGGGGGGTGCAGTGGATGAGATGCTCGAGAGCAGATGAGACCATCGGTGTGTCTTTGAGGCTTTAGCAGACCTGTACATCTCACTGATGGGACACACGTCAGTACGCATTATCTCCAAGGTCTGTGTGAGTCACTGATTAAAGGAAAGCAGAGATACAGCCCAATTAAACTGTTTTCCTCCCAGCATGCCCCTCGTCCTGCAGTCCAGTCAAAGGTGTGTTTGTCAAATGACAAGAGTCACTTCAACAAAAAGCAGCTTATTATGTCAGTATTAAAGATCTGCATGCGCTCTTTCTGCTTCCACCCACCGTTAGCAGCAATTATTAAAGAGGAAATTATTCTGTACTGTAATAATAAAACGTTTTTTCAATAATTATAATGATCAACCATTAGATCGCTCGACGTTCAAAGATCTTCTGATGATCAAATATAATCACCGAAGCTGCTATTTCTAGTATTCACTGGTCTGCACATACTTAATCACGTTGCCTCGTACATAATCTTTCTCTTAATTTTTACAGTTATTGTACTTTTTATGATATTTAACAGGTTGCATCTGGAAGTAATGAGTGTTTAGTTGTTGGCAAGAACAGTTAACAGGCAATCAGCCAGAGATGTTATATGTTTCATCTGAATTGTGCTCCAGACTGTGGGAAAATTCAAGAAACATTACAGTGGCTTGAGCATAAATTAACTGCCAATACTAATATGAAGAAATATGACAGTATTGTTGGGGTATTTGTTTGTTTGCTGCAGTTTAAGTAGAAATACTTGCTGTATGTCTGCTGCTCAGAGATGATTACCATATCAGAATGCATTTTTTATCTAACGATCATCTAATGAGACGAGATTGTAGTGTGTCCACAAGAAAACAGATGTTGTGTCAGAGCTCAGAACAAAGCTGGTTTATGTCGAGATCATAGAATAAATCTGTGATCACAAGGAAACAAAGCCTGTTGGCCCTTCCCGACGTCTGTGGTTGAAACGTTATCCTTGTGTTTGGAGAAGATTTCAGCCGTTTGTTTCTGCGTTTTGGCACCTGCATGTACAGAAGTCTCCAGACAGAAAGAGTCTTTGTTTTTCTTTCCAGAAAATGTACGGTAAATTGGTTTCTAGAGACGGAAGAATTTAACAAATTCATTACAAAGTCAGGGTGCGGGTGCTCGATTCGTTGGACTGCGATCATAACAAAGCTTTCCATAGGTTCTCCTTTATTTATGACATCCAAATACATTTGGTTCAGAAGCTGAATGGAATAAAGAGCAGATTTCTTTTAGCTTTTGGAAATTTTATATGCATTGTCTTCCTAATGTTATCCATATTATCTGACAGTCTCACAGTAATGGGCTTTCCCTGGTATAAACCCCAGGAATGTGTTTTGACATCCTGCCAAGAAACACTTTTGGGATGGAATTTTGGTTTTCTGTCACATAGCTGAAATTTAATTTACCTCCACAGGTCCTGTTCATTTTGCGTCGCAGAGACAGTCCACGAGTTGTCAGCTGGAGGTGAGTAAAAGCAATAATGAACACCATCACCTCGTGTGCATGTGAGAATTATTAAGCGTGGTTTCCAGAGGAGGCAGGTCTGATGAAATTCATGGAGGGACGTCAACTTTTAAAAAAAATAACAGAATATTTGTTGGTGTATTTGTTTCCTCGGTGAATCAATCAGCTTGTTTTATTTACTGGAAGCTCATTAGAGAGCTCAATCTGTTTACTATTCTATGTGTTCATAATTATCTAATCAGCTCGGTTGATGTGCTTGATCGCACATTTCAATATCACATTACCGACTGCTGCATTACTGTAAATTCATCTTCACTTTAAATTACTGTAGCTTTCCGTACACTCAGCTCTGCGTCATATAATCCTAATTGAATGTGAGCGGAGCAACTTGTAAAAAATTCAGAACTCATGTCTAAGTTTCTCAAATCCCAACACCCACCAGATTTGAACCTGCAACATTTATAGTGATGTTTTTCCCCTTCACTAACAGCCGTTTTGACACGAGGCCGCTGCGGGGCCCCAAAAATGAAAATCAACCCCCTAATAATTAAATCCCAGCTGTATGACATCACACTCGAGCCTCGTGCACGATGTGTAGCGTTCTCTTCAGTGCTGTGAGGTTGGATTGCAAAATCATTTCATGTTTGGTACAGTGCGAATCCATGCTGCTACCTTTGTGTTACATGCATACAATGAGGCTCAATTGAATTATGAAACATGCCTCATTTTTCCATTTCTCTGATGTGGTTATTGCATGATGCTTTTGGGTCTTTGATGTTCTTGCAAAGTCGTGCCATCTCTTTTATATAAGCCTTTGAAGTAGGTCTAGTCATGCTGCGTGGCGATGCGCCGCGCTGTTGCTTTGGCAGTGCCGACTGTGGTCACAGTGAGATACTGCAGCAGGACTGCAGATCATTTTAACATTACTGCTTTATCTATTCCATTTGATGTCTCTTTAAATTAACCTGGAGTATCCAGAAGTGATGTTTATCCCCCTCCTCCCCCAACACCTGCCACACTAATCTCTAGAGTTTGACTGAATTATTTTAAGTATTTTCTGACCTCCCTTAAAGCACAGTGATGGCTGCTGCTCTAATAAGTGTGCAGCTACATGGTAAGTAGGTACACCGGATGACTTTCTGAACTATGCACTTTGTACCACTAGGGAGCATCAGAGGACTTTTAAGAGAATCAAAGATTTGAATGCTTTGTGTTGGGCAGAATGGGGTTTGCATTTGAAGATTTTTCAGCAGGGTTTTGGTGGAGTATGAGTCGCTTTGTATGGATATATCATAACAAATGGAGGTTCGTTTAAGTTCACTGTAATTTCAGTGTGAAGGAAGAATAGACAATGGCTCACAGGGGAAGTAAAATAAGACATTTCATTATAGGAAGGCGGGGAAGGGGGTTGCTATACCCTGAGGGAGTCTGATGAGAACTTTGAAGGCATGTATTTCAGATTTTGAGCTGAAGAACATTCAAAGAGATGTAGCTTTGTTGAGCTCTATATGT
Organism: Chaetodon trifasciatus; assembly: GCA_037975065.1. Classification (NCBI taxonomy): domain Eukaryota; kingdom Metazoa; phylum Chordata; class Actinopteri; order Chaetodontiformes; family Chaetodontidae; genus Chaetodon; species Chaetodon trifasciatus. The sequence continues at coordinate 5,221,272 of JBBMOE010000036.1, read as the reverse complement.
CATAAAACAATTTTTTAAATTTCTCAAACCATATAAAGAATCTGTGAGACGCCGGAGCAGCAGAGGAGGTCAAAAACAACAGCATAAAACAACCTCTGAGCAAAGAATATTCTGCTCCCATTTGGTTTGAAATGCCGTTTGAAGTTTTACCATGAAAAAGAAAATCGCTTTCATATGACGGGCTTGTTTTCAGAATTACGCATTCCACCATCAGAGCTCCTCTGTGCTTTGATGAATAACACTTATCATGAGTGCGGGAAAGCTGATCACAACCCAAATGCAATTTTAAAAATTGAGCTATCAAATGTTCAAACCTAAAATCCTTTTTGATTATGATGCTGACTGAGTCGCTGACTGCTTTTAGGCAACCGTCGACATTACAGGTTAGTTATTCTCACAGTGTCTTCAGCCACAATTAACACTCTTCTGTTCAGGACAGCTTCGAGCAGCTAACTTAAAATTAATGCCGCATTTGTCTTCGTTGGCTTTGTAGCTCAGAAGATGTATTTTTAATCACTACCGTACTTTGTAATTTTCATAGTATTTGGAATACTGAAGCCATGCAAAGGCTTTAACATATCCAAATTAATGTCAGAGTCACCCGGCGGCTACGTTTTCTCACCATTCACATTCATTTAAAAGTGAACAGTTCATTTCTGAGTCGACAACAAAAAGGTAGAAGTTTGTATAGTTGTTAAGAAAACAACACACCAAAAAGAACCCCAATATCATTTTAATCCATGAGTGCATTTAACATTCAAAAAAATTATACCTACCGAGAACATGGACGTGAGCTATATTTGGATCCACTGTAACCTTGTTTATGTGAGATGGGTTCATGAAATATTTGTGTTGATGAAATATTCATTGGACAGGAAGCCAGGTCAAAAGGCATTATGCCCAATAAACATTAAATTTAGTGGAAATAATAGTTGACTGCATGTTATAGATACATCACCACTTGTAAATACTTGTCACTACATGCACAGGTTTCTGTTAATTACTTAAACAGAGCATTGTGAAGAAGCCCCACATTAGCCATATTAGGAGGAACGAAACTCAAAAAAAGAAAAGCATGTCTGAAAACTCAAAGAAAAAAAAAATCAAACTCAGCTGGACTTTATTCGTCATGTATAAACACAACATAAATTACTGTTAATATGACTAGTACAGACATTTACTCAGTTTCTTAAAAAAAACGACAAAACTGTTGCATAATTTACAAAACATGGTGTCCCTGTGCCGTCCAAGACACATCTGTGCCTGTCCCCCAACAGAGTTCTTCATACCTCTACGGTCCTTTCTTCACAATGAATATTGGGTATTTAAACATGGAAACTGTTCTTTTTTCAGTTTAAAAACATCTCAAAGAGAATAAGACATTTTGATGTTTTGAATGTTTACAGTGCTAAATCTGGTATACATAGTGGTTGTTTGGTGAGGATATCTCTAACGTCAGAAGTCTCTGATTTTAAAAACAAACATTTGCTCAAGGACACTGCTTGCTCTCAGAGTGTGAACTCTCGAGCCTCGTACTTCTACAGAAGTGCAGATATGCATAATGTAAACATTTCCTTTGCTCTTGTACTTTCTGAAGAGCCAGACTTGTCTTGATGAAAACAAAAAAAACAACAAAACAAACCCAAAAAACATAAAACACCTACATTAGCTGACTGTTTCCCCAAAGACACCACTATTCCTCTGCTTCAGAGTCCAGAGTCCAGAAAGGCTTGTGCAACAGAGGAATTGACCTGTAATTGCCATGTTAAGGCTTGGTGTAGTTATACATTTACTCTGTAGTCCCTAGGCCACAATGCACAGCATTGCTTTTGACCCCTTGTATGTTTTTCCTTGTTTTTGCTCTTTTTTTCCTTTTTTTGTACAAAAACACATCAACACTCAGGTTACATAAGAGCAACCATTGATTACAGTTGCTTTTCATTTTGTCCACTACTGTGTCTCTACCAAAACTAAGTCTCTTTGGCAGGAAATGCTCCTCGTATTGTTACCTTTTCCCAATTTCACTTTGCCGAAGAAAGTGGATGTTATTAGAGCTGTCTGCTAATTCTGGGTACTGCTCAATGGAGAGCACATAGTACCCATCGTACCCCAAAACTTTTCCACTACTCAGAAGCTGCCTCTTCTCCCCCTCTGTCCAGGGGCGGACCCCCTCCTCGCCATCTCGCACTCGTTGCTGCTCCCTCGCCCAAGCACCCGCAAGGGCGCGCTGACGAGCGAGCTCAACAACCCGCGCTTTCTCCTCGTCCACCGTGGATCCGTAGCGGATATGAAGAGCCAGAGCACCGGCGTGAATCTCCACGTCTGCAAAGCGGCGAGTCCGACTATCCATGACCGTGGTGGACTGGGAAACAGTCACGTTGACACCGTTCTCCAGAGTCTTGTGTCCACTAGTGAGGTGCAATGCAGCAAGGTCGGCATCTGGAAGGCCTGGCTTGACAAAGTAGTGCGTGTCCCGTCCTTCTATGGTGAAGTGGAGGTCTTCCAAATAGAAAGCATTGTTGAGGATCGTTGCAACCTTGATACAGTCCTCACTGGCCACGTTGAGCGTGTGAGTGTGAACGCTGCCCTTGTAGATGGCAAACATAACAGCTCTTCCGATGGGAGACATTGCCGCTGAGAACCACAGCCAAGACTTTTCACCTCTGCGACCTCGACTGAGATGGACCTCTGGCAGCCGCTCGAATGACAAGAGAGAATGCGCTTGTCTGGTTACTTCCTGCTGGACCCCAGAGATAGACTGTAGGAAAAGTGCAGTGAAACGTTAACGCCTGAACATGGCAGAACCTGACTCTCCAGGCCATTTAGAACCAGCTACTGCTCTGCTTCAGAGAGTTTTTCATCCCCGTCTAAGATAATGGTGTTTTCAAGCTGTTTTCAAGTAGATATATACCCCATGACAATTTTTATAGCAACACTTTTTTGTGTTAAGGCCTTAGACCAAGGAATCATAAATAGCTTCAAAAGATTGTTTTAACATTAGCTACCCCAAAATATTACATATAAAGTTAGACAGTGTTGAAATGTGTTCAACTGGCAACTACAACAAGACAGAGGAAAGTGCACATTGTGCTTATTATGTGGATTATTATGCAAATATTGCCCAATTAAAATTCATAGTCTATGAAATACATAGCAATCCAATTAGCAGATGGCAGCTTCAAAATACTGATGTAAGACAAAAACAAAGTAACGTTTTTGTTGTCTGTCTGATCCCCTTCACTTACACACTGTGTGTTGGCAGGAGGAGGATAATAGTTGCCTTTATTGTGTGTCCAATATGCATGAGAGATACTCATTTTACCCACCGGCAGATCATCCCAGCGCTGACTCTTCCTCAGTTCATAGGACGGCATGCTTAAATCAAACTTTGGGACTGGAAATCCAGGAATGGTGTTGTGAAGGTGAAAGCCAAAGGTTACAAGCCAGCTGTTCACATCTGTGCACGAAAACATTTAAAGACATAAAGTTAACAAGTCACAACACGAGTACCACTGTACTGTACCATTCATTTTTATTAGGAAAACCTGTTTAAGAATTTCATGCTGTATATTGAGACAAAAGCAATTTCTTAAACAGCTCATTGAGCAAATGCTTCAAGAACCTGAAACTGCTGAGTAAATGCTAATTATTCCAGCACAAACAAATTAAATAAAAAACAAATATAAAATGTCAGAAAAGCATAGAGATTAACTATGCAAATTATAATGGATATTTTTCACTATTTCACAACATTTTAAATTATTCATGGAAATTCATCCGCAGAAAAATCGATAATGAAGTAATCAGTTAGTTGCAGCCCTAATAATTAGCAAAAGTACCAGAAGCTTTAACTGTGATAGTTCTTACCTGCAACATATTCTCTCACTTCATGGACTTTGCTGATGGGGTTGTTATTTCTGAACATGTATAAATTAAAAGGCGTCGGCTCTTTGCCAACTTTTTTCCATATAGAGACATCAGGAACAGTCCACCTTCCAGACATTATATCATAATCCTGCTCCCCGAAGTGCAGCAGTTTGGTCAGGGGATCATACAGTCCTCCGTGAAAACCGAGCACAAGCTGGAAGTCTGGGTTTGAGTCGAAGTAGACCTCACCATATGCTGTGTACTGGAGCTGTTTGACCAGGAGGCCGTTGCTGGTGAAGACGGCCAGAGGTGTGCCGGTGTTATCACAGGCAATGTAGAACTCCTCCCCACTGCTGATCTCCATAGCAAACAAATGTCCCTGAAGGTCATAGTAGAGTGAGGTGATCTCTGAACTGGAGTGGTTGTATACATGTGTAATCCTGGCCGGGTAGCTCAGGTCGGCATAGAAATACTGCAGGTGTTGGCCCAAGCTGGTCTTAGTGGACACTCTGCGACCGAGTCCATCGTAGCGGTACTGAATCGTCCAGCCGCTGCTCTTGCTGTAGACTCGCACCAAGAGTCCTTTGGAGTTGTACTCAAAGATTTCTGCTCCCCTCTGACGGAGGAAACCGTCTTCATCCATTCTGTATTGGATATCTCCAAGGCGGGTGATGCGGTCTCTCAAGTCGTAGCGCAGAGGAAGAAGTCGGGCACTGTTTCCCGCATTCAGCAGGTGCAGATTTCCATTAAGGTCATACGTGTAGCGCCACATCACTTTTTCGTTCAGGTACACAGTCTGGAGCTGGCCATCCACGTCGTACTCATAGCTGTACTTGGTGGTGTTGGCAAAGGGGCCGATCTTGATCTCTCGCTTGGTGACTCGACCCACATCGTCGTACTGAAAAGTGATCCAGTACATGAGTGAGCGGAATATTTCATACTGGATTTCCTTGATGCGTCCATGTGCATCGAAGTGCTTGGTGTAGGTCATGACTGCAGTGGATATGATTTGATTTATGTCATAGTAGATCACCCCAAACTTCCCAAACTGTTCAACCTTTCCTGAGATGTCATCAAACTGGTATAGATCAATGGGTAGCGGTGTTTCGTTGATGACGCCTTGCACGCTGGTGACACGCAGGCTGCTGTCATAGGTGTAATCAAAGCGTGCATTGACCATGCCGTCCTCACTGAAGCGGAAAATCTGCCGGTCCACCAGGGGACCCACTTGGCGGTAACGGATGGAGCAGATGAAACCTTCATTCTGCAGGTTGACAGTCTTCAGCACACCTGCCGTCTCATCGTAGGTGAAGCTCACCCTTGTGCTGTCATACAGGATCTCTGACAGTTTGTTCTGCCGGCGGTATCTGTACAGGACCCTCCGGCCTGTGCCAAGGTGAGCTACTCTCAGTAGGAGGCCATCTTCGCTGTAGTCCACAGCCACTGAGGCATTGCTCTCTGGGGGGTGATAAAGGTTCCTGTAGTAGCCCACTGACCGGATGGTCTGCATGGTGTAGCGAGCTACGCTTGGCATCGTGACAGCAGAAAGCCGGTCCAGAGAGTCGAAATCAAATATGTACTGCCGTTGACTGTGGAGCAGGAGAACCATGGACTAGAGGGAAAAGAGCAAAATAGCAAGTGTTTTCATGAGTTGCATGATATCTATACATAATATATGTGTAATGACAAGCAGGTTGAGTGGAGGCAGAGTGAGCAGAAATTTCCGGTTTGAGAAAAGGGGAAACATATATGAAAGATGCACTGGAGTGTTGCTGCCCATCGAATAATCTCTTAATACAGCATGTACAGCTTTGGTCTACAAGTACTTGGAAAATTATATATTGATGCTGAACACAACATAACCTTCTGTCAAGTCTATTGGCTAAGAACGCTGGTGCAGAAAATTCAAATAAGTTCAACTGAATGATCGCCTTGTAGTCAACAAGTATCTGACAGAAGCAACGTTTAATATTAACTCGTATTACTCCCGGAAAAGACTTTAATTAATGTACAGCATATGCAGTGTTTGCACTGTGATCCGTCTTCTAAAAGTTTACCAGCCTTTCTGTTAAAATGTCCTGCCCAGTCATCCGTTCCAAACAGAGGTTCCCTGTGCTCCCTGAGCTCTCTGTGTTCCTTATGTCAGAGTGTTGACATGGCCTCTCCAGGTCACGCAACAAAAGGATGCGGCTGGGAGTGGCTAGGAAAATCTCTGCATGTTTTTTATTTCCTCTTCTGTAGCTGAGCATCTCGGTGCGATAGTGTGCTGTTTGGCATGATGCTTTTTGCACAGCGTGTGTGTGCAGCTCTTTGCATCACAATGTACATAATTTAGCCTCAGTGTATTCTTTGGAAAATATACAAGAGGAACCTTCTTCCTTGCTAAATAATAAAGCATACACTTAAACAAGGAGCAGATAGGAAGACTACCTGAAACCTACAGACTGGACAAATCACATGACCCAAATATCTGCATATTTTTCAGTCATGGCGGTCAGAAAGGAACAGATATTTAACAATTGAGTAAATACAGTTATTAAATACGTGAAAATTGTGCTCTTGCAGGATTTCATATAATCACAGCCTGTCAGTCACCCAGTGTTTTGTCTCTGTATTTACTCAGTCTTTCAATTTCTAGCTGCTAAGACTAAAAACCAGTGCAAACAGTCATTAAGTGTCGGGTGTCCAGTCTTTCTAAGTTTGAGCCATTTTTTTTAAACATTTTTTTGGAAGGGACCATGAACAATATTAAACATACATGTTACCATTTGATGGATTGCACTAATTTTCTTCTTCAGTCGCTTGGCAGGTCACAATTAAAACACACACGCAGTGACAGAACAGCGCTAAACGAACAGGACACGACACTTGATACAACATGCAGCAGAACATAACACAGTTCGTCTTCTGGCTGTACAAACAGCGATTTAAAGGGTATACTGTGCACTGCTGCAAGTGCATTTTGAGTCAGTTCAGCAAGCAGAGCTTAGGATACTAACATTCTGTTCTACATACTGTTCCAGGACCAGAAACATATTACTATTGATTCTTACTGTGGCAGAGATCGTCATCAGCCCTAACGTTAATCCATTCTGGAGCCTTATTTCCTTGGTTAACCCTCAGCGTACTGCAGAAGAGTAGTCTGGATAAACCATTTTACGTTTTACCTCCTCAGTTTGCCACTGAATTTTAATTACAGAGTAGAGGGTGAGGTACAGCTAGTGGATGCAATCCTTCTGAACATTTTTATATGCAAAGGGTGTAGATGATGCTCATAAGTCTGCAGTTAGTCTAAAATGATTACTGTGTTTTCTAAGTACCTCTGTAAGAAGCAGAATTATGTGCATGGAGCTGGTGATTATTGCAAAATAAGCCTCTTCAGGGTGACCTCTGCTACATGTCAGGGTCTTTATTCATCCTGTAGCGATAATGACTAGCCTGCTGTACAGTGTGTCTTACATATCGCTTCTTCGGGTCATGTAATTTTCTTACCTGCTCCAGGTAGGTGTAACTCCATATCTTCCCATCAGCAAACACCCTGGAAACCAGGCGGCACTGGCTATCATATTCGAGTCTCTCAGTGGTGGGACCTCTCTGCAGGGCACTGATTTGCCCGCTGCTAGTGCGGCTCACATTAACCGGCAGTAGCTTACTGCTGGGCACCCAGAGCACTGGGTGGCCTGCTGTGTCGTATATAATCTTTAAGAGGAACTTCCTGTGGTCATCATAAATCTTCTCTGTCCTCAGGGTGCGATCATAATCGACGGAAAGAATGTTCCGTCCGTTCACCTGTGGGAGAGATTTAAGAAGGCATTAGAGAAAAATCTACTACTAATACTACTACTACTAGAGATATTTAATAGATAACACTTAAAAATGTACATTGTTTATACAACAGTACAATAATAAGAGGAAATTCTTGGTTTTGATATCACTGTTCATTGTCTTTGCCACTGTATTCTCGATGATTTTCACTACAGTTGTCACAGAGATTAACACCCACTTCACGAGGCTCATTAAACTGAGAGACACTCTGGCGATTGTTCAGGTACACTTAAATCACAACCTCCTAAATTTAGTGGAGACGAAAATTACTCAGAGGCAAAGTAACCACCCAAGTTAAGTTCATGAAATACCGTAAATCATAAATCTGCATGTCGGATTCAAAGGGGGAGGAATAAGAAGAGGTGGACAGAGTACAGTACTAGAATATTGATGACCCTCTACATCAGGAACTAATGTTGATGTGACTCTTAAATTTCAATGGAAAGAAAAAAACATTTTGGAAGGTTATAATAAGGACAGTGACACAGCTACATAAAACAACAGCTGTCATTTTTTGGACAGTTTGATCTAATCTAGTGTCTCTGCCATACTCCTTCTACCACTGAGGTACGTAAGTCCACAGGAAATGCCCACTTTTGCATGCATGGGGCGCTGGTCATTTGCATATGCCACAAGGAAGAATCAAACATACCCTAAGCTTGCGTCCAAACACGATAACTTTCCCTCTGGCTTGTTCTTTCCGGAAGCGCCACTCAACCAAGTTTTGCCCACTCTCGCCTGGCAAGCTCATGTTGCGTCTGGCCACAGTCGGATTGGCAGCGCCTGCCAGGATGTGGGGCTCTGTCTGGTAGTGGGTGTCCATCCCGTTGGCATAGGTAATCCTCAGCGAGTTGTCAAAGCCCACTTGATAGCTACTTCTACATTGGTCTGTTGATAGTAAACAAAAAGTGAACAAAAAGTGCAACTTAGAACAGAGAAATAGGTAATTACACACCAAAATGAATGTTATTGACGTTCTCCTGAGCTAAGTATCGGTTGAACTTAATTGTCCTTTAAGTCCGTAGTATTTCAAATTAGACTATTTTCCCACAAAAAGAATGAACATGAATGATGCGCTGAAATAACTGGACCATCTGGCTCTGGCAGAGAGTAGAAACCATTTAGATACAAGGTTGATGTGTCTCCCCGACACGCCAAACCCTGCACACTGAGAGAGTAATCATTTACACTGTCGTCTGTCAGACCCTCTGAGCTGTGATGATACACGACTTAAGCTTACTCAACATTGCCCCGGCGACCCCTGAAACAATGACAAATAATGGCTTACAAAATAGCTGCCTGAGTTGGGAAGATGAGCGTTGCGGCCTTACCCTGAGCCAGAGTGTAGAAGGCACGAATGGTTGAGGTATTTGTGGTGATGCTGATTTCTTCCTCTGTCATGGAGCTTTCAATGTCCACGGTCAAAGCGCTGTATATGTCTGTGTACAAGTTATTCACCATTCCGGTGGGGAACGTCACATTCATGAGCCGTCCTTCACTGTCATAGCTGTTTGACAAAAGGAACATCAAATGACAAAGAGCTGATATGTATGAGGGCTCTCAATGCATTCAATTATCAGCTCTTTCATACTTGTTGAGTTAACCATTGACTTTATTGTAATTAAAATGTCACTTTTTTTTTCCGATGTTCAGTTTCCAGAGCATAAGTGACGGGGCGGCGTATCAACCCAAGGCGCAATTCAAATATTTGATATAGGTGAATGACACATCTCATGAGATATCCGTTTTATATGAATTTGTATGAATGGACTCAATTATTTAGATGATTGATGTGTCATTACAATCTCAACTGAATGCTTTGCTTTTTTAGTCATAGTGAGGATGTCACTCATGGCATAATGTGACATGACAGCGACTTTCACAAGGGAGGAAAAAATCAATCATTGAGAGGCCATGCTACAAAAAGAAAGCGTCGTTATGATTGCTTATTTTAACAAAATAACAGAAGTGAGTTGATCATTTTGTTCAGCTGTCCTTTTATAAATGCATGAGCATCAAAACATCCCAATGTAACCAACTCCTCTGCTTCTCCTCTGCTAACTACAACACCACTGAACACATGGTTTAGTCAAGTAAGAAGAAAAAGTAGCATACTTTATGGATATTGAGTTATTATAGTCTAACTAGGCTATTTTATAGATCTGAGGCAAATTTTATAATTAGGTTTCAATTAAATGTGCACCCTGAAGCATTTTGCAGGTAAGTACGGCTACCAATTATAGCGTAAACTTGCACCGAGATGTGACACAAGAAAGGACACACACAGGGTTACACACATGCAGGTGTACACCTATAGCAAACATTTCTGTCTTTGTACATCATAATAATTAGTTTAGAGCTTGAAAAGGGAATCTGAATGTTAGTGTTGTCTTTAAACTGCAAGTGTATTTGTTTACATAATTTGCATGAGTATGCACAAAGTAGGAGGGGTGTTTTAATTTGTACCACGAGCAGGTTCCAAATGCAGAAGGACTAAATGAATTGCAAGCTCAATCAGTCCGCCAGTCTCCATTTTACTTACTCATAGAAAGTCGTCCAGCCAATCTCTGACGTCTTTGTAGCCAGCAGGCCGTTGTTACCGTGGTAAGTGAGAAGCACTAGCTCCTGGCCCTGCGCTGTAAGCGTTTTCAGTCCGCCGTTGGTGCTCATGGTCAGCCAGATCACCTGGTTGTCAGGGGCCACGATACGCACCGGCGTGCGGTTAGGATCCCTGCGGATTCTCAGAGTGTTGCCGCTGCTGTCGGTAACAGCTGTGATGTCGTTCTCTGTGCTGTAGCTGAAAGTGTATTTCAGGTCGCCAGTGAGCAGGCTGGCAGTGTGCTGGTGGGTGCCATTACTGTCGAACATGTACAGCTCCTGGGCATCGGGGGAAGCCACCTCATATGTACCCGCGCTGGAAGTCAAAGTTGGCCCGTTTCTAGAGATGGCCCGGATGCGGATGTTGCCCAGGTCTGCCACATAGAGTGTTCCATCTGGGGCCGCCACTAAAGAAGATGGAGCATTGAGCCTCGCGTCTTTGGCATAGCCGTCCCCTGTCTGGTAACAGTCGCAGTTGGCATCATTCTTGCAGTCGCAGTCGGAGGGAGCCCCAGCCAAATGAGTTATCTCACCATCCACAGAAACCTTTCGGATCCGGCTCATCTTTCTCTCATCTGTCTCCGCGATGTAGATGGCCCCATGGTAAGATACAGTAATGGAAACAGCAGATTCCAGAGGGGTTAACTGCGCCCTCTGTCCACCGGCCACGCCTCGCTCCAGCCCAGCCAATGGGCAGTGGATAGGTCGGCCGGCTGCTATGCTCACTTGACCATTCTCCGTGATGCGCAGCACGATATTGTTGTCCAGGACATACAGTGAGTTGTCCATGGGACTAACTGCTAGGTCTGTGGGCCACTCCATAATCACCTGAAATACAGGACATAAGCAGATTATTGTCTATTTTGCCACAAGATTAACATTATACATCTGAAATACAGATAATTGCACTTATCATGACTCATATTTCATCTAAACTGAGATCCAGAACAACTTAAGCTGTGAATAAGTCCTGCTCCCTCAAGCTATCCCCTGTTCCACTCGCCTCAGACAGACAATGTATTCCCTCACAGAAGACGACTTTTATCTGTCTGTCTGTTCAGATAATTTTCCATTATGTCCTCTCTCCCCTCTGCTTTTCTAGTAAAGTTTTATCACGCTGCCACTGAGATTTCAAACTAAGTGAAGTGTCAGGTGTTTCTCCCTGTGTGGCTGTAGTATAACTGCCAAAATAGCCTGAGTATGCATTTCACACTGTCCTGCCACTATTGCTGCACTAACTAAACTGAGAGAGGAGCTACCAATTGGGTGATCAATTAAGTATTTCAAACGGAGTAAAAAATCATTTCACATACAAAAAAAAAAAAAGCAGAATTAACAACGTCTTGGAAAAATAATAAGCAGATATTACAATCCGAAGCTTTCACCACGGCTAACCGTTACAGTCTGCTTGTCAGAAATGTGTCAGAGAATAAAAGGCGCCTTGTAACAGTACAAATGACTGGCCTGGCCTTCAACAACATAACGGTGTCATTAAAACTGTCAAAACGCTCCTGAATTGTGCTTATCCACAGGGTGATTAATAATAAAACATACTGCCTCTAAGGCTGCCACCAGTTAAAGTGCACTGAGCCAAATTCTCTAGCTGGGACGCCTGAGGATAATACCGTCTCGCCAAAACCTTGTCTTTATTGGCTCAAACCAAATGACTTGGTTAATTAACAAAAAGTGACAAGCTTAATCCTTTGTCTTCATGTTCTCTTATGTTCGTCCCCCTTCATGTTCACCACCCACCCACCCACCCGCACACACAGATTCCCTCTCTTCTATTTACATTAAAAATGTTCTAATGCTTCTAAAAACACCTTTTAATTTGTCTCCCTCTCTCAGTAGGACACAAGAATAACTGTGATATCTGCTGTCAGGGTCATTTGGTTCTGACTCTTGCGGTCCTTCCCATCCACTTTTGAAGTGTTTTGTTTGTAGTCTTGCACTCTCTTTTAGTAAGCTGATCTGAATTACAACATTAGAAATCTAATTAAAATGTAAATTGGTTAGCTTAAAAACAAACCAGAAAAAAACAGTTATGTCTGCTGCTCGCATGTAAGAGGTGGGAGAACCTGATCCTGCGGCACTTTCGCTCTCCACAGCCAATACACCGAAGAATTCACTTTCTGCAGAAACATGCCGTGAATGAATCCATTTTCATGTGATAAGTCTTTTTTAGTTCGTATTTGTCTTCATTATTCATCTGAAGTCAAATCTCAAGTCTCTAAAGGAGTGAAATGAGGAGCAATATTAATGTTTAAGTGCATGGAGCTGCACTGTGAAGAGTGTCATGATAGTGTAATGCTGTGACCTCCTGTGCGGGGACAGATCATATCACCTCCTTCGCAGGTAGATGGTACACGTCGGTGCCGGCCGTCGCCAGGTGCTGCAGCAGGAAGGATTTTGTGTGCAGCAAACTGAGCACTGCGTCATTATCATGTATGGTGTCCTCAATCCTGAGTATTTCTAGTGGAACACTGAACACTAATTCAGCTCCAGCCACATCAAAACAAGCCCCCCAAACTGAGTAATTATTCTTCCCTCCATATCATCCGCCGTGACCTGAAAACTCATCTCAAGAAACACTTCATGTCTCCACTTCCTGCCTAAATCACATCTTCCTTCGAGAACATATTTTCCTCCTGTACTCTCAGAGAAAATGCTCTGCTCTCATCGAGCTCGAGGAAAAAAAAAAAAAAATCATTGGTTTCCTCTGTTGATTCTTCACCAGGCTCCTGATAATGTTGGTGTTCTAGGAACTGGGGCGTATTCCACTGATGTCACTGTGCGTTTCTCTGGATTTTCTATTTATATTTTTTTAACCAGGAAATCTTCACTCAGATTAAATTTCTCTTTTGTTTAAGTGGGTCCTGGCCAAGACAGAGAGCATTAACCATGTTACAAACAAAGCAGATAACATAAAATCTCTTTCAAGGTCAGAATTAAACAAAAATGGGATTACAAAACCATAAAAAAAATTACAAGAATAATTTAAAAGAACACATCCTTGAAACAAACTGAAGAGCCACTTTAAAAGCAACCTCAGGCTAATCTACAACCATCAATATAAATAAGTAGAAATGATCTAATGCCAGCAAATAATAAATTAATTCCACTAAAACATCCTGATTCTGATATTCTAGCAGCCACAAGGGAGAGCATATAGTTTGTGCAGCACTGATTTAAATTCCCAGAGAGAGACCCGGTTTTGCAATTTCAAATTTAATTGCGCAAGGTTCCAGACAGACGGAGCAGCATGCAAAAAAGCTTTTTCACCCAGTTCACTGAAGAGTTTGGAAACTGTTAATAACAACATAGACGCTGAGGTACATTTAAAAAAAAAAAAAAAAGCCCCTCCACGTCTGGAAAACCCAAAAAGCTCATCGTTCATAAAAAGAGAGGAGTTACACTGCATATGTAATATATATATATGCAGTTATATAACGCTGCATATCAGAGATGAGTCATGGGTGAGCAAACTGAAACAGGGTTAGAAGGGCGGGGGCACAAGGTGGCGCTGTGACATGCTCCATGTCGGCGCACAGACAGGGCGAACAGCTGTCTGGCACTTGAGTGTACAAGTCACCTGATTGATGTCCATGCTGTTGTCACACGTCAGAGGGCGGGCCGATGTCAGGTCGTTGGAACCAAGGAAAGTGGAGATGATGCCGTTCTGGTCCACCTTTCTGATCGTGGTGCCGTCAACAAAATAAATCAGGCCGTTCTTGTCGACGGCGATGCCTGTTGACATCAGGTAAGAGGGAGGAAAAAGGAGAAAAGAAGAGAACGGGGGGGGGGGGGGGGGGACGACTTGTGAGAACAGGAAAACATGGTGGATATGCGGCATCTCTGCTTGCATGACTCAGTGGACAGAACACGATGGATACATGTGTCAAGCTTGCCTTCCCATTATTCAGGTCACTGCAAAAAGCACAGCCGTCAATAATTCATGGGCTGCTTTTCTGGTATTAAATAATTTCTAAGGCAGAAGTGGGAAAGGCTGTATTCATACGGTATATATGCACTTGCCGCATCTTGTAACCCTGCTCTCTAAAAGAGGACCTCGGGAGGTGGGGGTGTCAATGAGCGGTGAGTTTGGGAGATTTTTTGACATCGGCAATCATCAACAATCTGCACACCATTTGAGAAATGAATGAGCGCGGGAGCGGAAATGACAGCTTTGGCCAATTTTAGATGAAAGGGGTGAAAGACAGGCAGTTGCCATGGTGACAACTCTGGACTAAATTGTCTCAATGATTGAGTGTCAGCTCACAGTTGTAAGTTGCAGCCGAGGCGGTGCGGAGTTGCAATAACCATTTGTCCCAAACTGGGAAAATACATTAACGGACCACGCCAGCCTCTCCATCGCTCTCCGTGTCACCGTTCTGCCTAATAGAGACCAGCACCTATGGGAATTCAATCACACCTCACACACAAGGAGACTCTCTTTCATTCTCCACACTGGTTTCAGCACGCCGCCGTTTGGGCTTTCATTCAAAAGACTGAGACCTGCTGATCTCAGAAACATATATGGAAAATAGCTCTTTAGTTCCTGAAGGATTCTGAGGGATGTTTTGAATAAGCTTTTACTTCATTCATACCTTCACATTATGATTTCTTTTTCGACCAAGTCTTTAAAAGCTCCTATGGAAGGTGAGTGGTTTGGTCCGACCTGTGGCGAGGTCTGCCTAAGATTGCTTTCTGCTAAAACATTGACGAGCGCAGGGAGCCCGCGGTGAATCCTTGGGAGCTGGCTATTTGACAATCTGAGATTCTCAGACAGATGAAAAGTGTCACATTTGAGCAGAGTTCACCAAATGTCTGAGGGGAGAAAAAAATGAAGCCATCTGCTGTTTCTTCTCTGGTCTCGGCTTCCACCCACTCCATCATTAGAGTCGCTCCCTCAGATTGCCTTCACTCAAGCCTTTATCACCCAGCTGAAGCTGTGCTATTGCAGTTGGCATTCAGAGTGGGCAACAACTATCGCAAAACAATTCATCTTAGCTTTTTCATCCAGAAGAATTTATGGAAAAGTGAGCAATCCAAGCACAAATGGCCATGTGCTATTTGAATGTGAACAACTGGTTGTGCATGGCGGGTATCGACGAGGTGCTACTTTAAGCTTTAAAGGCCTGGAGACGTTCAGACGAGCGGTGGGGAAAAAATCTTGAAGTAACATTTCTTCAAGTATACATTTTAAGGGTATTTACAAGAACATCCAATTATGCAAAATAAATTATGCATTAAATTTCTGGAGGTTAAAACAACAACTTCTTGTTCAGCGGCAGCAGTACATGGCCTTAATTTCTGAAAGGTCTGTTTTTGTTGCCTTTTTTAACTTGACAGTCCCGCTAACTTTCACTTCAACACATGAACCTCAACTAAAATTCACCAATTAAAATCAGTCAGGCCGGAGTTGGCACAGACCCCAGTGGCACACATAAATTTCAATTTAGCAGTTGCCACTCCTGACTGAGAAACCCATCACTGCGTCCCGCCCCTCCATTTCAGTACAACATCTTCATTAGTGTTAAACTTTACCTTTGGGCCCAGTGAGAGAGGCCTCTGGAGCTTTGCCTCCATCGCCACAGTGGTTCTCATCAAAGGGCAGACAGTGTTCCCCAGTCCCTGCCACCACCTCTGCGTTCGACTGCAGATCCTTGGTCCCGGTTAACGTTCTTGGTCGGTAGATCCTCCGGGAGTTTGTGTCTGACACGTACAGCTGGCCAGTTACTGGATCAGTTGCCAGGTAATACCGGTGTGCCGGGTTGTTACTGCATTCAAGACAGACACTCGGTTACATGTTATACAGTGTCCCTTGAGTTTGCAGACACTGAGGATTTTTCTTTAAATGCACTTTTCTTACAAGGCAGCCAAATAGTCCTTTAATGGTGCTGAATTCACCCCTAAAATGTGATCTAATGCAATGATCTCTGGAAAATACCTGAGGTCTGTAAACCCCAACTCACCCCTGATGAAATTTAGCCTGATTTTCCCTCTGAATAAAACATTTAGAGTCAAGAATGTTATAGAGTTGATTACATTATGCATCTCCAGAGGATGTTTTCAGTATGCATAAGATTTTGTAGTTGGGTAGACAGAAAATACTTTTAACAAAATACTCTCAGAAAGGGATGTAGAACGGTGTTTTCTTTAAATACAGCAAATCCGGCATCCTTCATACATTAAGCTTAGCCTATTACATAAAGCTTAATGGAATAAAGGAACCTGCTTCAGACTAGTTTTAAAATTACATTAAGAGAAATGAGAGAAGGTTAATGCCAACGTTCAATCAGGGTGTGTTTTTAGCATTTAAGCTGTGATGTTATTGTCTTAAACACATCATGTTGGCTAATTAAGTGTAACTTTTTTTTTTACAGTCCAGTTGCATCTTAAAATAAAAGCCTTATTACCAGTTTAAAATTAGCAGCAACATTGTCATTTATGTGGATAAGGAGCTAAAGAATAATGTTGTGAAAATCTGTGTGAAGAACGTCCACAGGTGATAGAAAAGGTTGAGCCTTTGTGACTGAAGTATAAAAGAAAGTGAGACAGAGAAGGTTGAAGTGATGGAAGTCAGACAGAACTGAACAGGATACCACTGTTCACAAAGCAGAAATGACAACTCGTGAACCAGATCATTTCATTTGTTATCACTCCCCTGTGGGGAAAAGCCTTTGGAAATGACAGAAATGACTGGCTTATGTTAACAAAGTGCAACAACTCATGGCACTGCATCTGGCTCTGCTTATTTGCATTCTGTCTCTTAATGGATCTAACCACTTTTTAATCACAGAGCAAATGTGTCAAGGATTAGGAATTAAAAACAGTTTTCAGCACATCATTGACTGGTGTTTAGAATTTTGAAGAAAATCATTTTCTGTCACGGCCCCTTTTAAACAAATTCAAAATACTGAAAAACTGTTGAATTAACCTTTTCTGTTAAGGCAGGGCTGATGCATAGCAGGTGCTTAAGTGTCATTAAAGAGCTAAAAACAGGGGCAGTTAACATGAAAAATAGCTTGCTTTACGGTGCGGTCGTAAACATGGCTTCTCTGGTTGTACTCCAGCTTAATGGTACCTCAGTCAATACTGGTTGGCTTCAGAAGTGGGATAATGTGATGGCAAAATAAATGTGGCAATGAAACATCTTTGTAAAATGATGAAGATGGAGTCATAAAACCTGACAGCTATTATGAGTCAAAGTAAATGCCCAAAATAGGTGGCTGTTATCAAGTTCCTATAAAGAATTCAGCAAGACATACATTAGTAACCCTTTCTTTTACAGTCAACCTTCAGGGGGTGGACACAATAAATGAAACACCTGTATTACATTATGCAGTACAATATAAAAGTCCTGCAATAAATCATACACTTGTGAAGCTTCTGATGTGAACACAGATGTTTGGCCAATTTTAAAGAGTTATTATGTGTTTGTGTGTCTAATATTTTGGTACCGCCAGTTCATGTGTTGACTGTGAACGTTCCATCATACCCGTCCCAAGTTGCTAATCATCTCCTGATTGGACTAGCACAATGTCCTGGTTGCTTTGCAGTCAATCAAAAGCCTCCGGCTGATCCAGAATTCAGCAGCCCTCATGGTATCAACCCGCTCAAGATTTCACATCACTCACATCTGCGCTCCCTTAACTGGCTTCCTGTAGTAGCTCCTTTGACTTCAACACCTTGCCGATAGCCCATCATGCCAAACATTAAATATAACCTGACTACAACCAGTCCAACCATGGTGGCTGTGGTTCAGGAGGTAGAGCGGATCATCTCCTGATCACTGGATTCGTGGGGTCAGGTTGGCACCTTTCCCTGTCTACATGTCAAAGTGTCCTTGGGCAAGACACTGAACCATGGTTTGCTCCTCAGCCACAAGCCAGTGCATTCCTAATTGCCGGTCCCAAGGGTCAAGTCAGGAAGGGCATCTGGCGTAAAAAGCCTATGTCAAATTAAATATGCAGATCATTTAAAAAAAAAAAGAAAAAAAAAAAGCCAGGCTGGGCGGGGCCCAGTTTGCCAGCACATCTGGAAACAGATGATCCTCTATGGAGACCCCTAATGGGGAGCAGCCGAAAAGATGAAGACAGCCTGCAGTTAAACCCAGTCCTGCAGCAGACTCTCTCCAATCTGCTCCTCCATCAGGCTGGACTTATGCTTCTTCCAACCTACACAGAGGAGGTATCATGGGTAACAAACAGCAGGTAGACTCGCAGAGGAGCCGACGTGCACGTCTCAAGCTGACCCGAGCCTGAAGCAAGCCGAGGTTAAATCAATTCTTGTTGGAAGGCAGAGATGGAAAAGTAAACATTATGCAGGTTGTCTTAAACTGATGTAAAAGAAACAAAGACGTGAGGAGAGACTAAGTCTCTAAGGCTGGGCTGACAGTGACCCGAAAAGTTGTGGTCATCTATCCTCCATCAATCAGAGCTACACAGAACTCTGAAGTTCATGGCGACTGATAACAAGTCATGTTCCACTTCACCGCACTGGAGAGTTTTATTTATCTTCTCCGATGGTCATGTGGAGCTTACAAAGCTCACCAGGAAATGCTCAGAAACAGGTATCGATCAGAACTGTACTGCATCTGATCCGAGCAGCTCGAACTGAATGAAGGGGAGGCAATGTGTCCTGTAGTAAAACAATGAAGGGAGAAACTGCTGCGGTTTTCAGCAGACAACTCAGCCAAATTAGATTTTAAATTCATACGAAAGTCACACATCCACATCACACAATCCCGTCGTCACACCAGAGACAACACCACCTTGACAGCCAGCTTGACTCCATGTAGGACCTCTGGCGCTTATGGTCCAGTTAATCACTGGGACAACTTAATTGGCGCCAATGTGCGTCCTCAGTTGATCTGAAGCTGTTGTCTTAATCATGAATACAAAGCAGTTGTGTAAGCCCCTGTGGATAAGATCATCTGCCAAACACCATCACTATAAATGTAATTATACAGTAAGCTTCACACTGGCACTGCTTATTGCAGTACCATTGTACTGGACTGCATTACAGTAGATACAGTGTAATGCAACACAGGTGTATCTATCTATCTATCTATCTATCTATCTATCTATCTATCTATCTATATACATACATAGTACGTATATATATATATATATATATATATATATATATACACACACACACACACACACACACACACACACACACAGGACTTCTTTTTATATTTATACTCAGAAATACTTCAAATTCACATGTTGCAGTGTACATTGTAGCCATTTTACCATTATAGTCACATTGCTCAAATTCTGACAGACTGTGCCTTCTTCCTCTTGTTTAGATGTAATCAAGCTATAATTGGTTTGTTATAATTACACATGGTAATCACTGGTGTTGAAGGCGACTGTAAAAGAAAGTTATTCATATACTTAAAAAGAGGATGATACAGATGGCGACGTGCAAAGCATACTAAAGCAACGTGTGCTAAGATAATACACCTACCTGTGTCTAAAGTCTTTATTTCTATGACAGGGTACAGATGGAGCAGGAAAAGAGGGAAAAAGAATCAAGACAATGAAATTAGTAAATCTTAAAAGGATACTTTTACTTCTCATTTTCAAGGTTGTCATTAGACGGTTTTCTTGTCACAGGAATTACTTAAGAGGCTTGACTTTCTTGCTAAAAGCTGTCTTATTCCTTGGTGAAACAATGAGGAGTAAGTGCTAACAAGGACTCTAAATTTAGCCAAAAAAAAAAAAAAAAAACAGCACAGCCTTTTTTTTTTTCTTTTACCTCACGGTATCTAGTGTGGAAAAGACAACCTGCTGAAATTTAGAAAGTCAAAGTATCCCCTTGAAGAATCAACAGCCACGAGAGAAAGTCGCAGGCAATGACGATCGGGTTTGGCAGAAAGTGGAGAGGACTGTGGCAGGGAGTTGCAACCCACAGAGAGGGAAATGTGTACTCTTATCTTCATAAAGCCCCATCCTGCATTACCTGTTTTTCTCAATTTGACTACTCATACTGAAGAATTGATTCTGCCACTGAGGCCAGAATCTAAATACTGGCTTTACACTGCAGAGCGGAGGAAGAATGAATGGGCTCTTATTCAACGGGCATGCATCATGTATACCAAAAACTGAAAGCAAACATCAAATACAGAATAAGCAAATATTTCACAGGCAAGGAAGATATGATATATTATGCAAAGAAACAAGCACTTTTTTATTGTACTGGTTTAAATCTGCACTGTAAATGCCATCAAGTACGAACTAACATTTTCCTTAGTGTGCCTTTTATATCACACTAAATTTAATTTGGCAAACAGAGTCTTCATAGTAATGTTTTATGTGTCTCTCCTTGTAAACAGAGTAACATAGTTGCTTGGAGGCATGAACCATTTCTTCAACCATTAGTTATCTAGGAAACAGCTGCTGAGCATGCAAGCTCCTTTGCAGCAGCACCCTGCTTCCAATTCATACTGTTAAACGCTTCCCCAGCTGCCCTGCAGTGGCTGCACAGGTATATTGGCAGAAGTGGCACCCCAAGAAATCATGGGGTGGCACACGCAGAGTAGGGGGAAGTGGGCCAGCAATTACATCAAGGTGGCCATGGCGCCCCTGATTGGCAGGTTCCTGAAGTAGACAGCAATGTTTCCCCTCTTAGATTTTTGGTCAACATCCATCTTTGTAATCTCAACACTAATTTCCAAACCACTTGTTGTACAGCAAGTGTGGTGACCGACGTCCTTTCAGGGCAGTTTTCATATGTTTGTAATGTACGTGTCCGATGAAGTATGATGGCCCAGTGTACATTTAATCAACATCTGCCACTTTGAAATAAGCCAACTGGCCGAATCAGAGCCATTGCTGTGAGACGCCAAGTTGGCATGAGGGCGTAAATCATCCCAATTCCACGCTGAAGACAGGATGTCTTTCCTAATTATGGAGATGGATGGGGAGAAGATTTCGAATTTCTATGGGCTGGGGAGAGATGTGTGTGACTGAAAGTCTGTCCACCATGTCATTTTAGTTTCCCTCTGCACAGGGAGGACTGAAGTGTAAACAGTGATTCAACATCTTTAACTGTCCATGTTTTTCATGTTTACCATTGGAGTCAGCGACAGTTGCCTGCATGTTCTATTTGTTCTTGTTGACCTTGAGTTGGAAAAAAGTATCAATAATACATAGAAAACACAAAACACTCTAATGAAGTATCATCTTTTATTCTCTCATCTTGACTTCCTTCATTCAAATTCAAAGGTTAACACTTAAACCTTAGAATTTATGGCATTTGATTAAGGAAGTAATCTCGAGGATTTATATTTAAATCAATGTCTGTTAAGTCACCATGAGGTAACACAAAGGTAATTGGGCTTGATGAAGGTATTGCAACATTTGTATATTTGCAGTATTATGAACAGGGTGTCTGTGGCAACATTCCCAGAGAAAATGCTGTATTAAGTTACTGCTAATGCAAAGTGACCGTTTCCTACTGCTGCAGCTTCACATTAAAAGCATTTAACCGGCAAAACACACGTTGACTTTTAATATGAAGTAGTCACAGGAAACACATTGTGTTTCTCATTGAGCTTTACAGTTACTGCTAGCTTTCATCAAAACTGTCTTTTTCATCATTTTTTGACAGCGGATCAGTTTGAAATATTGCAGGGAGTAATGGAACAAGAAGGAGCAGCCACAGCGAGCTCTCAGATGAGGAGCTGCAGGCGACAGGCTGCACACCTCCAACTTCTCAGTGAGACAACAAACTCCTCTCACTGAGCCTTGCCGTCTGCACACTCATGCCGTGTGCAGCATAAAATCAGATCACAGTTGCTCACAGAATGATGGAAAAAGGCTAATTATCCCCTGACTTCTTTATCAACACAAGTTTGTTTTCAGAATTCTGTCACCACAGGTGTCACCAAATCGACCAGGACGCGAGAGGAAGCTTCGAGATTGCCGCTTTAAGAGCCAACAGGTTGCACAACAATTGTCCTGTTTTTGAAATCAACAAACTAACATGCACTTAAAAAACAATGAGGCCTTGACCTTACCTGAGCTCCATGATACTCGTGACATTGCCAGATGGGTAGATCCGTCGGATGTAGTTGAAATCTCCGACGTACAGACTTCCATCGATGCCCCATGCCAGAGCCACTGGCGCCAACAGCTTGTTGCCCTGGGCCTGCCCATTACAGCTGGGGCACGAGATGCTTCTGCGCCGCCCATTCCCCATGACAGTGGAGATCACAGGGGGCTGGAGAGCGATGAACTGGTTCTCCCCGCTGCCTTTGTAAAGAATGCCTGGGAGACAGAGCAGCAGTTATTTGTGGGTGTGAAAGCATAATTGGCGTTTGTCACTAGTGGCAAACACTGAAGTCTTCAGAGATATATCTCTTTTAAGAGCGACCTGGCCAAAATTACACATACAGGAGAGGAAAATAGACACCTTCAATTTACAGGAGGAATATTTGATGCATTAAAGAAATAGATCGGACATTTTGAGAAATGTACATGCAAGTTAAGGTAATTTTAAGGAGCTTTACAAGTAAAGCGTATGACACTGTCTGTCCTTGGACCCTCGATTCAGACCTTTTATAGGAAAAAAGGTCAGATGTTTACATTTTTAATGACAAAAATACCGGCATATGGAGACTGGAGACCAAAAGTGAAGAGTATAGATCCAAGAGGACGTTAAATGAGACAATGGACAAGACTGTGTAAAATACAGGGCTGGAGCTGAGAAGTGATTAGCTTAGCATACAGAAGTTCAAAATGAGGCCTGCCTAATTAACGCCGTGTCTCAGTGGTTTAATCTGTACACAAACAGACACAACAATGGCAAGTTGTATTTTTTATGTGTGTATCTGTCTTTCCGCTAAGCTAGGCTGACCAACACCTGGTCCTGGCTTTATATGTTACACTAACTGGTATAAATCTCTTCATTGAATTCATGGCATTTTCCCAAAATATTGAAGTACTTCTTTCAAGAGGGATGTGTAGGAAGCTAAAGCCTTGCCTGTTTAAATTAATGGCATTTATCTGTGAATCTGAGGCGAATCCACGTTTAAAACTTGTGAATTATCACATATAGAGCAGAATTCATTGCTCTAAAATTACTACATATATTTGGTTTACAGAGCTTAATAATAGAATATATTCAGATATTTACTTCTCTTTAGTTCTTAATACCCACAATATGTACTATAGCTGACTCCAGTTATTGCAGTCTAAATGTCATTTCACAAACAGGTAAAAATGAGGTAATTACGCTGCTTTGGCTCTACAGCAGATGCTGAAAAATGATAAATGTGTTGTTTGTTCATTACACAATTTAGAGATGTTTAATTAAACCCTCATATTAACTTTTATTCAACTCTAATCCCACATTCAGATCCACATTTGCAGATCCTTTGTCTATCAGCCAGACAGCATTACTGTGAGCAAAGATCAGACGATGGTCTGATTTAAATACAGTAGTGCAGCGAGTGGAGGCAGCACGCAGGCAACCAAGTGACGATCAATCCAACTGATTAATACTGAACAATAGCTAAGTACTTTATATTACTATAGAACCGCTTCAGTGGGTTCCGGTAAACCTTTCGCTAAGCTGAAGTAAATGAAATGTAAAATATAGTTCTTTTAACTTGACAGGGAGCTGCTTTTCCCTAAGTCACAGAGAGGTGGTAAACATAAATACAGGGCAGTGTACCGCCTCTTAATAACAGCACATACATTTTCACTGAGGAGTCACCAAATTTGGTGAGTCACTACACATTAATAATTTAACAAGAAGCAGACATTACAGTCTTTTTTCAGGGGGGGTGTGTGTGGGGGGGCACAGATATAGTGGGACTCTCTTCAAAGGGGAAAAAACACATCAAAGGGAAGATGTGCATGCTGGAAGCCCTTAATTATTCACATCCAGCAACTTGTTTGAATTCACACTGCCTCTGTCCTAATTAGTGGATCTATGGCACCGCTGAATGGCCACATAATGTCGTTCTCCCGCAGCGTTATCCCGTAAGCCATCGTACCCCTCGACGTATGTGAAATCGAGCGTGCGGCCATCCTGCTTGTCCCTTCCCTGATTAGTTCCTTTCATTGATTTAATTGATTGAAGGGCAAATTCAAATGAAGGCACGGTCCGGCGAGACTCTTGACAGGACGATCTGACCAATCCGTCTTTTGTATCCGAGAGCATTATACATGAGCCCCTAACAAAGACAAATAGGTCCGGGGGACGGCTTTATGCGTGACGCCATCAAACGCGCGACCTTGGGACTTTAATTGAACTGTGATCCATGCGTCTGCTCACTGAACGAAACAGCGTGATGAAAACTCTCACTGAGCTGAAAGGTTGACGCTGCTCCCAGAAACAAAGCTACAAATAACAAATACGCTTTGTAATCTGACCGGAATTTTAATGTCTGTTTGTGTAATAGCTCCTTAACATTCAGGGGAAAGACAAAGACGTTTGTAACATCCAGGAGCCTAATGCAGTGTGTAGGACGTGGATCAGTTGCGGCAGTACAGCAGTCGAGCATTTTGGCTGACGTTCAGCTTAAAAAAAAAAAGAGAGAAAAACACATTTAAAGCTGAGGTCATTCTGGCACGCCGCCGTGGTCCTCTCTATTTACACTTCCATCATAGTTTACTGTACACACAAGTCTCACCATAGGCTATTAGACAGCGTAATGGAACGGACTAAATACAATAATTAATCATCAACTACCCCCCAAGATCAAGCCACACTTAATATGGACACTATACTCTTTCATTTCCTCTCTCACGCACACACAACTTCTACTGCCCTGATGTGATTCAGCTCAAAAGTGAGTGAGCAGATTATGGTTCAGTTTTCTTCCCTCAAGGACACTTGGTCATGACACATTACTGCTGATGACTGTTGCAAGGATCAAGCTTGTGACGTCTCAGCTGGAGAGGCGCACTGATGGGAATTTTTGGCTTCTGACTATCCAGCGCCCCGGGCCGAAGAGGGGGACTCCTACAGCGCGAGCACTGAAATAACTTTGAAACCATTCAGTATGTCATGGGTTTTCTACTTTTATGTGACCCTGTTCTGATTTTGAAGCAGAGTTTGGGTGGAATCTGTGAAACAACACTTTCTCACAAATAAGATACAGCTCGCATTATGTGAGGGAAGCAGAAGTAAAATTTATACAATTTGGCAAAGTTTTGTTTTTCTGCACAGACTGAAACGAGCAGTGCTCTCTCAACAGACTTTGCAGAGGAGATTTCAAGTCAAATATGGCAACTGAATGGATCAACCATTAGGGATGTGTCTGCTCATTGATCAGTAAACTAATGTGTGGAGGCGTGCTTAAGTTTTGGGTAGAAGTTGGTGAAAGAGAAAAATCACCGTTTCGCTTGGCAAAATGAGAAAAAAGGCTTTTTTATAAAGCCCGAGAATCTGTTGTCTCCCTCGCTCCAAGATCGCTCCAAAGCTGCTCTAAAGCTGCTCCATCTAGCAAGGCCATAATGTAATGCAACTGCACGTCACGCAGCTTTTAACACATTATTAAACACTCAGACGCAGTTAGACCCCATTTACACCTGGTATCAAAATGCAATCTGTGCCAGGACACATTATCAGGATAAGGAAACACACGTTAATGCAAGGTGTAAATGCACCGTGATCGCACTGCGATCAGATCTGCCTGACCACATCTGGAGGTACTGTGTTGGCATCTGAACACAAACCAGACATGCTGGAATCCGCACAACAAACACATCGGTATATTTGTTTTTAGCTAACATAACAAATAGGTTGTTCAAATTTTGAGAGCGAGCAAGCGAGACGGCTCAAAGAGACGCCTCTAATGCACCAAAAGACGCGTTATTTAGCAGAACTGCATGAAAAATGAGTATGGGTGGGAAGTTAATGATATACAGTAAGAAATAAGTGTGTTTGCGATGGTGTGCATTGCACTCATCGGTGCAGCTGATCTCCTGTTAACAAAGCATATAATTTATCAAGTCGCAGAGTAGCCTACACGCTGGTGCTGCAACACACCGGGACAAACCCACAATATTTTTATGCCAAGAAAGAAACAACAATGTTCTACATTTGAGGGAACAAATAATTAAGAATTTGTCATAGTGAGCGTTTCACAAAATTAAAACGTTTCCCCGAACGCAACAACCCACAAAACTCATTTTTTAAGGGAGTCTGGGGCTGATTTACCGTTACCTCAAATTACTCGCGCAGATTTTTCTCTTGAGGACAGCGATCCGATCTCAATTTGGAAAAGAAAAAGTATATATAATACTGTTTTAAATACCAGGTGTAAAAGCAAAAGCAAGATCGGGTTATTCATTATCTGGACAATATATCTGCATACAGATCCTGCTTTAATACCAGGTGTAAATGGGGTGTCGGACTCTGCAAAATCTGCCAAATGATAATGAAAAGATACTGAAAGCAATCCAAAAAATGAATGTGAGCATAGAGCTGTGGCTCAAACATGAAGGCCACTTCCTATCTATAGAAAATAAAGCAGAAAAATAAATGAAAAGAGTCATTACACAAATATTTGAGCGAGGAGAGGAAATTGCTGTAGTTCTTCTTCATTCACATTCTCTGCCTACCTTGTGTGTATGGAACTGATATTTCCTCTTTACACTGGCCCAAACTACAAGGCCACCTTTCCACATCCTCTGAATACGCATATTCACTCACTGATGACCGTTTTTTCAATTGATTCCTTTCTTAGAATCATTACAGAAGGTAATCATTTGCTTGATAAGGGCTAATTTGAGATATGTAGCGGGGGGAAAAAAATGCTTTAATGCCAACATCAGAGCTTCCGCGATGATTAATGGTACAAACGCAAGGCCGAGCCTCCATACCTGATAAAAAACTGGAGCGCCCTGAGCAATGTCACCTTGGTGACACAGAGAGAGTGCAGAGATTGGTAGGGGAGGAGTGGCAGTGTGTCTTAATTGCGCCCTGTCCTTCTTTGTTCTCCTCTGCACTGTGTCATTCTCTAAGATGCCACCCAGGCTCCCACAGATCCACCATGATAGAGGCTAAAAGTGGGCAGGAAACCTCTCTGTGCTTCAAATGCAGCATGTGCGTGAGCTGTACAGCAAGTACACTCCCAGATACTGAGCTACTGAACTCTGGCTGTGTCCAATAAGAATCAGCTATGTTACCCTCGATAGAGACAAGTCTTAGATTGAGGGGAAGGCATATCCACTTGTAATGAAGAAAGGAGGGGCAGGAGGACACGACTAAAGCACAGACACCGGCAATTTGCCTTATCTAGCTTGACAGGCTCTGGAGTGCAGGCAGAGAGAGAGAGATACTGCTTCTGCTCGGGTGTTTTGCCACAAACGATGAGAGAAAAAGTCCTCAGATGTTGGAAGTGGTGCAAAAATGAAGCGGGAGTTAAAAAACACAGCGCGATAGCAAATGTCTGGAGCTAAACCGCTGTGCAGCTTGCAGAGGACCACCGCTCGCTAACATGTTGGGTGAAGACATTAGTCAAGGTTTACAGCATTAAAGAATCAATACTGGAGCAGCAATGGAGGCAAACAGTGATATTTGGATTCATCTTCGTGCCGACCGAGGATATCGAACTGCATGCCTTGCCCAAAAACCCACGTGGGTCATAAATCTCAAATGTCAAAAAGTGGCTGAATGCACGACTGAATAATTCGGTTTGGACTGAGAATATGTAAGGAGATAAAACTCACAACCTCTGTGGTAAAAATGTATATGTGTGAGGGCAAAGACAGATGGGATTACAGATTGGGTTGTGACACTTTGATGTGAACACAGTGTAAACTAGCATAGCAAAGTCGCTAACAAAAACATTTTCACAGTCTTAAAGGGCTCCCTGTCTTTGGGTTGAGCTAATAGGATTGTGGTATGAACCCCTTTTGGCAAATTGATTAAGCTCCTGTCAGACAGGGGTAAATGAGACAGAACAGCACAAGTCAGCTAAACTATTTTTGAATCTTTTAAATTTTGTCAGACTTCGCCATTTATTTTGGGGGCGGTGCTGTAATAGGACAAGGGAAAAGTGTGAAAAAGCCTTGGGGAGGCTGCAGCATTTACTGCATAAGAAAAACTTGATGCCATCTGGCTGTTGTTTTATTTCTGTCATCCCTGTTTCCATGTGCAAGCACGACCGTGCACATGATGATTTTTCATGCACAGTAACATCCAATTTCCCGATAAATCCAAACACCTAGCACGGCTCGGTCTAATAAAGGATGCGGCATACATTAGCATATCACACGTGCTGCACCTATCTGTTGATCACAAACGCATCTCATGACAACTACAACTCCAACTGTGATGCTGCCACAGTGAAGGCTTTGGAGATGCGTGTGCTATACTTTGAGACAGGTGGGATGAAACGCAACGCACCAGCAGCAGTCAGGCTAGAGGCATATTTCAATGTTCTCTCGCGCACTTCACAAACTTCATGTTCTGGATGGCTTGACAGATTGGGTACGGCAATGGGCCCCTGTGTCTGTTCTTTTAATGTTCAACAAAGAAGCAGGACAAAGGCGCATCAAGGTTTGAACAAAGTAAAGGAAGCCTCAGTTTCACAAACTGCGTCTATGCGTTTTACACAACCGCATCCGACAGCAGACAGTTTGTGCAATCTCTGAGATGTGAAAAGACATGTAGAGTACATGTATGGCATGGGTGATATTAATGTGCAAACCCACCTAGTTCTGTGGGATGAATAGAGTTGCCCCCGCCAGTTGTAGGTGTTCATGCAAGATGCCATCAAAGATTCTATTCAAGAAGTAGGCAGAGTTGAGGTCTAGTTACGCAAGCTTTCCTCCTTAAAAAGCAGACCTTCTCTGGTTTCCAAAATATCCGGTAACAGAAAAAAACCTCTGAGGTTTGCTTAAAGCTCGATGGACGGGGCCAAAGAGACAGAGGCTAGAGTCAGATTTATTCTTCTGTGTCAGGCGGTTGCAGAGGACATGTAACGAGCCTCTGAAGCTCCACCAGTGCTCCTGTAAACCTCCTCATAAATGTAACTACACATCCGGGCCGTGGAGATACCACACAGAGACCACAAGAATTGTGATTGGTCAGCTCGGGCTGCTCGTATTTTCACCCATGCGCCTCTGATGCCACTGGAGATTAAGAGGATACATGTAGCGATTCGAATCAATATCAGCACAGTGAATAAATATAAAAGAGGTCGCCTATTTTCATGCACAATTAGCTGCACAAACACTTTAATGGTGTGCCGTTAAACCGCTGAACTTCATTAACCTCTTCAACCTCAGCGGACCTGCTGGTGGTGCCTTATAAACTGCTACACTTTATTTACACACTGAGGTGATAAATACATACCATTTTATAATTAAAGGTTGTGTCGTTGCAGAGCTCTGAGCATGAGGCATTGCACTTGAAAGGAAATAGATGCTATTTCATTTTAAAGTGATTTATCCATCTATTGCGCTCCGTCCAAATGCATGAGTGACACAGTCATTACTGGCAACTTCACAGTGATGTGCACTAAAGTGATGACAGCTGCTGACGGCAAACAGGTTGCCTGATGAAAAGCTCACTTAAAGCTAAATTTGTACATTTTTGCTGCTTTTTGAAGAATTGACTTTATGTCAGCTTTATTTCTGCACGCCACCGGGGAGCGAATCAAAAAGGGTGATACTCCTACCTGCTAGGTGAGCAGTGCGACCTCTGAGTGAGTGAGCGTAGGCGTACGATACAACTCTGAAGAGTGGAAGCTAGAAAAGGCGTTCTAGGCAATGCTGGATGTTTTGTTGGGATGTTAATAGCGGGTCGTATTACACACTCCTGATGGAACATAAAGCATGTTTCTTCACAAAATGAGCAGCACCACATTCTTGCTCTGCGTCTAAATGAAAGGCTGTGTTTAAACGTTTATTTTCCTCAGAGGGGTGAAAATTGGTTTATCTTTTCTTCAGCACAGTGACCTCTAAAAACTCATTTTTGACCTGACGATGGGAAGAGATAGGGTGGACGTGAAGAAGATACTATTTCGGGACAGTCTGCAGCTGACCCACACATCACACACACATCTGCCTGAACCTGACTGTCTAGAAACTTAAAACTAAGAAAGGACAGCTTGAGAACAATTCGTCCACATCTGCAAATTCTATCAGCTGCAACATTTGTACTGCTTTATGTTTTTTCTCCCTGAGAAATGGAAATAAAGTTGAATCATAAGAAAAATCAATCATGAGCATGCCAAGCTCCTCAGCAGTGACGCTATCGCTGTAGGAAGCATCAAAGTCCCCAGACTCTGGCTCAAAAGACTACATAATCTGGCTAGGGCAAGGAAAAACAATGACTACAGGTGTAATTACCTGTTTCTGTCGCACATTTGTTGTTCATGCAGGCTCTAACATATTCTGTTAGGTGCCAGTGAAACGGAAGAAACCCTGTATTTAGACCAGTACGTCATTTCTCATCTGGTTTCCCAAATGCAAGTGATTAAGCAGGTTTTACAAATGGGTGAGTAAATTAGAATTTAAATACTTGCATCGGTAACACATTCAATTCCCACTTAAACAAAATAAACTTGCTCCCCCTGCCCAAAAAAAAAAAAAAAAAAAAAAACACACAACAAAACCAAAACATCCAGTAACGAACTCCAATCTGACAGTGTGGGACTAAGGACTCTGCTGAAGGCCACGACTGTAACCTCGACTATTTTCAAGATGAAAGGGCCACAAATTGTGTTGGACAACTGGAACAACGACTGTGAGCCGGAGTGGGCTTAATGTCAAAACAGCGGCCTGGCAAACTGACAATGCACACTACCCCGAGGCCTACTTCTGATGATTGCAGCCATATTACTGCCTGCACAGCTGTAACATTCTCTAGATAACAGAGTGCGATCTTCCTGGTGTAGTAACTCGGCACTGACTCGGTCCTGGACGTGTATTTGATAGTTTCATTATGTGTGTTTCACTCTCTCATGTCTCCGCACCAGCACGACAAAGACAAACTCACGTCCATTTATTGTACTTGGCGATTAAAGCCATTCTGATTGATGACAGAGCAAGAAATTAATTTAGTTTATTGAATTAATGCGAGAATTAAACATGACGCCTGTTCATCAAAAGCGAGAGCCTTCGTGAGCAGCGAAAGGCCGTCTTCTTCCTAAAATAGCTGAGTAGGGTGGAATCGTAGCGAGCCCTGCACCCCCGTGACTTAGTCACTGATTTATTCCGTCATTACTGTGAATGATCGGCCCTTCAAAACTCTCCTCTATTATCTGCAGATGGGATGACGAACCATATTTCATTTTGATTCAGGTATTTATTGCGGTGATTCAGGGTAAAGACCACCTGCCTGTAACCCTAAGAGGCCACCTATCTCTGCCCCACATGCACACACATACACATATAGTGAATATATGAGCATTTCTTACCCTTCTGAATGTCCAATATGTGGTGTTTGTCTAACATCCACCCTCCCATGTTGGAGGCATCCAGTTCATAGCCTTGCAACACCGCCGTCCTCTTCTCCCAGAGCACCACGTCGAGGCAGGACTCGTATTCATATCCCACTGACACTGAAAGTAATGATGGCAGATGCCTACGGTGAGCAAGGTTGAAACCTCCTTACTGACACTTACGGCTGCAATGAAGCTACAAGCCTCATTGCTGCCTCGTTCAGGACACGTGGCGGCTGTTTTCTGTGTTTGCTGGTTCTGCTTTCTCGTTGGCTATGTGATTTTCTCCAGCTGGGATGATTTTACAAGACCAGTGGGGTTTCCGTGTCTCACCTGCACAGTTTGGATTTTATGCTCTCTCCTCTCATTTGTCTGTTTTATCTTGTGTAAATGCAAATAAACCGCAACACGAAATAACACTACTTAAACAATACGGGCTCAGATGGAGCACATTACGGTGGATACCATAAACACTCTGATATGGTCACAGCCGTAAGCCTTGAGTGAATCCTGTTGATTGTCAGGGCTGTGAGCTTTTTTCTCTGCAATATTATAAGCTGGAGTGCTCCAACATTCATCCGTCTTAACAAAATCCCTCAGCCTTTTTAGACTTTTGCAAAGTTTTTCTGCCAACATTAAGATGCAAGTGTCACTGCATGAAGCCCTGCAAGACCAAGACAACATGAACATACACTAACTGCACCCTAATGCAGTACAATGCTCAAGATGACACTCGAATTATTATTCTGTTATCATAATTAAGATGTTCTGTCATGTATGATCTGATCAAAAGATTATTTTTTGTAACTCATTTTTAATCTGACTATTGATTCCTTGCTGGATTTCTTCTCAGGCCACTGCCTCATAGGCAATACTTTAGTCACTGCACTGCTGCTGAAATATCATACATGCAAAACAAAGAAGTCAGCAAAAGAGCAGTGGCCTTCAAAAATGCAGCGCTGGGGGATTTCAGGATTTCACACCACCTGCTAAATCTTTATTGCACAACAAAAGCAGTCCCTGGCTAAATAATCCTCAATTTTAAAAAGAATAAAATCAATCTTCAAAAGTTCAACCAAGGTTCATTGCCTGAAGGTAGCGCAAGTATCTGACAGTGAACCGACGCTCACACAACATCTTCAGTCGGCAGCTTCACAGCAGGCACTCACCCACAGCCTCTGCAAGGCCAAAGACCTTCTGATTGTAGGCGTCTGTTTTATCCCAGATGAAGGTGTATGAGAGGTCGGGGAAGGCAGGGAAAGACTTCTGGAACTGACGGCCCATGACGGCCACCATCAGGTGGACCTTCATCAGGCCAAAGGGGAGACGGTCCTGGGTCAGGAGCACCTTGAGGATGGGCTTGTAGCCAGCTGCCCTGGAGCTCAGGTAGACCAGGTTGAGGTCACTGCCTGGTATGGCCACTTGCTCATGAAGAACCTATGATTTTAATTAGCAGTCAGACTCGTGCCAAATACACAGCGAGGAGTATAGACTTAACTAAGAAGAGTGACGGGAGTTTGCTAGCATTTAACATAGAGGATGAATCTAATTACAGCATATAACACACAATATTTATGTGGTTTAATGTGTAATATTATAATATCTTGCACTTCCTTCAGTGTGGTTCACTGTTACCATTCAGTTTAGAGCAATTCAGCCACACCAAATCATGCTGTGTTCTATGCAGTCCAGTCAAACATTAGGAATTTGTGTTGAGCAGCCAAAATATTAAACATTTAGCTCTTATTCATATGAAACCACACTGTACATTAGTCACGCCACAGGCAATTAATGAATTCTTCATTATTTGAGTGCTTTTACTGGAATGGTAAGTTTTAAATGTGACTCTCTTTTTATTGTCCCAGTTCTGGACCAGTTCTCACCTCACACTGCGACTACGCTCATGTTGAAGCATGTCCAAATTGTCGAAAACAGATCTTTTTTTTTTTTTTTCCCTAATCGGTTTTAAACAGAAAAAGCTGCAGAGTCACATTTTGCATTTAGGGATTTTCAACTCTGATTTGAGCCAAATGGATACAAACCAAATCCTGAGGAATGTAACCTCCATGTGATGTGCCCTCAGAATTTATCAGTATTACTGTGAGGCAATTTATGGCTTAGTATTTGGGGAGACGCCTCAATTCAATCAAAGCTCAAAGGCAAACTGAAAGGCAAATCTGACTGTTAAAAATAAGCGGGAGAAGCCATGGTAAAAGCAAGATAACAGCATTATCGTTACTCTGTGTTTGCGTATTTTCAACACTGCTGCTTGTTATGCTGAGATCAAACATGGGTCAAATTATTAAAGTCATTCAAAACCATCAGATATGAGCACCAATTTGGAATTGACCATAAAGTCCCTGTAATGTGTTCTCCCCGGGTCACCTCCGCGGCCGCCGTCTCACCTGGGTCTCGGGGATGATGGGACTGTCCTCTGGGGAGCTCTTGTAGAGAGTGGAGAGGGGCGTGGCCAGGATGAGGGGGTTGGGCCTGATCAGGCCAGTAAGGTAGCAGGAGGGGATGTCGTTCTCTTCCCTCTTCATCACCACCGTGTCCATCACGTGGAAAACGTTCCAGGGCAGCCACACCGTGCGGTGCAGCGTGGGGAACGGGGCGCGCTCGTAGCTCAGCGTCAAAGAAGCGCCGCCGTTGGCCAAGAGGTCAAACCTTAAGAGACCAAAGAGCACCACTGATTGGAGGAACTGTGATATGAGCACTAAACTGATTGTATTTGGTATTATCTGCACGAACTCGGTATCACGGAGAAGTCTGACTTTTGATTGAATTCTGCTTCGACAGACAGACATTAATCCGGCTGATGAAAATGTTTTAATTTCAGGTTGTACCAAACATCAACAGATGATCTTTCCCTGTTCATCAGGAACAATTCGTGCTGAGCGTCATGAATACCGCCCTGTAATCTGGTTTGAAAAACAAATCAGAAATCAGTTGAACAAAATGAAAAGTGGGAGCTGCTGTTCAGGCACATTCGCAAGTCTGTTCCGATGTTGAATTATCTCACATTTACATCTGACATCAAGGGAATAATGCTCCTTTGCACACACAGGGAACCGTCTTCCAAAGCTGCGATAAGCTCGGCCGGTGGGGAGGACTTTGTACGAGACCCTCGGCCTCCTTCCTCCCCTGTACGCATGCATTAAGCTCTATTATTGTGTGTCTTTAACCAAGATGTTTTCAAACAATCCCGTCTCTGACTTCTTCATAGCAATGTTCCTGCTAAGAACTATGGAAATGAGCCCCAACTTGTAACAAGCTGGAACGTCCCTTTAAGTGCAAAGTAGAAAGGAAAATATTTTTTTCAGGACTAAGCCTGATGATGTTTTTTCAATGGAAGAGAGAACTTTTCCTTAGCGAGCACGTTCCCTCTGTACAGCCTCCATATATTACTATCAGTCACTGAATCTAATTTATGACTTTTGTTTAACCAGGCATGGTGTAAGAAGACACTTTATGGTTAAAATTGGTTTGGAGTCTTGGGAGTTTCCTCTGGTGAACTGGTTTTAATTAGTACGACATTACTCAGGGAAAAGTTACTGGTTTGGAAATGAAGGGCGAGTCTTTGAAGTGCTGCTCTATATATTCGGCGAGCTGCACTACCCAGGGGGTAAAGCATCTGTGCGGTGACATTGCATGCATTCGCGCGCACGAAGACACACGGGCACACACACACTGGCAGAATCGAATTCTTACGCACGTCCCTCATGCATGCACCCACACCCCGAATGACACACACACACACACACACACACGCCAGAAGCCAAGCTGTGCAGCTGACCTAAAACAGCTTCCTTCTCAAGCTCTCTCCACTTTGGGCAGTGGGGAGCTCACAGCTGCAAGAGGCCAGGCTTTGATGCCGCCCCCCCCCAACCCCCCCCTTCTTAACACACTGAGCGGATCTGTTGGCTAACCAAGTGTGATTATCCCCGACCATTTATCACGCTCCTTGTCAGAAGAGTTACAGGGCGGAATATCTGAAGAAATCAGCTAATCCGCAGCTATCTGGGGACCCAAGGATTGTGCTTCATAACAACAGCTGTACAATTCTCTGCCACTCATAAGCCTTTTATTCCACACTGGCAACACATAAACACAGCTTCAATCTGCTGAATTTGAATGAAAGCCTGATTCGCTATCACTGACGTCCATCTGCAAAGTGAAGCTCCTACCTGAGCTGAACCCTTCCCGCAAAATATGTGACATACGTTTGCCTTGTGTGTATTTGCGCTCCGATTATTAAGAGTCCGTCTGCGGTAACGGCGGGAGAAGGTCAGACAGTAATCCCATGTTTTACTACACCGGCGGCAGATTGATTCTACCCTTGCTGATTCAATGCATTTTAAACAGCCTGGTTCAAAATGGCCTCCACCACTGTGACATTTGCATGAGGAATTGTTCTAGGGCACAATGAGCTGCTGTTTCGATTTGTTTTGAGCGCTGTTTG
The DNA here is from genome assembly GCA_037975065.1 of Chaetodon trifasciatus. Classification (NCBI taxonomy): domain Eukaryota; kingdom Metazoa; phylum Chordata; class Actinopteri; order Chaetodontiformes; family Chaetodontidae; genus Chaetodon; species Chaetodon trifasciatus. Next base: position 5,185,096 of record JBBMOE010000036.1, on the reverse strand, counting down.
GATAACTGCCAGGACGACTCTCCCACTGTTGGACAGCTTTCTCTGAATTTTTGGCATACTGGTCTGGGGACAGCAGTCCACGCCACAAATAATTCATTGCACACGCAAAGGTTGAACCTTCGGGCTGAGCTTACTAGCGAGAGAGCGCTGGTGTTTATTTGGACATGTAAATCAGTGTTGATAAAGGCAGATAGATCACTGTGCGTCCCTGCGTGCTGCACTGACTGATGCATGTGTGCACAGAGAGTCTCTCTTACATGCCATCTTGCCGTGTGATGGTGTAGCCGAACTCCGGGTAGTGCAGAAAAGACACGTTGACTCCAATCAGCGGCGTCCCGTCTCCCGTGAGGACCTGACCCCGGATTACTGATGCCAGGCTGTGTGGGCAAACAAACACAGAAAGGGCTGAGTAAACAAACAATGCCAGCCGGCATCAACACGCAGCCGCGGCATCAACGCTGCTAACAACTGTCATCCCTTTGCCAGCGGCACCAGCAGGGAGGTATGATTTACTGACCCTTAGGAACACACACATGTCAGTGGTTGTTATTCATGAAAATGCCACCTTGCAGAGCACCTCTCTGTCTCCGTTTACTGCTTTTAAAAGCCCATAATTCAGAGGGATGTGGTTTTCCAGACATCGAGGGCTGAGGTTTTGCAGGATCTTGCACATGTGTTGCAGCATTTATATTCCACGAGGACACAGAAATGAATGCATTTGTTTTTTTTCGCACAACAAAACGTTATTTTTATGAAAAGTATTATTAGTAAAAGACAAGATACAACATACGGTCATGCACAGCTCTTAGGGCTATTCGATTTGTGAAGCCAGCACAGAAAACAGTGGGCGTCAAAGCTGAGAGCGGAAAACACACAGCACATTATCTAACTAGCCACGGCTAAATTATCAGTCCATCGAGTAAGTCAACTTAGTAAATGAAGTGTACAATACGCCCAGCAGTGAGCATATCAAATGAGATTCATGAGCGAAATATTCACAGTGTTATCTCTCTGACCTCACTGAATTAAGGATTTCCCCCAAATTGTATTTTCAAGAGGGTGTGATCCAAGCGTGATTATTCTTGTGAGCACTTTTGCTTCCAAAAAGAGCCTACTGTCAATGTCACACCCGAGTCTTATGCTCGCTGGCGTGATAAATGTCTGTCGTGATACTTGTGATAGAAGATAATGTATCAACAAGAATTGTGTTAGAAAAAGCTCTTCAACTCGGTCACAGATATCCTCTTGATGTGAGACGTTACAAAGCTCAATGGCTGACATGTCAAGAGCCACTTTATAGGAACTCAGAACAACAAAATGCAATGCCGGAGGCAAACTGTCACAAAGAAAAAAAAAATGAAAAGGGGTTTGACAATGAAATCCAATGCTGCAATGCAAAAGAATCGCCACAGCGGTTTTGAAAGGTGAGGTCGTGAATGTAGATGTGAAAAGATATCTGAATTTGAATAGGAAAAAAAGAGAAATGTTCAGCAGTGAAGTTAAAATGTCAAGGTTTTTGTTGAAATTTACAGAGGAAAAAAAAAAAAAAAACACGCTCCCCTTTTAAAAAAAAAAAAAGCTTTTTCTGAACAAAGATCCTCTTATCACACCTGGTCGCTGCCTTATATAACCCACCTCCTACTGCTGACCAAAGAGCAGTGCCACCAGAGCAGGTGGGGGGGGTTAAACGCTCCACTTAAGGGCACCTCTATGGTAGTTAGTCTAGCATGGGAGAGCATTACTCTTTCACTTTGCCCACCCAGATTTTCCCTGCTGGCAAATGGATTTGCTTCTGGTCAAAAGGCTCTGCACCTCCACCCTCCCCTCCCCTGCTTTCACCTAAAAAACAGTATTTTCTTTGGCATCTTTGCTTCATAAATCACACACACGGAAGATTCATACATGATTAAAGCCTCAGATACCCTCTGCGATTATTCAACATGACTGCAGGGCCTTCAGGTAAAAACATGCCCGACACCGCTTCTTGTTCGTAAAATCTTAAGTGTGAAGTAATTTGTTAAGTCGGTGCTTTGTTTGAAGGTAAGAAGGGGAGACAATGCGATATTTCTCCATCAACATTTAATCATCCCCTACTTCTCAACCGCAGAGCAGAATTTTAAGCGCTCCCTCTGCATTTGTCACCGGTGGGCTAAAAAATGTCTCATTTTGCCACTTTGTCTGCGGGTCATTACGTATATGAGACAAGGATGATCAACAGCTTTAGCCTCTCTTATTTCCCTCCCGCTCCACACCCGGCCCAACCATCTCCCATCCTTTATTTACCGGCTCGGGGAACAAGGCCACTTAAGAGCCCCGGCGAAGGTTCACTCTTTCTTCCCCGTGTCTCTATTAATCTTTTGAGAGGCAGCCGGATGCTGCGAGAGCCGAAACCCCAAACAAACGCCGAGTCACACCACCTGCCGAAACCCCAGAAATGAATCATATAATTCATGTATTCTTATCTGTCATTGTCTCGCGCTGGCTGCAGAAAAACACCATCTGAAAACCCAATGGGAGACTTGTGTGGGCACATGTGATACGGCTGCAGGACTAGTAGGGGGGAAAAAAAACACTAAACCACAACACATGTTTTATTCCCTGTGCTATACGGGGGACAAGTTTACTGCCGGGTTCTGAGACCTGACCGCACGCTGAAATCGCTGAAATCTGCTCCCTTTCTCATGGCTTTACACAGTGGCTGCTCAAAAAACAGAAGGAGAGGAATGACCTCTAACTGTTTACCATCTCTGTACCGTCAGACATCAGATACACTACGACTAGGTGTAACAGTCGCCGCTGCTGTTGCACGTCTAGATGCTTTTCTGGCATTGTTCCAGAGCTTCACAGACTTTTTTTTTTTTTATAATGTATACTCTGGCTGTCAATAAATTATTCACCCTGTAACCTCAAATGAATGTTTGAAAAATATGGGTCTCCAAACAAACGCTGCCGCCACTTCGTTATTTGGCTCTTTCATAAACTTATTTCATGTGTGCGGTGTTTGTGCTCGCAAGATACAGTAAAAAAAAAAAAAAAAAAAAAAAGTAATTAATTTTCAGCAAATTTAGTGGTATGCATGTTTGCAGAGCCTCTAAAATGCGCCATAGAGTTTCTGACTATAAAACTTCCACAAGGAGATAAAAAGGCAAATGAGTATTTTGAGCAAGAGAGCTAATGCCACTGCCAGACATGAAATCGACAGTAAGCTGAAGACAATGAGGATGAGGATTACTGAGAACTTGGCTGGGAGGGGGTTGGCGGTAGGGGGGGGATTGCCTCATTCTATATTTTCAGTAAAGCATGCTATTTACATAAGGATTACTTTAAACTATTGGAGGAAATATTCCCAAAGCCTTCTGCACACAGTTGGCAATCATTTTCCTCTCCATCAGTCACAAAACAAACTCTCCTCATGATTCTGAACAGATGTGGAAGTGCACTGAGGTTTGGGTGAAAAATGCCCGTCCGTTTGCACACTGATGTAGCCCTGGAGTCCATTCACTGGCTAATGTATTCTCTTCCTTTATATCCAACTTTTTTCATCAACATCTTTACCTTGGATAAACTTTCACTCTTCCGAGAAGCTTGAAAGACTGTATGGTCACATTGCAAATGTTTCACAATGAAAAGGAGACTCTTATACTGGAACATTGATTTCATTTATGTCCATCAATGTCAAAATGTCTTTGAAAGGCATAAAGAGTGTCTGTGCCCTGTAGGTAGCTTCTGCGGTTTGTGGATACAGAAGCACATGCAAAGGGAAATAAGAGACGTAATAAAAGAAGACAAAATGACAAAGCTCACACATTGGTGTATGAGATTTTACCATTAGCTTAGTTTAGCATGTTAGCATGTGGAAGTCTGCTAGTTGACACTGAATGGTGCAAGATGGAAAGTTAAGAGATCAACAAAGTTGTTAAAATCTATCATGAGGGGAACGTGAATGTGTGTACCACATGTCAATGCAATCTGTCACATAGCTGTCAGGATATTTAGCTAAAAACTAAACCCTTCAACCTGCTGGTGGCGCTACAGGAAAAGTCAGGGGATCTGCAAAGTCAGTCGGATTCATCCTCTGGGGACCATTAATTAAACAAAATGTAATTGCAGTCTATCCAAGTGATAGTCTGAACCAAAGCGGTGGGCCAACCAGATCGACACAGCCGTCCATAGATCCACAGAGCTAAAATCCATCCACACACGCACACACACACACACACCCACACAGTGGGTCCTCTACAGTCCAATAAAAGAGAAACCTGCACCTTTATGATGTGAAGCTAAAGAAAGCACTTGAAGCTGCCATCTATGTCCAAAATGCATCAGAAGTGTATTACTGTATATAACAGCGACAATAGGCGTAATGTCTACGAATGCTGCAGCCGTTAATAACGTCCAAAACAAAAACACATTTAGCCCTGTTTGATGTTAAAGTGCAGAATACCATTAACTTGTCGGCTCTTTGCAGACTCTCTGCGATGAGGCCGATTTAATGTGGTTTTCTGTTGGAAAACAGTTCAAGACAAACAAGCCTTTCAAGCAAATATCAAAGAGAAGTCTACTTAAGTGTGCCCGTCCCAGATATTCAAATGCACTGCGTGATGGGCAGCCAGCTAATCACCTAAAATATTACATTTCTGATAAAAGATACACGTTAATGTGCAGTGAAAATGGACTGTTCACTTCTGCTGTGCTTTCCCTTTCAATTTGGAAACCCACACGGTCCTGTTATCCTGGTGTAAGAAACCTAATCCTCATGTTCTCACGTTCATAAGAGCTGTTTTTAGCTGGGAACAAGTTCACTCTTGAGCTGCTTAATCTTGACTGGTAGAAGAAATAAATGCTTGTGGCAGCGACACAACTGTAAACACACTTGTCACTGTGACTGCAAAGACAAAGAGATGTGTGGGATTCTTTGACGTTTCGGAGTGGCTGCACAAACACAGGTGGTCTCTCCCGACGGGTAATGAGACAGCAAACAGCTAACGTGATCCAAATAAGTAAAGAGCTGTCAGTAATTCATTAAGCCGCTTACCTGCTGTTGAACACATTATCCCAGGGTATCACGTGACTGCCGCTGGGACCAATCAAGAAACTGACGCGATCGTAGAAGCCCTTGGACGCGGGCTGGGCGGCCGAACTCTGGCCCTGGCCGGCGATGGCAGCGGGGTCAGGCGAGCCGCGACAGTAGGTCTGACCCTGGCAGGAGATTTGAGTGCAGCAGTCTGGGTCCATGCAGTCGACGAGCCCATCTGGAAAACAGAAGGGACAGTCCAGACAGGGAGGGAAGAGCGCTGCTGACCTGGGCTGCATGAGGAAACGTCTGACCATCTCCATTCTTCTGTTGAGCTCTAGTGCACACGGATGACTTCCGCCGTCATCTTAAGTTCATTAAAGTGACAGCAGAGATCCTGAGCTGCCATTAAAGTGTGAACTGTTTCAAAGTGTGTCACCTAATATGAGGCTCAAAAGTTCTGGGCTTGCTGATCGGGCTAAGAAGCAGTTCATCATCTCCAGAGTGTTAATATATAGTCTCAAGTAGTCTCTATAATTGATCTACTGTGTATTTTAAAGCATGCTGCTTAACAATCTGCTCTGCTACAGCATTTGCATATTCTTTCCAGTGATGTTTTATGTATGATTGATTTGTTTTGTTTGTTTGCACTGTCACCGAGGAGCCACATCAAAGCCAATTTTTCTGTCTGCCACAATGAGGCATACGCACACGAGTCGAAGCTAAAAGACTATTTGTAGGAGGCTTTCACTTCTTCCTACCTCCCTCGTTATCCTTGCCATCTGAGCAGAGAGTTTCGGTCGCCACGTCGCATCCCAGCCCTCTCCATCCTGACTGGCAGATGCAGTGCCAGACGTTCTGATCGAGGACGCACCTCCCGTTGTTGTTGCACAGCCCGGGGCAGCCGTCTGTCAACACATCATGTACGTGTCAAACAGCCCAGCAAGTCAGAACAAGGAAATCAGGAGGAGGGGAGGGGGGAGACAAGAGCGAGGAAGGGGCATTAAGAGTGGACAGGGGCAGAGGAGGGACAAAAATGATAAAAGACAGCATTGAGTGAACATACAGTACGATACACCTCTGACAGGACTGGGGATGTGGGGGAGGGCGTGAGGAGTTACTGTCGTTTCACATGAGTTTGAGGAGCATGTGCAGCTACAGAGTGGAACGTTAAGAGGGGGAGACCTGCTGAGCTGTTTACTTACTGTTAAAAGGCCGGTGGGAGGAACTTTGAATGCTCGGTGAGTCAAATCCTCATGTCAACTGGAGTTGTTTTTGGCTTTAAATCCAAAAAGTTTGAATGATTCTTTAAGAGTTCAAGCGATGCACTTTGGTTGCATGATTTCTCAAAGTGCAGTCCTCAAATCAAGGGCAGCCTTGGAGCCAAATTCACTATTACTTGGAGTGTTTTTTCCCCCCCTGGAATCAAGATTTAAAGGATTCTTTGTGAGTTCAAAGTTGCACAAATTTCCCATTTAAGAGGCTGAAAATCACTGGCTGTCTTGGAAGTTCATTGCCGTTGCCTGAAAATAATTAAAGTGGGAACAGCCTATTGCAGATGTTAGAAACACTCATGTGAAGTAACAGCAACATCAAAGGGAAAGGGAAGTATATATGTAAATAAGGGAAGAAGTGTGGGAAGAAGGGGGAGGGATCTAGAGTCTCTACATATACAGGAAACAGAGCATTTGCTGCCAGATCGCATTCCTTCTAGTGGAGGGTGAAGACAGGGAGCCGAAACATGACTAAACCACACCAGTTTTGGGCGTTTAATCTGGCAGACACAGGGAATTAAGACAGGAGGAGAAGGGACCGTGGAGTCTGTGTGAGACTGGTTAAGACGGACAGGAGATGAGGGGACATATCGGGGGGAGCAGGATCACAGCAGAAACATTATGATCGACTCGGACATAGAACAGGTGTATATACGCCGTGCTAGGAAAGACAGAGAGCGGGGAGGGATTGTTCGTGACAATCTCCCTTGGGGGGGTAGTGGTTCAATTTACCTTTATATCCTATCTTGACTGCTCCTATTACACAACCGAGGAAAGGGAAACATTTGGAGAAGAAAATTACTTATCTCTGTGGTGGCAGAGAGCTAAGACTGACAAACACATTTACTTATTGTAACTTACAGGGAGCACAAAACGGTTGATGGCATAAAGCTGATGTACCTGCCAAGTTGGGTTAAATATTTGGAAAAGAAGCTTTGCAGGTAGTTTTTTCCCCAAGATTACAGTTGTCTTCAGCACGTTTTAGCTTCTGCTCTAATTTCACTCTTTCGACTGTGTGTGTAAATCACAGTCGTTACGTGATTGAGCTGAACAGCTAATATTAAGCATGAGTGACAGGATATGACTGGAAAGCTGCGAGATCACCCTTTTTTTTCTTAAACAGAGTTCACTTTTTTTTTTTTTTTTTTAGGCAAAAATACAAGCGTTCAGCTGGATCAGGAAATAACATCTTGCATGGAGACTATAATACTCAAGCAAAGTGAAAAGTGTTTTTTTACCTGATACTCTGGAATCCAGGGCTATACATGTAAGCCAAGAGGGAGTTGGAGAGAGACAGATAGGCAGGCAGACAGGCATACAGACATAAAATAGAAAAGAGAGTGGATATAAGGAGGAGTTAGAAATGAGAAAGAAATGCAAATAGAAAAAACAAGTAGAGAGCTGACACCAGAGAGAGAGAGAGACAAAACAGACAGACTTTGCAGATTTAGAGGAGTAGATTCATAGTTTAGCTACAGTGAGGAGAAAAAATCCAGTATTTGACAAACTTAGAGTGTAGATGTTAATTAAAGCAGAGAGCGATTAAACAGAATTATAGATACTTCCACGGTCAAAATCACCACATTTTTCTGTTCGTGATTATAATTCCTTCCATAGGAGGAAACATAAATTAAACCGGCATCTTAAGCTCATAAAATATTCATTGTTAACACTCTCCATCTGCTTTCCTTTGCTAGAGCAAAACAAGCTAACGCAAAGAAGAACACAAGCTTTGTCTTGCTATCTGAGCGTTATAACACTCTTTGTTTTCAGACTATATGAGCCAGTTTCATCTGCATCAAAACAATTTGCTGTCTGCTTGTCAGGAGGTATGTCGTCTCACCCTCAGTCTAATATGAACGCTTCATGAAGCAGCACACTAAACTTTTTTTTTCTTTCAATTTTGCTGTCATCTCCACTTCAGTGGTTTCAACAACTGCGCAGCAATGAACCAGCAGTACACTAAGGCGAATCAAAAACACCTTAGTGGTAAACTGCATTGCTGAGAAAGCGGTGACAATGGGTTAAGCCTTGCATATAAAACAGGATCTAGATGCTCGTGACAAAAGAATGGCCAAGGAAGTCCTCTATTCAAGCCCTGGCCATGTAATGTGATTAAAAGGCGCTTTGTGCAAATGGCAGTCATTCAGGGTTTGAAAGACAAAATAAGCTCCCGGTTCACCAAGAAAAGGTAACGCGCTGCCTATTCATCCCCGCTGCATCCAAAGCAAGGAGTTACTTTCCTGACGGGAGCCTTAAACAGGAGGAAAGAAAGGGGAAATGGATGGTGCACAGTCTGCCCCGAGGAGGGAAAGATTAATAAGATCAGGAATGTGACCCCTCCAACAACTCCCTCACTGCAATCTCCTTCCCCCCCCAGAGATGGATTCACGCTGTGGACCGGGGCTTGCTGATGAGAGAACTTGTAAATACATAATTAGGGTTCAATAGTTTGGAGTGCCAGATCTTTGTTTCGCAGGGAATGTGTCGTCATTGAGAGGCTGGAGATGACACTTGGGGGAATGCTGTTTGACGCGGCGTGTCAGGGCTTAACTACAGGACCTTTGACAGAGGGTAAGATGTCGATGAAGTTTGAGTTAAAGGTCAATAGGAAGTGACATCTCAGAACTCATTATCCTCATTAATGCCAGGTGAAGCACTGCCATTTCAGAAAAATGATATTCCAAAGAGGCCTACCCGTGGCTTTTCGGCTCCCTAAATACCTGCCCTTGACTCGCTAATACAGGAGCATCGCTTCAGCAGTCTAAAAGGTGGAATATCTAAATGGACGATAGAAAACTTACAAAGTGGATGTGAGCTGTGGCGAATAGAGAAGTGAATGATTGCTGAGAACCACAAAATCAAGTTTTCTCGTTTCTTTTTAGTGGGAGAGGTGCGGTTCAGAGTTTCATTGAAGGTATTTAAGGCAGTGTTTGTCTAGTTTCTCTGTAATTAAATACAGATCTGGCTCATAGACAATTCAGTCATAGAGGCAGCTGCGTTTCTGCAGGTAGAGCCACTGATCAGAAGGTCAGCGGTTCGATCCTCGGCTCCTCCAGTCTGCACTGAGAAGTGTCCTTGGAAAAATACTGTACCCCAAATTGCACTCTTGTGTATCAATAGATGAATGCGGTATGTGTAGTAAAGTGCTTTGAGTGGTCGGTCGAATAGAAAAGCTCTATATAAATTCAGTCCTTTCAAACCTGCAGTCCATTCAAACCTCTACATTTGCCACAGCGTCTGGGGTTGGGTATCTCTGGTGTCTGGTGCTGCTGAACAAGAGGTGATGCAGCAGTTGAACAGCAACAAAACTGCACAGCTGTTCATATATTTAGCAACAGTCCTGGATGCACATGGCTAGTACTTCAGTCAAAGGAGCAATAAAAATACTGCACTCCAAGTAAAAGCCCTGGAATTTGGACTTTTACTTTGCCAGCAATATGTACTAAAAGAACAGAGAAGCAGCAATAACAGTAATGATTATTTATGATTAATAAACGAGGTGTGGCTCATATTTTGGGAACACCTCAATAAACTGGCAAGAACTGGTGGTGTATTGTAATATTACTGTGTTGTTAATAAAGTTTCATGATGGAAAAGACTGGTGGTGCAGGTGTGGGTGGGTCTGGAACTGTGAGGACTCTGCAGGTAAAGTCTACTGAACTAAAAATTACTAGTTAAAATAACAGAAAATGGAATACTCAAAGTACAAGTACCTCAAAATTGTACTTAGGTGCAGTACTTGGGTAATTGTTTTAAGTTACTCTCCATGAACGACAGGCTGACGAACACTCAGAAAAACAGAAAAAGAGGCTCCTGTCCTCCATGTTTGATTCAGTGAGCCCGAGAAACACAAGAGTTCACTCTGAAACACAGAAAATGTCACTAACGAGTACTTAACACCAGCGTGTCATGCAGAGGTGCTCGTCTGGAGGAGGCAGGCAGCGGCGAAACTGTGTCATGATCTGCTTGAAACTGCTCTGAAAATACTGACATTCACACTCCAAAGTTGCCCTTTTAAGCCCGTCCATAAATGAATTTCCTCTGTAGTTCGTGCCCTTCTGCCAAGTGTGTGTAGGTGTGCAGTGCTGCATGTGTCACCGTGGCTCACCGATGGTGCAGTGTTCACCCGTCCAGCCCTGGTGGCAGTCACACTTGCCCTCTCTGCAGACTCCGTGGTCGATGCAGCGTGGGTGACAGTCCCTCTGCTCACATTCTGGTCCTGTCCAGCCTTCCTCGCACTGACACACACCAGTGATGCACGAGCCGTGGGGACCGCAGTCCACCACGCACACTTCTGTCGTAAAAGAAAAAGCCATGGAGACATGTAGCTTCTGTTCTGTGAAGAGCCTCTTTTTTCCTCTGCGCTGGTGTATTTTTGTATTCTGTGCAGATGCATCTGCCACTGCTGAAAAATACTCTGATGTTTGCTGAGAAGTGTTGGCTCCATCGGTTAAAGTGGGCCAAGAAGTTAAACTGTAAACAGGACACGTTTTCGACACTATTCCTGAAAAACGTGTTAAGAGAAAATCCTGCAAATGTTTAAGAGAACAAAAGCTGCAATGTGTGATAATATTCAATCTAAACAGGCTCAAAATGACATCTGTTGAAGGAAGCGTTATTTTACATGAGAAAATATCAGGACTTGACTGCGTTCTGTTGATTTATGGATCCCAATATACCTGTCATGTACACAATTCTTTTCAAATGTGTGTAAAGGACAAATGGTGAAAGCATCACATGTCAGGGCACTGAAATAGATTCCCCAGTCAACTTCTATTTGGCTGCCAAAACACACAGAGGATAGTTAAGAAAAAAACAGGATAAATAGTCCTCTAAAAATTGATATATAGTTTTATTACTTTTATGGGATCCAGCGATAATAAAGTCCCTTAAATTCTCAGTGCTTGACATTTAATCTGTAAACCACGGCCTCCACAATGCGGCACAGCAACAGAGCGCTGTCAGCCCGCATCGAAACCAATTCAGACGTAATGACTGCGTACTGGAAGGCACACTGAGGAGATAAAACTTTAAAGGGAACATCAAAGAGAAACACACTGCGTTGTTGTGTGTCCTCATGACGGCAGACGGATGATATCTGATTCAGTTTACATCTATTTTATGTAATTTCTACTCGGCAACAAAAATCTGGAGGACTTTAATTAGCTTATCAACAAACGGGTCCAATCACTGTAACAACCACTTTCCTCCATCTGAAATGACATCAGAGCTTATCAAAGCTTAATATACAAGTATTTCTCTGAATAATTAGAGGAATAATAGGAAAGACGTTTTTTTTTCCACCCCCGTGCAAGAGCGACGCAGGTTATTATTGTCATTTTTGTTTCTGCAGCCACTTTTTAACTCATCTTTATCAAAGATTGCAGTAATTTCAAAGGGCACTTCATTTCTCAGGCACCCTAAAATGAAACAAAACCTGGCATCACTCAAAAAGTCGGCACACAAGGGCAGGAAAGCACAACAATTATTTTGCACATCTAAAATCCTCCAAAACAACCACTTTTCAGGTTTTACATATTTGGGAAGCTCATTTGCATGGAGCCTTGGCAGAGTGAGGCGAGGGTTGTGGATTTAAGCAGGTTATTTCCGGACTCAGGGATGTTCAACACGTTCCCTACGAGTACGGAGCATCGGAAACAGCGCAGAGCAGCTGTTGTGAATCCGTGTTATCTTCAGAAAAGTAAAATTCAAAAGATTGAATCCATGGGTGGTAAGTAAGTCAGTCTGCACCAGGCTAAAGCTAACGCTCAACAAGCTGTGGCTGCGCTGGTGAGAGAATGAGCAATGTTCATTTACTGGAACCAAGAGCTCCGATCAAAGCTTGTGAACAGAGGAGCCATAAAGCTTTCCGCTGTGACAATAGCCCTCAGTGTGCTGTAGGAAAGCAGCTCAAGGATGTCCTCAAATTTTAAGTGACTAGATGCTCCTGGAAATTTATACAGCCCCATAACTGAGAAGTTGGAGACTTTTTAAAAACTTGGTATAGACTGCCGGGAAAGCAAATTAGCCAAGAGACATCATTCTGCCGTCCAAAATGTAATAAGTCATGGATTAAATATCTATTTTGTTCATGTATTTTTTAAGCCAATCTCCCCCCTCTGCTTTACCCGCACTCCCCTTTTCCGAGGCTCTTTTGGCCGTCTGTTTCCAGCTCTCTGAATAGAGTTTTTCTTCGATTGAGAGACCTTGGATGGTTCTGATTAAGTCGAGCCGACACTGTAGAATATTAAGCATGCCTCTGGAGGGGAGTCATTCGATTCCAAAGGGATACCTCCTTCCCATAGAATCTATGCAATCAATTTTTCATTAGCGCAAAAGTGTTTATCTGCCTTTAACATGCCCCTGACTCGAGCTGGATAGGGGTTGTGGGCGGTCGATGCATGCTACTCGCTTGTTAATTAAAGTTTATTTAATTGAAGAAGAATCGCAGCATTAATTAAGAAGGAATCCTCCACCCACCCAGGTGGGTAAACTCCCCAATTTCTGGACTGCGCCGCGGTTAGCCTCGTCAGTTCCATTATTGACATTTCTCAGATATCTTGCTGAGTGAGACGATTGAGTCTGGAATTTGGAAAACATTAACAGAATAACAAATTACCTCTCTTCAGAGAAGAAAATAAAGTGAGACGCTAAAGAAAAGAAAAAATCCCCGTACACCAAAACAATCATTCTTCCTTCTCGGGCACCGACCACAGCGGCTGCACGCCGCTTCGGTCGGTCCGCTCACCCATCTATCATCTCAAACGCGCCATCCAGCCTCCTCATGATTTAATTTTCAATTGAACTTCAGCCAAAAGAAGCAGAGCCGACAGACTTTACGCTGAGAGAAACACGCCGCAAATTCTGCTTTTAATTGTTCAGTGCGCTCACTGTGTTTCTGTCTGCGTTGAACACACAGAGAATGAGTCTATTCTGAGGGGGGAAACGGCGCATAAATCACCTGCAACTGATGCCCAGATAACAGATGGGAGGGGCCAGCCTTTGAACTAACATGTCACCTACCTGTATCGAGAGGGAAACCATCTGAATACAAAGCCGGTAACAAATGAAGACGCTCTGCATGCAAGCAGATGGGGACACACGATTGTCTCCTCTTCTCCATAAAACCCAAATACGCATTTTCATCTTTTGAAAAGCTTCCAAACAAATCTATGAGTCTGTTTTTTTAAAAAAAAACAAACATTTGTGTTCGGTTTCTAAAAAGGACATATGCTCGCTCACATGAGAGTAACATGCGGAGCCAAAGCTTTGTTGTTAACATATGGTCTGCTTCAAACCGGCACATGCTACAAGTGTGGATTACCAAACTTTAAGGTGGCGATCACACCCGCAGTCCAACACATAACGAAGCAGTTGGATTTTTCTAATTTGTTCATTTAAGCTCAAATCAACAAACTGCAAGCTGATAAGCAGTTCCTGTTCCTCGAATGAAGCACAGTCACTCACTTGTTTTTTACTTTAACCTCTGGACATGCTGCAGTAAAGAACAGGAAACATGTGAGCTAAGCAGGAGCAGCAGTCCAGACTGAGGTTTCCCCTCAGCCCTTTCCTTTTGTTATCCAACACTTTCCAAGCTTGAGTGACTCCTGGCTATCAGATGTCAACATCTGCCTCCTGACAGCCGTGAAAGCTTTTGTTTTTGGGCTTGTTACCTGCAGTCAGCTCAGTTTACTCTCTTACTCCTCTGTGGAGGAGACTTCTTGTATGTTGTGCAAAAGACACGTTGTTCTCACGTGGACAGATTAATGAAATTAAAGAAAAAGTTTAAGTCTAACCACACTTGTCCACCTCGTCATGAGAGTACTTTGTTACTCTTAGTGGGTGGCATGGTGGAGCAAGTGGTAACACTGTTGCCTCACAGCTAAGAGGTCCCGGGTTTGATTCCTGCCTGGGGCGCTGTGGGCGTGTCCTCCACCATGCCCTCAGTGCCTGCTGCCCTTTAGGAAAAAGGGGCCTTTCTGTTTGGAGTTTGCATGTTCTCCCTGTGTTCACCTGGGGTATCCTCCACAAAACCCCCCCCACTAACCCCAAGATCACCGCCTGACCAATGGTGACAAAGAGGAACTGGGTCCCCAGGCGCCGCTGTCGGCTGGCAGCCCACCACTCCTGGTCTGCCGCGGAGGAAGGAGCCAGGATGGGTCAAATGCCGGGGCATAATTTCACCCAAAAGCATGGCATTGTGCATGTAGTGTGTTGCTGTGGTGTTCACCAAAAAAGGCATGTGTATGTTGTGTGGTGATTAATAAAGTAAAGATCTTAATCTCTCTCTCTTAATCTTAATCTTAGTAAAAGCACAGACATATTTTTAGATAATTTCAGCCCATCACACCAAAGTAAGAATTCACTGAAGGTGAAAAAGGAGAGACGTAACGCAGCAAAAAGCAGCTGTATCATGCACGCGTTGCTCATGGGATGAAAAACGTCAGTCAGGCTCGCATTCGTCATCTCTGCAGCCAATCGAGACGCTTCAATTAATAAATTTGTTTCCTTAACGTGCACCTACGGCGGAAAGCTGGAAGACGCTGATTTGACTGTCCAAATGATTCAAAGAGTTTCATTTCAAAACGTGACATATTAATTTAGGAAAACAGATTGTGCTCGGATGTTCACTACATTTTAAAAAACAGAGATGATTAATAACCTGAAACATTTAAACAACGTTAAAGATTAAAACATATCTCACAGTTTTACTCAGTGCTGAATAATTCTACTTTAATCAGACGCCCGCATGAAGACATGATGTACCGCATGAGATGGATTTTGTATGTCAACCTACAGCCTCTTAATAATGGCTTATACATCTGCTGTTGTGGACACCTGGTGTCTGCAGCGGCTGTGCACAGCGAGGGGGAGTTTATTGGAGATAAATGCAGAACTTGGTGCCAATTAGAGAAACTTAAACACTGTCCACAAAAAAACTTTAAAAAAACATTGTAGAACACTTTTTGCAAGGATTTATTGAGCGAATGAAATAAAAGACCTTGCAGATTACCACTATAAGTAGCTTAATATGCCCTTTAATTCTTTAAAGCCATGTGAAGACTTTGAAAATTTCCAACTTTGGCAGCCTTAGTGGTAATATTAGCAAGAAAAAAGAGGTTGTGACATTTCTCTATAAACAAGAACTTAAGCCATCAGAAACTGAAACTGAGACGATTAGTTGATTTATCGACGAGTCAAACAATTTTGATAGTAATTTCTTGTTGCTTTTCTTCCTCGTATGTGATTGTTAATTTAATATTACTGAGTTTGGGACAAAGAAGCAATTTAAAGATGTCAGTTCAGGCTTTAGGAAAGTGTGATGGGTAATTTTCACTATTTCACAGACCAAAATATTGGAGCAAATTATCGGCAGGCTAATCGATATTGACAAAAATCATTATTTGCAGCCTTCACCACATGAAAAGGTCACAACAGCATCGTGATGAGAGGAAGTGAAGCGTGCTCTGACCTATGGAGCAGTCGGCTCCTGTCCAGTTGGCCTCGCAGACGCAGGTTCCCGTGTCGGTGTTGAAGGTGCCGTGACTGGAGCACTGCTCTGGACAAGTGCTCTTCAGGATCTCACAGCTGATACCTCCCCAGCCCGGGTTACAGTGGCACTCACCATGATGACAGGCTCCATGACCGGAGCACATCGGGTCCACACAGTCCACTGAGGACACACAGCGAGGACGACAGCGATGTTAGTTTACCACTTGTAGACAGGATATCAAAGCTACTTATTTACCCCGGCCACTTTGACGCCGCCGCCAGCCACAATCATTTTTCTGCGAGCGAGCGAGTCGGAGTGCTCCAGAGCTGGGTGATGGCTGGTGAGCCACAGTTGAACATTTTGCAGTGTTTAGCGGTGGCTGGTAGCAATTTTCCTCCCTGTGTTCAACTAGCTCCTCTACGGTATATTATAGGGTACTTCCAATATACTGACAGCATAATTATGCACCATTATAGGCACTAGGAAAGGGAGCACAATTAGTGTCTCGACAGATATAATCAATTACTATTAACAATTCGCAGATCAACTCGCTGATCTAAGTTAATAATTGGCAATTATGACCAACACAATCATCCCATTACTAACGAGGGATAATTTGCAACAACGTTATTGTGCCTCCTCTGCAGCTAATTGCTCTGTGCATTTCCATATATGGTTCGCAGACTGTGATATTGATCATTTACCTGAACCAATTCATCACACCAGAGCCCCTATATGCAAGCTTGGAACTGCAAATGCGACCTTCCCCCATCTTTGCTCCCTTCCCATATTGCTTTACTTCAAATAAAACCGCAACATATTCATTTAGTGAACTCAATAGCCTTTTGCATGTAAGGTCAACCGCACATGTAAATCTGAGCTGATAATTGTCTTTTGTCTGCATGGAGATCAATAAAGCTGAATGCAGTGAAGTGAGGAGGCAGGTGGAAAAGGTTGACAAGGAAGAGGAAAAAGCTTTTTCTCAATAAACGGAGGAACAGATGCCATTGACTGATCGATTTTAACAGGTGTCTTCAACTGTGGAGCATTCCAGTAGGTGACTGCATCAACGGGCGCTGCGCAATCTGTTCCAGCTTGTACCCTCATGTGGTCTGAACACTAAGAGGGAGTTAATTTATACACACGGTATCAATAACAACCTCCAAAGCATTATCTGCTTGGCGGAGTTGAAAACACCGATTGTTTCACCAATGAACTGTGTCGATTCCCCCGGAGCCACACACAGAAATATGTTGCTTCCAATCCAATGGGAAGAAGCTTTTTCTTTCTCCATTTACCTTGCTCACAGTTGGGTCCTTTATGGCCGGTGTTGCACACACAGTCACCCGCCACGCACAGTCCGTGTCCACTGCACTGAGGATCGATACACTGGGAGGCTGGAACGTCACACTCAGTGCCCTTCCAGCCGCTGTAGCACTGACAGCGCCCCCTGGTGTACTGTCCGTTACCGCTGCACAGGACCGGACAGGCGGCTGAGGAAAGGCAGCAGATTGCGGAACGGGTCAACATTTTGGGAAATGCGCTCGTTGGCTTTCTTGCCGTGGGTCAGAAGTGAAGGTTGATACGACTCTCACGTCTCGTAAGGGAACAAAGTCTGCCTCCCAGCGCCTCTAAAGCCCACTAATTGACAAGTTAGATCTCGTTTGTTTAATCTGTTTAAAGAACAGAGCATAAAAACAACAATTAGCTGTTTTACTGACTAGGAAATATGTTTGTTGGCTTTCATGCCAGGAGGTTACAAGTGAAGGTTGATACAACTCTCACATCTGGTAAGCTTTTTATTATTATATATATACATATAATAATAAAACAATAGTATTGATAAAAGTCCCTTAAATTATTTACATTCTGTGAAAAATAAACTTGTCAGAGGTCCCTGGTAGACAAACTATGTACTGGTTCAGTGTTTCTGAATTATCTCAAACATACAGTATTTTTTAACATGACATTTATTGTTACTTATGCCAGTATCAATATATCTGCAATAAGGTAATATTGGCCAATACATCAGCACAGTCAACTCATTGATCTAGTTGTATGATACAATCTTTTTCAATGCTTTGAGCACCATACACGAAATTCCATTAACCTTCACTGTGCGGGGGTAACTGACCCTCAGTTATCCCAAATTAAAAAAATATATAATCATGTGCTGAATGGACAGAATAAAAGTAACAGATGAGCTTCATAATTACCTCTGGAACAGTACGGCCCTATGAATCCTGGGAAGCAGTGGCAGGATCCCGCCACACACTCTCCGTTCCCGTAACAGTTGTGTGTGCACTCTGTGACTGAATCTGTGGGTACAGCAGAGAGCCGGTCCAACTATTAATAACGCATCAGATTGTCATATTGGAGCAAATCTGAAATTCCTCCTCAATATTACATTTGACAACTGTACAGTTTAAGAAATAGTGCAAGACAGCCACGATACCAATCTTTTTTCCCCCTGCATGAATCTAGTCTCTCTGAGCATCCCTTATCTGCAGCACTCGTATCGGGCATGGCATACATTTACAGCTATTTGTCCATGTCCCACTAAGGTCTAAGCCTCCATAACATGTATACTGTAGCCCCACTGTTCCCCTCTAAGCCATGTTAAGTAAAAGCCAAACAGGCATTTTAAATTAGACCAAATAATTCCATTTCCTTGACACATTTTCCTTTCCTCCTGACTCCTCCAGTGCCTCATCCTCCCCCCTCAGCCCCTTGAATGACTGATCATGCCCACACAAGCCATGCAATCTCCTGAGTGTTTACAGCTCAAATCCTTTCTGAGTTGAAGTTAATCTGACATATCCTACAGACAGATCTTGTGTTCATTCAACAGACCATCGCTCATAAAGGGCACCCCCAAAGGACCAGGACCCTCATTTTGATCGGCGTTAAGAGGGCAAACTTTTTTGTTATTACTCTAGCTTGTATTGGATGTTCATTGAGCCAGCGTCGGGACCCAGGCAATTTTGACCTCACACATCAATACCTTTGTATTTGTAGGGCCAGATCAATGGATCTCCCCGAAGGAAATAGAAAAAGAAAAACCTTAACTCAACCTTAGTGTTTTTCCTACCTCAAAACCCACAAGGAAATTTCACAGACTGCAGAACACTGAAGAGGTTGTTAGGAAGGAAGGATCAATGCCGTGTATGGTCTCGTATTATAGCGTTGAGCACAATAATCCACTACCGTCCTATGAAACCTAGATCTGCCTCCTAGGTGGCTCAAACTTGGAAAAGCTCCGCTTGTTTGTGTCGTAGCCAGAATTTCCCACAACCAAACTCTTTGTTCCTGCGGACGCAGCTGCTTAAGGAAATTAAAGTCCTCCAAACATGTCATTACACTTCATTCCAATCACAGTCAGCAGCCATCGCAGCAGATGTGTGTCCTCGTACCCTGGATGATGGTGTTATAGGACACTGCCTCCACGTTCCGTCCGTCATTGTAAAACGCCAGGTGCCACACCCCCAAGTCCAGGTACTGGATGAATCCGGCCTGGTGGACGGCGACCGAGTGATCCAGCCGGGCCCTCGTCTCCGGTTCACTCAGAGTCCGATGCTCTTTGGCGATAAGCCGGCTGCCGTCCAACAGCTCCACAAAGTCGTACTGCAAAACAACACCCAGGATTGCGACAGAAGCAGATGATTGTTATTTTAACGTCGGCATAATTAAACCAGGCAGTAAAGAGGCAGGGGAGTTCAAAAAGCTTATATTTTCCTCCGTTGGATGCTTTGTATACAGCTCCTCTAGTGATTTCCCTAACAGTCTGAGAGAAACTCTTCAAAGTCGTAATGCAAGACGCAACAAGAACAGGTTTGTGTACACAGCAAATATTCCAGTATAATAAGTGTTGATTTTTCAGTGACAGTTATTTGGAGTTGATAGATGTTGTCTGGAGAGTTGTTTGTATACTGATCGAGCCGATATGGCTCTGGGGCAAATGCTCAAAAATATTCCAAAAACACATTGTTAACTCTGATGGGAGCGCACTTAAAAAGACTCTGGCAGGGTGCTTTTTATAATCTGTTAAATTAACATCGATAATGGACTGTGTAGATGTGGATGCTTAAAAATTCAGTGTTTTTCACTGCTGGTGTACCTGCACAAAATACAAAAGACTACATAAAAAAAAAACTTTCTTCAATAGCATTTATGCACCATTTTATTTATCTACTGATTAAAGCACAAAATTGCTACACTTGATCTGACAGACTGTGAAAGCTGTTACTAATGTTTGATTGTTTTATTGTTTAATACCCAGGACTCCCTCAAATACAGTATGGAAACAGACCGGATTATCAAACTGAATTGAATACATCATATCTACAAATAATTCAAACCAAATATGTCCTTGCTGGTAAGGCCAGAATCTTTAACTAGAAACTAACAGACGCACAGTTTACAGTGCAGTATACATAGTAAACACACAGTATATTATAAAGAATAAATGTAACATAGTCTATACCTCAGGCTTATTTTTCTGCTGTATGTTGGGAATGCAGCATAACAGTTCCTCTCTATTTCCTTTTTTTCAAACAAACATTGATTTACGGGGTAAACAAGGAGTAACGAGTCATCCCTGCCAAGTGAAACGAATAAAGCGGCGCATCTGCTCTCACTGCACCTGCTCAACACCTGAACCTCATTTTGACTGAAGCTGTAGGATACAGAGCACTGCAGCAGAAAACAATGTAACACATACAAGCAATCCCCGAGCAGACTACAGGCTGCAGAGGAGCACAGCAGATGCAGACAGATCTCCTGGCTAAAGCAATTGGTAGCTACACAGATGTACCGAGCCTATAGAGAAGAGTGGAAAAGAGTCTGTGGGTTGCTTAGGAGTGTGATGCATACAGATTGGCACTGTAGTCAGTTTCTAGAGGAGCCCGGATTTAAATCCAATGATGAGGCTGTTTGCAGAGAGCTTTGATGAACTGTGAAGCCATTGATTTTTGACTGAAATTTAAATAATAAAAAAAAAAAACTGTATCACACTCATGCTTTTTAAATAAGTAGCATATCATTTTAATTCAAAATAAAAAAAAAGTCTGATTTCTTTAAAAGAGGTAGCAGTTCAAAGTGAGTGTATCTTTCCTGCAGCAGGAGGACCCTGCACACTTTAGTTCACAAAAAGCGCCACGCTCGCATGGTAAGAACGGCTCGAAACGTGCGTCCAGTAATAAAAAAGTGAAGAGTGGGACATGGGGGGAAATGCACAGTAACTAGTAGTGCTGCAGATCAGCAAGAGTCCCCCCCTCAAACTCATACAATATGGTAAAGGACCACAAATGTTGGTGTTTTTGATTGTTTTTGTCAAGCAAAATTTAAAATGGGAAATATAAGTGTTGTAACACTACCAATAACAATTTAACATTTGCTTTTTAAAACTGCATTAATCAAGATTTGTTATGGCAGTAGTGCACTAGCTGACACTGTAATGTGAGAATTCCCAGCCAAAACTCAATTTCAACCTAATCCGCAGCTCTATTCAGCTTTTAAGTCTCTTTCAGTTCATTGTATTGGTTTCATGGCCCACAATAAATCAAAACAACCCCTCACGAACCCCATTTCCAGAAGCAGCAGGAAGTTGTTTTTAGCAGAAAAGCAATGATAAACCAACTGTACA
The DNA here is from genome assembly GCA_037975065.1 of Chaetodon trifasciatus. NCBI lineage: Eukaryota > Metazoa > Chordata > Actinopteri > Chaetodontiformes > Chaetodontidae > Chaetodon > Chaetodon trifasciatus. The sequence continues at coordinate 5,163,668 of JBBMOE010000036.1, read as the reverse complement.
GTCCACTATCTGCTCAGCACCAAATGGCACAGAGACAAAGTCACGAATTGGCTCATAACGTCACTAAAATGCCAGATATTTTTTCTCACGAGTTGTTGGAAACCAAACCAGAGCTAAAAGAAAAATAAATGCTGGACAGACATTCATCAGGTGGCCAGTAACACAACTTCAGATGAATGCTGGGGTTACTCTCTTCCTGTTTGATGTGTCATGGCAACTATTTGTGAACACTTTGGCCAAAATAACTTAACAAGCTGCTCAGAAATTCATTAATGCAGCTTTGAATCAGTACGTGCACAAAATCCAGTCTCCTAGAAACACAACAGACTTTTAAATAGTTGAGAGAAGGGAACAAAAAATATATTAAAACCGGATTTGGTGCTCACGAATGTAACAAACAAGGACCCGAGCAACCTTTCAGTTGACTTACAAACGACAGGAAAGAGAGCATTAAGCAAAGGGCAGGTGAAGTCAACACTGTGATTTAAACTACTTTGAGTGGAGCAGGGGGGCAGGGGAGGGATATTAACCTGGCGGAAGTTGACTTCTTTGTGTTGCTGGCTTGAGGGGGAAGTAATAAAACAGTTCATCCCACAAGCCCTAAACCTGCTGGCCAAGTGCATACATCTCGATTAGCCGGGGTGAAAGCCCCCTCCCCCCGAAAACTCATCTCAATCCAACAATACCAGTGAATAACACGCAAGAGACCAAGCATGGAGAAAGGGCCGGATGCCTCGCAGACGGAGGAGGAACGCTCCGAGCCCGTAAATTCAGCCTTTAGATGGAGCGGATTCAGCCTGGCATTTGGTGACAACGGAGTACAAATTCTTCGGGAAAAAACTACAACTACAAAGTTTGTTTCTTCGGACTTGTTTGGTTTTTGTGTCAGCACAGACAGACACTCAATAGCAGATGGAGGAAGTCTATATTTGAGAAGGGTGGAAAGGCTGTTGCACTTAAATGTTGTCTTGTCTTCCAAGCGGTGAATGCAACTAACAGTCAATATCTCTCATTGGGGTCTTTCATGCTCAGTTAAGTAAATGCATTGATTTGTGCCCCTGGTCCCTGAACAGTACGTAATTTAGAGGTTGCCACAATGGACACAGTGTCCAGCATTGACAAGCTTGAGTGTCTGTACAACAATTGCCTGAGACATAAAAGTAGTGTGTTGTTAATTAGTACCCTTTGGTCTTTGATTTTGTCTGGCTTCCTTTTTTCACCTTGAGAGTGCAATCCAGCTCACCTGTTGTCACTCGTGTCGGCCTTTCTTCCATCAAAGAGTGGCCCTAACTGTCTACACTTGAGTGAAGCCCATCTTTACTAAGAGAGAATGTCAAGAAGGTGAAGCTAAGAGCTTTTGCAGTCAAGTGTGGTGGAAAATGGCCATTGTCTGAGTGCTTCCATCACCATCGCCAGACATTGGACATTCGGATGCCCAGAAATGTCATTCAAGTGACACATCAGACATTTTGGAAACCCTTCAATTTGCAAATGGCAGACGTTTAGTGGAAGTGAAAGACGTGCATGCCCACACAGGCAAATCGAAGCTGAGAGGAGAAAACTGAAACTAAACCAGCGTCCGGTTTTAAATTACAAATGCATGCATGTCTGGACTTTGAATAATGGACCCTATTAATCAACCCTATTCAATAACATTTCCAATTAATGTGCATTTACATAGTTTGATGCAGATTTACTTTAATGTACAGTTTTGATTCTGCTCAGAAAGAAGCTTTTTTTGAGAGAGTGAAGTGGCCTCTTTACATCCATGCAACTGATCACAAGACTGCATTTAATGCCACTTCTAGTGATTCATCCACAGAAGAATTATAATTACTATTACTGTTGTATGGAGCATTTTGTCCTTCTTTAGCCGACTGTTTGGGTTCAGTCTCACCGCTCTCACTCTGGTCATGTCCAGACGCAGCAGGCAGCTGTTTCTAAGTGCTTCCAAAGGCCACTGCTTGTGGTTCTAGAACATGTTTCGTCTCTCATCCAAAAGGCTTCTTCAGTTCTGGATGAGCTAAGAGGCAAAACGTCTTCTAGAAACACAAGCAAGGCCAGTTTCTTTTGGAAGCACTTGTAAGTGCCATGACCTGGATGAATGAGAATCTTCACAGACAGGAGGCTGTTTCCAGCGATAGAGCTTTAAAAACCACTGTGCGCTACCTGCCCAGCACTAAATGGCGGACAGACAAAGTCAGCGCCTGGGTGGAGAAGATAGTCGAGCGTTTAGCAGCTAGGGAGCCAGACATTTTACTCAGCAGTTGGTGGAGACCAAATTAGAGCTAAAACACAATTAATATCATATTCACATGTAACACATTCACCATCACATTTTTAGAAGGTGATAAATGTGTTAGTGTGTGTTTACGGCTTCTGGTGCCCCCAAATAAGTACATATTGCAGGCTTAATGTGATGTAAATCATGTTGATACAGGATGTTGAGCAGGACATACAGCAAATAGATCATGCGTAAAACCAAATTTGGAGAGAAAAAAAGCTGTTAACCCTGGTTGGTTAGATTTCACGTTTACACTCCCTTGTGTCGGATGAGGTCTCCATAAAAGCAAGACAGTGTAACTTCTAAAAACAGCGGCCACTGTGGCCACAGGTGTGCATTACAGGAAAATGACACACAAGTTTCCCTTCAATTCCTAATATTCTTGCTTTATATATGTAATAAAACCATTGAAATATTTATCTGTGGCATTCTAACAGTAGCACAAGTACAGAACAGAGTCTTAAAGCCAGTGAGCAAATTAAGTACTATCAGTTCAACAGCAACATCTATCAAAGTCTGCTTACTTTAGATAACATTAGTCACCATAAGCCACTGGTCATACCGGACCCAGTAGCTGCAAAACCCCCTGAGCGTATTTAATTAACAAACTTTGCATTTTATTGCTTTTGAATTCAACGTCTCATTTGTTAGAGAAAGATGTAGTTCCTTCTTTTAAAAGTGGCATAGTTGTGCTTTAAAGGGTAACAAGGTGTCAGTTTCAAAGGTCTTTAATCTCCAGCAGATTTAAAAACATGTTAAAAAGGCTTTACCTGAGTGTGAGATGGTGCGAGACCCTTTCGTCCATAGACTCCAATCAGAGCGTTCTTCTGTACCGAGATGTTGAACTTGAGGAAGCGAGGCTGCTCCATGCTGAGTTGAGAACGCCAGAAGACCCCCGGTGGGACGCTCTGGCCCACCCTCTTCCCAATGTCCACCTGTCCAGTATCGATGGAATTGTTCTCCTGATGAAGCACGCTGTTCCTTCCTAGAAGACAGAAACACACCCCCACCCAGACTGTGTGAGATATGACAGGATCGGCAGCACAGCTAAGGTGATATGGTATAAATCAGTCATCACAGAGCCTTTCGTGCCATCAACTAAAACCCTCACACTCACATCTAAACTACAATCTTGTTTTTCGTGCAGTCTTTGATCTCTGGACATCAGTGAATTCTGCATTCTGTCTTTTGCTTTTTGTGTAATCTTATTCAAGCAGGGACTTAACAATAAGATAGTCATATCTTTTCCAAATGAGAGATGACCAACCAAGGCGGGATTAAAAGTAATGGTTCCCTGTGGTCCATGATGCACTGCTCACTGAAAAAAAATGACCAGGTATAATTGGCTTTTTATAAGACTCTTAACAGGCCACAACTCCCATTTTTTCTCTGGTCTTGGTGACTCATAGAGTGAGGCTTCATCTCAGATAAGGTCTAAATGGAATCTGTCAGATATACTGAGCGCTGCCTTGCCAGAGCAATAACAGCAAATCAACACAATTTTGCGAATGATGTCCTTAAACTGTGTCCTTACAGCGCCAAAGATGGAGGGATGGCCAGTTTTAATATGACTCATGCTCACATGAAAAACTGTAGACCGCGAGGTGCTATTATAAGAACAGATTTCATTGTTAAGAAGAGAAATCTGTAAAGCGTTTTCAAGTCCTCCCTGTCTGAAGCTCTCTTGTGGAACAACCGCAGCTGTGCTCTTTACAATTTACTGCGGCGATGACTTTTAACTTGTTAGGTGGATGATGCAGACTTGTCCTGCAACATAATAACAACTCAACCTTTGCTCCTGCATCTTGTACGGAGTGTTAAAGAGTGTGGACCTGAGCGTGCTGTAGCTGTGAGTGTATCTGTTTGTGCCAGACCTCCATTATTTGCACCCTTCAGAGTTGTGTGCGTAATGAGGCCATTGCCTGTCACTTTAGCTTCAGTCAAAGTGAAGACTGGAAGCCAAGTTTACCTCTGGGGAGAATAATAGCCGGCTATTGATTGCCTTTAAACAGTCCAAAACCTGCCTCATGCTATCTTAATTAGCAGTACTTATGAGGATTTAAATCTAGGCAAGTTTAAACAATTGAGCTTTTGCTTGGCCTACTCAACTCAATTAATGCTTTCGTGGTCATGCATTCTAAACACCTGAGTGTGCTTAGAGATTAATTCAGTGGCTTTTGCTGTAAAGGTGAGCCGAGATCGCCGGCCTGCTTGTTGTTGAATACACAATGGTCCAAGATTATGATTAGGCAGTACAGAGCTGTCTGGAATAAGTCGATTAATATTCAGAAGGTGAAAGATTTCAATAAACTAAAGGCTGACTGGGCATCGAGCACCTTTCACTCTGTCGCTCACAAGGCCAAATGGTTTGTTGTTACCATTTATCTTTCCTAATCATCATTTGAACCTTAACTTGATTTAATTCATTTGTATTTTGTTGCTTTAAAGATCTTTTAACCTTTTTTTTTTTTTTAAAGTTGGCATTTAAATTCAAAAAAGCAGTAATTACAGGCAGCATTATTTTCTTTCACGTTGAGAGTTGCTGCACATTTAAAACCAGTTAACGGTTTATTCATTTCAGATGTGAAAAGAACTTAACCCTGATTGGCACAATATATGTATATACAGCAAGCAATGCCAACAACCTTGACCAAAAGAAGCTGGGATGCAGGAGAAACCAGCAGAAGAATAAACGGTATTAATCTTGTGCATTGATACTGTAAATGTTAATTAGCAGTTTATTCAGATATCAGTCCTTTATTTTCTCACCGTCAGCAGCCAGAGCTGTCACTATGCTCGACTGAGTGGGCCCTGTCTTCCCAACTCCTCCGTTTTCAAATGCCGGCTGGTTGTCCAACTCTTGGAGCTGCCAATTGAGGCCGAAAAGGTGCATTGCTGTGAAATACACAAAAAAGCTGTGTGGGCTTGTAGAAACGGATAAACAAATAAGCAAACAGCCGCATAAAAACAATCAGGCCACTTAAGCACAAAAGACCTGTGGGAGAGCACAATGGATGGACCCAATGCAGGCAGAAAAAAATACAGCTTAACTTCCAACATTTCACTTCACTTTTTTGTTTTCTGAGGCTACTCTGCCATGGGTGGCTTTTGTGTAAACACAGCGCTGATGGGGCCAGACGAAGTCATTTCAATCGAAACTTAGGAACCCTGTTGCTCCAGCATGTTTCCTCGGGGAGCACTGTTCATTAACGCGCCAGAGTGTCTGCGCAGAAACAGCTAGTGTATCAAAGAGAGCAGAATTTCTGTTTTGACACAAAGCCTTCACTTCAGACAAGGGGACGAGGCCGGCTGGACAAGTCTTAAACTGTCCGAGTCTAATACAAAGCGGGAAGGACACGGAGACGCAGCTGCATGTGAGCGAAAGAGTGAGACGGAGGCAGAAAGTGAGAGACTTTTCCGAAAGTGGAAGGCAGTTTATTGAGACAGACAGTCACAGCGGGAGGAGGAAGTGAGAGGGTAAGATGCTGCAACACTCCTCTAGTTCTCTTACATAACTAAACTGTGTCTGGCTTTCATTCAGCCAACCTGCTTTATTGTCACAGTATTGGATGCAATCAAACTGTGTTCTTGTTGTTTTGGGAAACTGAGGTGCTTCTGTGAGCGCAGCGAGAGGGCCAATCTCCTTCAAAGTCACCAGCCAGGGAACATGCTGAGGAAGCATCTTGATTTCCAACCATTTGATCTGCGGGAGGAACTTTTCTCCAACACCCGTCGCTCGCTGGGAAGATGGATATTGACTGCGGCAAATAACTTGAGAGGTGGATGAGGGGCCAGAGAGAATTTCAAATGTGAAGGAGACCAAAAGAGAGATGGGAAACTCGTATGGACAGCACATCAGTTGGTGCTTTGTTAAAAAAAACAGGCCTGTGTTTTGTAGGATTGGGCAATATGACGGTATATAATGTGCTAAAGTACAAACATGTCCACCGGTAGAGATTTGGTAATACTGCTTCTAACACAGGAGCTATTTCTTAGTGTCTCTGGCAGACTAAGTAGCAACTCAGGGCTGGATTCTAGCACTTCTCACGTGATCTCGCTAGGTAACGTGATTTGGGCAGCGGGACTCAGGTGACCATGAGAGCGACAGTTAGTGGCGGTAATGCACCTGTAAGCTAAGGAAGAAGAAGATGGTGACAAGAAAACATGGAGGACAGTGAAGGCATCGCAACCAAGCCAAGAAGAGGGAGAAGAACTTGTGACTGAAAGTGGTATGACTTCTTGACATGGTATGGTTATTTTAAAGTATTATTCTAATAGTTTAATTGAATTTAAAGAAAGATTACTGTATCGTTATGTTATGTTTTTTAATTTTAATTTAATCTTTATTTAATCAGGCTGTCTTTTTGAAGATAACGATCTCTTTTCCAAGAGAGACCTGAGAACAAGAAGCACTCACAAGAATGTAATCAGCAAACAGAATTACACAATTAACAAGGAATTAATAAAAACAGTTACAAGAATCATAAAAAAACATCAATAAAGCTTTAAAATCTCTACGGGGGATGCAGGGCTCTAGATGTGAGGTAGTTTGGAAGCTGCAACAGCAGAGCTTTATAGATGAATAACACGAGAAGGCTATTTATTCTCGACTGTAAGGAAGTCCATCCAACCGTGTGATACAGAGAACAATGATGAGCACGAAATTTGTCATTTGTGATCAAGCGTAATGCGCTATGATACACAGGGTTTAGCTGCTGAAGTGCTGATGGGGCAGCATGACAATACAGAATGTCTCCTTAGTGAAGGACGGACATGAAGGTTGACTGCACAGTTTTACAGCTGGAGGAAGACAGACATCCCTAAATTCGATACGAGACGCCTAGTTTGGTTTTTCATTTTTGAGGCACATGTTGAATATGGATCTTGAAGGACAGCCTGCTGTCAAGGCAAATTCCTATTTATTTATATACCATTACCATGATATAAAATTACAAATACTGTGATGGAAGATTCAGGCCATATCGCCCACTCTGAGCGTTTTGTTTAAAGCCTGCTGATGAATATACTTGGCATCGGTTTAGTAAGGATACACACAGCATAGTCCTTGGTAGATGAAATTAATAGGCGCTCTGTAGCCTTGATTTCCAATCAAATAATGCAGATTTATTATTGAGTGATAATGTCTGGCTGTCGAGTACATTCAGCCAGCATCACCCTCAGTGTCAGAATCCATTTCAGTTGCCCATGAAATAGAAATTAATGCTGACTGCTTCGTCAATATTTCTGACAAGACTGACTTTTCTTAACACCCTGAATGGACGAGTCTGACAGCACCTCCGGATGTGAAAACACGCAAGATCTGTGTACTTTTGTTGTGTGTTTGTTTAACAGATTTGCTATGAGGTTTGCTGTTGCTACTGACATCATGGTTTCAAAATGTCATCTTCAACCAGGTTCAGATCAGACTGGGTATAAGTTCACCGGCAACGCAGACAGATGCAGACAAAACCTGCAACTTATTGTAACAAGAATTAGACAAACTCTCTAAAGATATTCTCATTTGTCCCCAAAACTGAATCAAAACATACAGAACGCTCTCCTTGGCCTAGTTAGGCTGTAAAACTCCTACATTTAAATACCAACTTTTCTAACGGCTCACTGTGTAAATATTTTCACTTCTTAGACTAACATGTTGGTGGCTTTAAACTGAGCAAAGGCTCCAGTATCCTCAGAGAACACTGTGCTGAGCTGGGTCCCAAATTGCAAAGATCAACTGAGGACATGGAGCATTAAACACCCTCCGCCTGAAAAAAAAAAAAAAAAACAGACAAAAGTGACACCTGCTCTTGGAAAATGATTGACAGCATGAAATTAAAGCGGGTTAAGGTGTTACTTAAAGAATAAAAGGTAGCATAATCTTTTACTCCACAAAAACTGTATTTACAAAATTAGCATTAAATGTTTTCCCTTTTAACGCCGAGAGAGAAATGTGTCTCTGAGCTGACTGGCAGACGACAGGACACAGCACTTTATCAAAAGGAGACATGCCAGACAGTGCTCTCAAACACATGGCATTGCTGCTTTATATCTGAAGATGCAATACGATGTTCTGCCCTGCAGCTATGCTAGCAGCTCTGTGAGGCTGATAGCAAACATGCTCATAGTGACAATGCTAACATGCTGATGATTAGCTTCTAATATTTACCACGTCATCATCTTAATTTAGCCTGTTAGCATGCTAACTTGTGCTAGTTAGCAATAAAAAACTTCAGCTGAGGCTAATTGAAACATCTTTACTTCTGCAGGTTTTTAATCAAAACTCAAACTGTCAAATTGAATCTTTGACCCAATGATGGAGCTGGATTAAAAGTCAGGGGATCTCCAAAGTTATTAGAATTCATCCACAAGGGACCATAAATACACCGCAAAAGCCAGCCTTGTGGTGGCGCTAGAGGAAAGGTTCCTGATTGTAGGCTCATTTAACATAAGTCCAGACACTCTCCTCAGCTTAACACTATGCACTCCCGTCTCCCAGTACCACCAGCTCTCCACCGGAAGGCAAACTGTGTGTGACGGAGGGCTCTTGTGTATCAACCACCGCACAGAACCACCACGAGCCTTCCCCTCTTCACTGCTCTTAGTGCACCACGGACTGAATCCCCACTTACCTCATCAACAAATTGCTTTGAGGTGAATAGCCCTCAATTTAAGAATTTGCATAAGTTATTCCTGTAGCCTAGGCCAGTCCAATTAATATTTATGGGCCATGAGCAATTCTCTTCCTGGGCAAGAAGCTGGAAAAGCTAGCCTCTAATCTCTGAAGTCAAAAATTGCCCTGTGGAGCACCTCCACTTACAACACATAGGAGGGTGAATTAGTAAGTTTACAACATGTGTACAGAAGCACAAACACCTCTGCGCTGGAAAAATGTAACACAAGCCCCAGAAAATCCTCCTGGCTCTGCTCACAGCAACTTCCCCATCTTGTTCACATGATTCTTGGAAACACGGCAGTAATTATGCTACAGGTGAAAGCTGTATCTCTTCTTTCTTGGGGAAATAAATATTATTATTCAGCTAAGTAACCGAAGGCACTAAAAACATGACCGACTCTAAAACTTCTTGAGTGTTTTCTGTTAAAATATGCAATGGATGCCATTCTGATGGCCTTCGTCACCAAGCATAATTAGCCCATTAACCAGAGAGAGAGAGGTGGCCCATCTGGAGTCGCGGTGTGCCAACAACAACCTGGAGCTCAACAGCCACAAAATGATTGAGATAAACATTGTTTTATGCTGGAACCTGCCTGTACATCTCCCCACCAACGTCCCCCGGGGGGCTCCTCGATATAAGCTGCACAGCTCAGAGCATGGCTACGATGTTCCCGTTTTCTGAGCCTCCAACAAACCCAAATGGAACGACGGCGTCTCGAACACTACATCGACCAGGCTGGGGTTTGTTTAGTTTGGTCCTGTGGCAGCTGAAGCAAGCTCAATGTCACCTTCTGTTAGTCTCAGTGGGATTTCTAGGATTTCTTATTGGTATTACATTACTATGAGTGTTTTTCCAACACGGCACTCACTACTGATGAGTGGAGCTACCTGTTTCGTCCACTCTCCTCTTATTAAAATCAATTAAAGTCAATCAAGTTCAAACAATGTCAATAGCGTCATTAGAGGTATCACTTTAATCCACAAGCCTTAGCTGAAAGTCAGGATCAGAATCAGCTTTATTGGCCAGGTATGTGTGTAAATACAAGGAATGTGACTGTGATTTACTGCACTCAATGTACTGGACTGGAGTTAAACAGTACAAAAATATAAATTAAACATATACAAAGAATGATGAAACAATAAACAATAGATAGAATAAAATGTACAATGTGCAGGTATTTGTGTGAACTGATTATCTCCTTTTCCAATTAATTTAATTGTAAATTTCAGCAATTAGTTTCTTCCTAAATTAGAAATCTATGAGATGCACTTTTACAAAGCAATAATACAAAAACATCCAATGCTTCATTTAAAGACACATTTAATTAGAATACTCTCCCAATATGTGTGACATGCAAATGAAAACATCAGACATGTTCAGTGAGGAAATCTTCACATTTCCTTTTGTTGTGTGGTTCTAACAAAAAAAAAAAAAAAAAAAAAAAATCCACATGCTCTTTCTGCATCCAATCAGAGCATCAGACCTGGACTCGGTCCTGATTTGGCTCCCTCTGTCTGAACAATTGCTGAAATAATTCCAATCAGGCCAGTTTGCAGCGCTGGAACTGGAAAGCCTCACCTCAGCAGGTTTGCGCCTCATTTGAAATACAGGGACTGCTGCTGTGGGTCAGCCAGAGTCCAGTTTAGTGTCTGCTCTGCGCGTTATTCCTCATACTCATTCCGTACAGAAACATCTTCTTTGAATTAATTTTGTTTCTCAAGTAGCGTGAAGTATATTAGCCTTAACTTGAGCTTCAGAACACAACAAAATTTCAATATATAACAGATGCAGATGCTCCTGTTTTTGTCTGAGTTTGACTTTGAATGGGATTGTGAGAGCTGACAGTAGAAAGGTATTAAAGTACGAGTGCACATTGTAGCTATTTGAGTCATTGCACCTGGCAGGTGAATTGGCAGTGGATGAAAGAGAGAGGAAGTGGTGGAAACACTCTCAGACACCTGAGGCAAGTGGCAGAGGGCTGCATCTGTTTAACTCACTCACACGCACGCACGCACACGCATGCACGCACGCACACACCAAAGGAGCTGAAGAACCGAGCACGCGCTCTGGAATCAGGCCAAAAATACAATTCCCGAACATCCGACAGGTCTACAATTAAAACAAGTTGGTGATTGTTGGGATGAAAATGCTGTAAATGAATCCAATCTGCTAAAAGTGTTAGTGGCAACAGCTGAACAAATGACTGTTTCTGCTCCGTTTCCTCATGTAAACTGAGCAGATCTGTCACGAGCGCAAGCACAAATAAAAATAGCATCTGATTCCAGCACAGAGGAGCAGCCGAGTTATAAAAAAGTATGTACACATCCATACTAATTTTATGACGCGAGATCATGAACGACAACAAGTAACAAAACAGTTAAGTCAATAAAGGGATTGTGAATATTGACATTGATCTCGCGCATTTATGACCTCTCCTCCAGGAGAGCACTCCTCTCTCTCCATTCACCAATAAAACACTGGTTATAAGATCTTCCCAACAACCCCATATTTCTCCTTATACAACTGTGTCACATTTCCCCTGCCTCCCAGCTGGATGAATACTTATATATCCGCTCGGGGAGAAAGGCACAGTGTAAAGATTAAGGGCTTGGATGACAAGGGAGGGCATGAGGAGAGATGAATCTGTAAGGGGTTTATTGCCGTGGTCAAGATTCTAAAGGTTAGCAAGAAGTCAGCTTTGACACACGGTGTAAAAAAAAAAAAAAGGTTCTCATAGGAAATAACGCCCAAAGGAGGGAGGGAGGATGAGTGTTGGTTCATCCTCCGGACCGACATAAAAGTATTTCCTGTTTGACAGAACGGGCTTTGGTTCTAGTACAACAAAGGCTTTGTGGACCAAGGTCTTCTTTAAAGTTCAAGTGTTTGGTTAGGTTTCCTCTGTTACAAGAGTTCAGCTCCTCAACTTGTGTTTGGTTTTGACGTGGCCATCTGCTCTGGCCATTTGAACCTCTCTGCCTGTGTTTTAACAGGAACCCCAGAGGATATAAATTGGCTGTCGTTCTGTGAACTGGGGATCACAAGTGTGGGGATGATGCACAGCCCCCTGTCAAAGGGAAACAGACAGGAATGCCTTGTTGGAAACTGTACTGGGGCCATGTCTGCATATCTGACTGAGAGCTTAGTCAGACAGACGCTACTGAATCATATCAGGACATCTGAAATTTCTGCAAAAAGGAAAAGGCAGCGGAACAGAAATACTCCTGGCAGAGATCAAACTCCACACAGAATAAGAGGCGCGCCGGCTTCATTCACTCTCGGCAGCTTGTCTATCATTGGTTCTGTTTGACCGAATGACACGTCTAAAGATTGTCCAATGCCACCGCCGATAATGGAGCCATGTTTTCCCTCCCTGGAGCTAAAATAAACATGTCGCCTCTGGCACAAAAACTACTGGTTTTCATGCACACGTGTGACAGCTTGTGCCGCTCCTCCACATCAGACAATAACAAGCATTCGGTGGCAATACTTAAGCAAATACCTCACTGTACAGTTAATTGTGTCTGCTTAGATGGTTCATTTGTTTCAAATATATATTATTAAGATGTCAACATTTGGTACTGTCGGCATCTAATAGTGTTATGGTGCACAAACTCTATCCCTTTGAAAGAATATCTGCTTTCCAGGCTGATCTTTCCATGAATTACCCTGCTGGAGAATCAAAGGGAAAGTTCTGGTCTAAACCTTCAGTCGGTACAAATGTTCAGCTTTGAATATCTGGTAATGTGGACAATTTACAGATAAGATTTTCACCTCCCGAACTGCCTCCAGGCACAATCAGGGACAGAACCTTCTAAGTGGACCAACGTGAGGAGGAAGAGAGAGGACTTTTTTAATTGGAGCTGGTGTCGCCTGCAAGTTTGAAGGACAGCTGTAGATAAAACGCCGTTAGGAGTGTGGCCTTGAACTGATGAGGCTAACAGCTTGTTAGCTGTACAAATGAAGTGTTGGGGAGACCGTGTTAGTAGAGGCGAGACCGTAAGAGTGTGTCTGATTGAGACAGAAAGAGACATGAGCAGTCATGAAGTCTTTTGGGGTCCAAATCGAGCTTTAACTGCTTGACAGTGAGTCCAAGTCATCTGCTCGTAAGTCTTCATAAACAAGCTGCTGGTCGAGATGAAAAGACTCTCAGGTCTGAATGCTGACAATTAAAATGGTATGGTTTATGGTTTTGACATTTTCATTTCAAAGCCGTTTTAATTTTTCCCATTGCTGAGACCTTTGACACATCAGTCTGATAATTAAATATGTGAGGACTGGCTGTTGCTGTGTTTATTTGGTCTTACCTCCATCAAAGAGGTTATGTTTTCGGTTCAGTTTGTTTGTCTGTTTGTCAGCAGGATTACGGAAAAACCGCTGGCCTGATTTTTAGGAAGCTTGGTGTGAAGGGTTTAGCATGAGCGAAGGAAGGATCTATTACATTTTGGGATGAATTCAAATAACGGGAAGCGGAAACACAAATTATTTTTCACTTTCGTTAACGTTGTGAGAGAGAGCATTTGGCCTTGGTGGAATAACCATGTTTGAGATAATTCTAACAGGTTTGGAAATATATCCAGACATACGTAGTGGTCTTGGTTGCAGCTTTGCATAGAAGAATGAACTATTGAACCCTGGCAGAGGTCTGCGTTCTCCAGGCGCCCTTCTAGTTCTGACCGGGTTTTGTCCAAGTCTCATATCAAAAGCTCAGTAATGAATGTTTTAGCTTTTGAGTCTCAAGTGTCAAGTCAAGACTTCAGGGACTCAAGTCCCAAGTTAGTTAAATCTCAAATGCTAATCTTTTTGGGTTCCTACAAGACTGACTCTGGAGATGTGTGTGTGGAGACAAAACTATCAATATGATAATCTTAATAATGTCATGCACCTTTTTCTGAATTTGCAATTTGGCTGTTTGCAATTTGGGTTCAGGATCTGTCAACATGGATGCAGTCTGAGCGCAGGCTTACCGATGCAGTAGCACAGAATGATGGACAGAACCACAGCTATCCCCACAGCGATCAGGGCGGTGCACTTCCAGGAGCAATGTTTCGGTGACTTCTTGAACTTGAAAGCCCCTCTGGACAGGCTGTTTCTGGGCAAAGGGCGCGCCGGTGTGGAGTAAACTGTCCCCGTCGCCATGGTGTAACCGGGGGCTGCTGCGCCAAAGAAAGGTGTCGTTCCTGTGCCCGTTTTAAAAAGGAAGTGCCTGAAGACGGGGAGAAAAAAACAAGAATTAGGAGAAAATACTGCACAAACAACTGTAAAATAAGAGCTGGTTCAAAACAGCATCCCCAAAGTCAAAGGCTCAAAGAAAGTCCACATTAAATTCAAAGAGCCAAATACAATAAAAAAATCACCCAGACACAGTATATGCAGTATACCCCACGAACGCAGTAAATCCCATGTGTATCAGGCTGCAAAAGGAACTGGGTTATATTGTAATATTCAGTATAATCCTGACATTGGAAAAGGTGAACAAAAAGTACCTCATAAAAACAATCATCTCCCACTTGCCCTTTTACAACTGGGCCTTTGCTAATAGCCCATTATACCTGGGGTAATTAAGAGGGTTTAATCAAATGCACTACGGAGTGATCGTCCTATTAACTTTTAAACCCCACGTGAAAAGCTCTTAAGTAAATGAATTAAGCCTTGTTGCCACTCTTGCCACTACTTAGAGATTAATACCCAAATGCCTCCAGGCTTATGGGGACGGCCAGGGAAATTGGACAGATTGACCATGCATTCCTAATGCTCTTCCAATGCAGAACTGTAGCATTTGTCCATTTTTGATTGAAAAAACAAGAATTACCGCTTCACGGTTGTATTCTTCCACCAAACAGTCAGGACGCAGCCTACATCCATGTCTGTCCAGACTAATATATGAAGAAAAGATTTTGAAGGAAAGCTATTATATGTATTTTTTTTGGCTAAACGGATGTTATCACTGTATTGACATGTATGATTCCAGCGAATAAATCCCAGTGAGACATGCTGTCTTCACTTAGAGACTATTTTTACAGGCGAGCGCAGAGGACGGACTGAGAGCTTCATCACACGGTGCAGAGACAATCATCTGAAGCTCATTATCAGCAAATGTGACATCTCCTGCATGTGTGTCTGTCCTGAGAGAGGGCTCTCTCCTCTGACGCCCCTCCTCAAGCTTCTTTCACTTTGCCCATTAATGGGAGTTGTTCCGACTGTACAGACTGTGAAGCCCCACGAGGCAAATTTGTCATTTGTGACAGAAATGTATACATTAAATTTGATTTGACTTAGATTTGTTGTTCTGTTATATGTCTATAAGTGTGTAAGTTCACCAAGAGAGAAAAAAAATCCTCTTGTGTGTTCACATGCTTGACTATTATTTGTATTTTATTTTTATTTTTCTATTCTCTTCTAATTTATTTCTTTGAAATGTATTTTATATTTATGATTTTAATGTATTTTTATGCTTCTGTAAAGCACTTTGATTTGCCTGGTGTATGAATTGTGCTATACAAATAAATTTGCCTTGCCTTGCCTTGACCAATAAAGCTGATTTTGATAGAGTATGAAGTTGAAGCCATGTCAGTAAACAAAGCTTCAAATATGGATGTTGCTGCGAAGAAGCTATAAATTGTCAAGAGCGGATGCTTCACACACACCTTCACCCGGCAGCACAGGAGATCTACACGATCAGCACAGTTTCAAGGTGGACACCCAAGATTAGTGTCACCAATTCAGCGTCTGGCCAAAGGTGAACTACGGACACAATCTGCCCTTCTCTTCCTGAGTTACGGCGTTGAATAATGGCCAGAAAAGTGTTTTTGCAGAACGTTATGATGTCACAGCGAAGGTGACATTTGACCTTTCGGTTAGAAAATGTCATCGCCTCATCGTTTCATCCTATGAGACATTTGTGTGAAATTTTGTCATAATTAGCATTTAAATTCTTGAGCTATGGCCAAAAATGTGTTTTGTGAGGTCGAAGTGACCTTTGACCAGCAAAATCTAATCAGTTCATCCTTGCGTCCAAGTGGACGTTTGTTCCAGATGTAATGAAATTCCCCTCAGGCGTTCCTGAGATACTGTATTCATTATAAGGCGATGTACGAACGTATGGACAACCCGGAGACATAATGCCTCCAGCCACGGCTGTTGCTGGTGCGCAGGCAGGATAAAATACCTTTAAAACAAATGATCTCTCTTGTGCTCAGATAATGGATACTCTAAATGAAAGTCTTAACTTCTTCACCGGGAATACTTCAGGTGTTGAGCAAATACTTGACTGTAAAACGTGGTTTATGTTAATTAGTAATACTAATAAAAAATCTGAATAAACAACACAGCCCTTCTTATTCAGCTGAGGGTCGCTCTGCATGAGTGCACTTGTCGACACTCGCTGTTAGTCACAGAACGACACCTGAGTGTACCTGCGCAGCGCCGCCACAGTCATATCTTATCAACCAGACCAGCTGGGGGTTAAGTGCCTTGCTCAAGAGCACTGGAAAAGGGTAAATAAGGAGAGGCAAGTGCTACAAATCCACCTCCACAAATATGTCCAAGATCATGAACGCCCTCCTTCCTTGCTGTCACACCCTCTCCTTTCTCTTCTTCCCCAACATTTTCTAGTGTTTCTTATGTTCTATAGATCCCAGGAGGCACGGGCTGCTGTGGAACCGCTAATTTAAATACACCGATAAACTGATAAAACGGTGTTTGCTCATCAATTATTTGCGCGGCATCTGTGAAGTCTCCATGTAAGTTTTGCAAAGGCTTTTTTTAAGCCTGACTGGGAGTCTGTATGGGAAGAGCTTGAGAACGGCTAATTGGGTGCATAATCTGAAGCTGAGCAGTTAAGGATGGAACAACTTGCTAATCAGTGTTCCCCTGATTATTTGATAGGAGCGGTGGGTCAACAAGCTTTAGGGAAGCTGCACGTAAACCTGTTCATTAACTATAAGATACTTTGAGCTGCACTCAATGTTGTGTCTGCAGACTTAGTGGTCCAAGGTAAGGCTGAGGGGAAATTAATGAGGAAATTAGGACCAACACATTTGTTTTACAAAGGACACATTAGAAACCTACACCACAATGCAATGCTCATATTTCAGCCCTGCCTCTGATATTTCAGCTACTTCCTCTCTCCTGTGAGGATATCTCTGGGCTAAAACCTCCTTTGATCAATTCTCGACTAGAAGAACAAATGTCAGATTCGGATCGTCTGGCTCCTGCACGCCCCGATTGACACGTGCGGTCGTGGACAGGCAGGGATTCCATTTAAAGGTTACCGTGTGTCACCGCTGGAATGACAATGCTCTGGTCTTCTGCGACTGAAGACGCTCAGATTCTTCAATCTGGAACAAGCTATACTGTAGCTGCGGCAGAGTCTCTTAATACGCAGCTGGGTATGAATTGAGGTCAAAACTTGGACAACGTCGGAGGCGGCAGACGAGTAGTCAGACACACAGGCAAACAGACACCGCTATCTGGGGAGTTAAGTGTAAGTGGATGCAATCTGATGAGGCAGACAGAGGGGGACGTGGACGTGTGAGTTCATGTGTGTGTCTGCTGGGAGGTGTATGTACTCTATTTGAGGGAGGTGGCTATCTATCGCAAGTGATCATGTGGAGACAGCTTTGCCAGTAAATAAAGGTCTCAGATGTACCTGGACTCTTATTTATGCAAATATATGAGCACATAATGTTCTCATGGCCTCCAAGTCAAAGACGCCTGTGCTGAAAAGAACAAGGGAACATCTGTACGGCGCTCCAGAGCCTTTCATAACACTGGAAACCGCATGAGACATAATAATGAAAAACTCTACTAATATCTGAAATGAAAACATGTATAGACAAATCTTAAAATGGTGTTTATTCGCACAATTTAGTTGACTGAACAATCTGAATGCATATATAATCACCACAAACATATGGCAAGCCGTGGGTGGTTTTAAACTAAAAAGTCAGCTGTATTCCAGTCATTTATATCCCTTCTGCTTTGCGTGAGAGAGCGCAGAGTGACGCTGAAAGTTGTCAGAACGTGTACCGGCCTCACCGAGACAAATTCCTGCGCCGGACATTTATTTGCACTCAGCGTTTCAAGTAATTCAGCCGCTGCTGTTTTTCATGTTTTTTTTTTTTTGTTTCCTAAAGAGCAGAGTGAAGGGGTCTAAAGATGAAATGCTGTTGGACATGATTAACAAACAGCGGACGAGTGTAAATGTCTGCAGCTATACACACTGGATGACCGGCTGTAATTGATTACAGCCAGTGTGATGCAACAAGGCGCATTACTATGCTAATCCTGCCAGCCCTAGTGATAGCAATGTGGTGCGCTGTGAGTGAGAGAGAGGGAAGGAAAAGAGACAATCAAGAGAGTGTGAGACGGCGAGAGAGAAAGAAAGCAAATGAATGGCCGTGTGATCGCAGTGTGTTTGTGTGCACGCCTGTCTGTCCCATTGAGAAGACTGTAACACAAAAGCAGCAGCCACCCTGGTCTCCTCTGCTCTCACAACACTGCTTGTCATCAGGATGACATTTGAAAACATCCTCACTGAGGACAAAAGACTAAACAGTGAGTGGGTGGATTTGTCTACGGCTAAGCTCCAGCTGGAGGGGTGAGAGAGAAACAATGCGAATCGAAGCCCTCAGAATATGTAATCTGTCTATTAGCCGCTGTTCTGCGTTAGCATTAGCATTTCAAGGTGAGAGCCGGAATAATCAGGCTGCTTTAATCCAATGCCGAGAAAGAAAGACTACAGATGTGGCGGGGGTCGCGGTGGCTCGTTTTCACACTCGCCGCCGTTGCCGTCGCTCTCCTCCATATCACCACCTGCCCTCTCGTCAGGGGGCCTGCTAGCAGGTGCTATTCTGGTACAGCTAGCTCCGCACCGTGATGGTATTTCAGGCGAGCTTTATTTATTTTTTTTTTTGTGCCGTCCTACCCACGGAGATCAGCGTGGTGCCATCTTGAGTCGCTCCCTCAGAGTGCTCAGATTGTTTGCACATGGAATTTACTATATTTAACGAGTTTGATTAGGTTTGGCATAAGAGGAGCTCAGCTCTTATGTACATACATTTAAGATGGTTTTATGAGTCCAACTCTTGGCCTGAGACAGTTACTGAGACAGTTACTTTGCCGTTTAATCTCGAGGGACAACTGTGGATAGGACATACTCCACCACAAGCGACATGCTGGTGTATTTTAGCCACTGCAGGCTACATTTGTAATGAATAAATATGTTTTATATTAAAACCTATTTAGATTACGCTTCACTATCTATCCTCCGTCCATGAAAGCTTTTACATTTGCTGGCAAAAATCATCTGGAACAGATGCAGTTTACGTTGCCAGCAGCAGCAGCAGTTCATACTGTAACCTAAAATAAGAAGAAAAATATTGCAGGAACTCTGGAATCACCACAGAAATGTGCGCTTGGCACAAAAGATGTTGGCAAAATAAACGAAAAGGAAAACACATGAGAAAAAGGAAAAAAAAAATACGTCTTGAGGATTACCACTTTGTCTACACCACCATCCACTTTGGCAGGTAACCAACACCGCAAGCTCCTTTCTATTCCAAAAGGCTAGTTGGCTGGTATCTTAACACATGACTAATCAGTCCTGGTGCGATCCTGACACTGAGGCTGGTGTGCAAAAAAAAAAAAAAAATAGAAAGAGAAAGAAAAAGTTCAATTTTCCTCCACGTTCCTCCTTGTGAAGCATGACTGTCTGACTCGTGATTTACATGTGCATCCCACACAAACAACGACGCACACACAAAAACCAAATCCTACTTGGATTACCTTTGCTATTCTTTTTTCGCCCCCGAGAACAATTCTAACACATTTTCCATCAGGAAAATGTACTGTCTGTGGGACCCTGCACCACATGATGATTTTGGAGCCGAGACATAATTTCATTTCACCAAAGGACTCCCCTGACACATGAATCCAATGAGGATTGACAGTACATTTATAACTGCAACGTGTGGCTGGGCAGGCCTTCAAAAGACTCATTCTGAAGTGTCATAACGACTGTTCTAGCTGAATCTCATTGAATCTAAGTGAAAAAAATGCTGAAGTGGGCTCCAAAGGACATACATATGTAAAAGCAGGCACCTACCTGCATCTTATCCACTGGAGCACCCATAGAGCGTATAGATCGCGCCACGCACACGTCAAACATACAAATTGCACACACACTGGCACGGTCTATTTTAAACAAAGGATTAAATACTGCACAGGAATAATTACCGTATATGTGCATCGGTCTCTTAAGGGACATGGCAATTCATTTTACAATGAAAATTCAAGGAATATTTCTAATTGAAAATATCACACAAAACTATTTCAGTGAAGCCAAGTGGTTAGCACGGGAAACCTGAGGGGTTTATTAAAAGCATTCCACACACTTTGAAAGATCTGAATGTCTCCTCGGCACTTGTGAATAGGAACGAGCATGATCGCTGCTCTGCTGCAAACTAATTGAGCCCTTTAAATGGAGCAGTCTTGGTTATCATAAAGCAGAACAAAGGCTGAAGTAGAATAATGCCATAAACCCACCAGATGTGTAATACCAGCATTTGTCATGGTGACAAAAACTCCGTTGTTTCGTCATGGGATTGAGACTTTCTCATCGTCTTACTCAAGTCTAGGTTTCAGTTCGTTAGAGATAACTTCACCAGAACTGCTGCGCTTGGTGTACATTTTCAATTTTACTACACATACTGTGTTTGTGTTTAAGCCCACATAAGCTGATAGCGATTGATGCCCCATTTCTTCTTCTTCTTTCGTCACTTGTCAAACGTGTGCTTGATGGCGAGCACAATTCAAGCCTCTCACCGCAGCCTTGGCAGTGAGATCACAGCGAGATCGGTGGCTTTATTCGCTTATTCACCATTAATAATGAGCAGTAGTTACAGTCGTCGTTACTGAGTGTGGCACTTCACACAAGAACACTGAAAGCTATTCACAGCGAAAGCTAGTTGGTATTGAGTCAAATTAGCACACTCGTGCTTTGAAGACCAACACTTTCATGCGAGGTTACACACACATAATTCATTACGGCTAATTGCTGTAAAAGTAGCTAATGCTGTCAAATGAGGGCTTTATTTTCAAGGAGATCATGTCAGAGGCAATATATCAAACACGATCATAACATTGTGATTTATACTTGACACTTTTCTTAATCAACTGCCTTGTTCGTAATAATTTACTGTCTGCGCGTGTGACCGCGTCTGCTGTGCTGCACCAAGGAATCGATCCATAGTCAATGTTGAGGACTGAAATGAAAGTCACATGTCTGCAGTACGTGGAGCCACCTAAATATGTGCTGCGCCAGGACTTTGCTGGCCCAAAAATCCCCTGAAGGCAGCCTAATAAATACTTTCTGGAGCTTCTGTTTACATTTCCCAACCTGGTGGTTTTCTTGACATCTGCAATTATGTGGTGAACCAGGTCTTCCCTTTTGGCCCCGTTGGTGCGCAGCAGCCCTCTGTTCCCACCCACTGACAAGCACTTGATTTAGAGTCCACTGTGGTGATAGTGATTTATGCCTCGTCTGATGATAGGTGTGCACATATTGTTTTGTCGATACGGCTAAGACAGCTCAAGGTCATTGCACGGTTAGTATTCAATCACTGCATCTTCCCCAGAAAGCGAAACTGTCACCACATATCCCAATTGATTCAGTCAGATCATAAGAGGTTGTTACTTCATGCTGCCACAGACGAAATTCAAAGTTTACATTCATCTAAGCCTCGGAAAGGGTACAGCGTGCCAGGGAAATATCAGGCTAGAATGCAATCATCGACTCGAGGCCATTTCTGAGTCAGGGCGCAATGTACCACACTTCATTAGCCAGGATATTTTGAGCCCACTGATTAAGAGAGATATAACTGATGTTTCAGGAGGAAATCTTGGCAGAGGCTCTTATGACAAAGTAGTATCTTGCACAGCAAATTTTGATATAACACACAATCCGCTTACCGAGTTCCCTGTTAAGTTATAGCGTCTTTGATTTGAACTGGGCAAGCTTTCTGATATTCACATAGTTCAGTCTAATCACGCGCTCTGCTTCTGAGTGTAGGTCCATCTAATTTAGCAATCAGTCCTTAATTGTGGGTGCATACAAAAAGCAAAAACCTGACAACATTATTCTCAGCAGAGGAGAAACAATGACCGTATTTATCAAACTCAGCGGGAAACATATTATGCCATGCACAATTTGTGGCATGATAATTCATCCTGATGAGGCGTAGTCCCTAAAATAGGCTGAAAAATCAGCCGGCCCGGTTATTGCCAGTTGTCTTTGGAAGGATGTAGCCCAGCACTTCACTGCACTTCTTCTCAGCAGACAGCGAGAAATGTCACTGCTGGAGTATATTATGTGCTGAGCTTCACGCCATCTAATACTGAACTTCATCCTGCCTGGATGGGTGACACTTACTGTGTGCTTTCCAGAAACCTTTCGCAGGTCGCACAAATGAAGGTGAAGGTGTGACGGAGTTACAAACGCGCAAGCATTAATAGAAAACTGATAATTCGTGTTTGTCAACAAAAGAAACACACTGCTGGTTCAGTCACGACTGAGTGAGTCACAGTTAACCCTGACTGTGAGTTTTATGAATATGAGCCAATACCTGGTGTCTCAAAAACACATCAAACAGGCCAGTGGATGCAGCAGACAGTTGATTTCAGGGAACCAAAACGAGGGAAACAAGCTCTCAAATTAAATGAGTAAAACAGCTCCCGTTTCCTTGCTCGAGTTTCAAATGTAAAATTTATACAATTCAGTTGGGAGCACACATCAAAAGTTGCAACATGATACGGAAACAGAAGTCAAATTAAAATGAACATTTCGAACAGCAGCTTGGCCCCTCGCTCATTTGTCTCACATCATTTTGTTTTCTGACTCAGTGAAAATGGCTTGATAACAACACCTGGGCCTGAATTTCCCAGCTCTGCTGTAGGTCAATGTGGGTCACTCACCTGCTCTCCAGGGCCACATTGCTGCCCAGGACCCAGCTGTCCTGCAGCTGGACGCATTCCGCCGTATTCTGCAAGTCGGCCGCCAGGCCGGCTGTGGGCGGCGGGCTCGGGCTCCTCTGATTGGCCAGTGAGCTGCGGCTCAGGGACGTGATGGACGGATGTTGCTTGTGCGGGGGCGGGGCTGGTGGGAGCGGAGGTGGGCCTTGCTGACTAGTTAGATGGTCACCTGGAGAGAAGCAGAGACATCAGAATATTAGACTGTGTCTCCATAATAGCTGCACAATCATCAAAAGCTTAAGTAATTTGTTTTGCCGATTAAAATTCAGTCAGGCTGGATCGCTAAGAGACAGCAGATGGATCCGAGTATGCGTCTGCCTTGTATGTACGATATGACAGCATACAGCCACCTAACAGACCCAGAAAAGCAAATACAACCAAGAGCAAGACATTAAAATGAAATGCAACCACTGCAAAAAGACAGAAAATAAGAGCCGCTTTTATGGCGACACACATAATAATTGTCACAAAACGCCACACGGCTGACAGTTGGGTTCTCTTAAACAGAAGGTCACTTAGAGAGGCAGCTGTTCTTTTATGGGCGCTTAACGCAATGTTTCACGTTTGATTACAGCCAGAGAAGACTCTCAAATAACTAATGACCAGAACATCCATTAGAGCTCTGAGAGAACAGGTTTTCCAATTTCACACAAAGCTGTGTAATTGGCCCCCAGAATGGCATGTGGTGATTATCTATCCATCTTCCCTGTTTAAAAAGGTAAAAACCCACAGTGCTGACAATTCTGATTTGCTCCAATGAGCCCCAAATGGGTATCGTCTTTCTTGCCTTACAGAGGCTTGGAGAAAGCTTGGGGAGATGTGTCTTCAAGGAGCTGTTGTTTTTGCATTGACAGCACGAATTTTTATGAAGCCTAAAGGAGTTCAATTTAGAGCATACAAACGCTGGAGGTCGGCTCTGGTGCGTGATTTAACCTTTGCTTCCTCAACCGTGCTTAAAGACCTTGTAGAGTTAAAAGCCAAGGATCAAAATCTCATTCAATGAAAGGACACTAGTCGGTGTTTTGAAAAGAGCTTTTAATGACCATCCAATTTTTGTCCTTGTCCATGTGTTTCTGCCTTTCGCTCTGCCCCTCTATGCATAAAATGAGCTGCTCAGTGCAGCCAAATGAGCCTTGCATTTGGATCCTCGGTGCTAAGAGGAAACATGTCTGCCATTCAGAGCTAGGAAATAATTTCCACCGCTTTGAGGTAAAAAGCTTTAGGCTATTGCACATACAGGCTACTGGAGCGACTGAAGATTATTTCTCTCGCATTCAAAGGAGGAATGCATCAGGAATACACTGTAAGGAATACTGTAATGAGAATAATTACCAAGAATAAAACTTCTCTACGACTTAATTGCAGGGACGGCGGCAGCTGCGGTAAAGTTCAGCAGAGGCGGGTCGTACCAATCATTTGAGCGACTGCTTACTTGCATGGATTTATTGTTGTTTTTAAACAGAATGTATTATTAGAGCATCCGTGTACAGACAGCCAGGCAGACATACAGACAGACGTTGAAAGATGAAGGGTGTGCAGCAGAATCAGGAGTGACAAGAGTGCACAGTGCTGGTGCAGAGGGCCAATCTAAAAGTAATTAATCCCTGATTAGAGTTTGATCAAACCCAATCAAATATGATCCTCTCATCACCCCACACCACCTTGTTCAAAGTCAATCCCGGATCCAAACACATGAATTACCTGTGATCAACTGCGGTATTGGCATTTGAAAAATATAAGGCTGTCATGACTTAGTGGTAATGAACACAAGACATCCCTCTCATCTTCTGGGCTAGACCGTAAGCCCTATTAGAAAAGTGCTAAGTAGGCTAATAGAAATGTGGATTATCTACCAACACTGGATGGTTTTACTTCACCTCTGGGCCTCATTCCACTGTATGAGCCCACAGCAGCCACCAGCTCCACTTCACTTTCCAGCAGAAGCATTTTTCATATAATCAGCACACACTAATGCAACAGTACAGTGTCAATGAAGGGCTAAAGGGAAATGATGCAGAGGGGACAATCAGATGGCCTCTGAAAAACAGAAAATGATCTAACGTGGAGGTAAGTGGGAAGCTGATGGGCAGAGAGGATTATTTTTAGATTGAGATGCTTTCGAGCGAAAAACAATTTTTTATTGTCACATAGGAAAAAATGATCAAAAGCAAGCTTAATGTCAATTCCAAGTGATCAAATGAAATGAGATTTCGGTTGAAATAACTGCAGCATCCTCTTAAAAACACAATAAACGCCCCTCTTTTGTAAAGTACATAAAAACTGCTGTATTTGTTCTCCCGCACAAACATCTTATTATCACACCCACATATGCCACACTGAATCCTAGTAAACAATCCCCCATCCCATTAGGCATTACAAATAAAGATACATGACAGATATCGCCATCCATTTATCTTCATGTCTACATATTGATCTATTGGCACACACAGCAAGTCGACATCTTGATTGCTCCTGTTTAGTTTGCAGGCCGTCCTGCTGCTGCTCCGCCACACTTCACAGTTTAAAATGCAGCACAGTACAGTAACTTGAAAAACCCATAAAAATACTGTATGTGGTGCAGGTGCATTATGGTTGATGGGAATGTGCCGGCACAGCAAGCACAGAAATGAGTCCAAACACTCACCATTATGACTTTATGGTCAATCTTGAATCAATTTCTGATGAACTCGAGGTGTTAAAAGGCCCGTCTGAACTGTGACATGTTTTCAGGTGAAAGCACATGCTGAGCATAACATTCTCAAAACACAAAATCCCACAAACTGTCAAAGGTGCAGGATTTGACATGCAGCAAATCTGACTGCATAATCCCACAATGAACTCCGGGAACATAAAACCCCATGAAGTGAATTAAACCCACTGTATGCGTGCTTTTGCAGAAAGCACTCAGAGCTTTTGGGTGTAAATAAGGTTTCCCCACCTGAAATGCCGCGTTTGCCGCAAAGCAATGAAGTGAAGCAGTCGATCAGTTTTGGTTTGGAGCGAAGCTAAAGAAGCAAAACAAAAGTTGAGAGCACAATCTTTTAACAGAGAATGTACCGTTGGTCTGAAATAGGTGGAAAAAAAAACATGAATTCAAACAAATATTTTAGCCGTTGTCCTCAGAAGTTCAACAATGCGGCGCTTTGAAGACTGCAAGGTTGCTATGCTACAATCTGTGGCCGCTGCTGCCTTAATATTTCTGAAAGCCAAAAATCAATTATAGTTTCTTTTATATAAGGGCTATACAAATATGCCAAAGTTTAGCATTTGGCCCAGATTCACCATGCAATAGTGAGGAAGAAGCAACAGCTAAGACGGCTTCTCCCTCACCTTCTGCTTCAACAAATATACCCACACACCTCTGGAAGTCTGAGGGGGAACTGCACCGGCCACTTTGAAATATTACTGAACACCAAGTTATGCCCTTTTAACTATTCAGATGTGAAGCTCGACTCCGTGTGGATTTGAGTGATTAATTATGCAAACATTTCCTAAGTTAAAGGCTGTTCTCATCCTCTTAATCTTTATCTTTGTGAGGTCAAGATCAAATGGTGCAATAGTTGCTTTTTTTTTTTTTTTTTTTCTTTCTTAAAGGAGACTTGTTTACAAGTTCTCCGTGCCGCCTTGGCGTCTTGGATTTTCATGTTAGCATTAACATTTTAAGCTGCGCCTGTTTTCTCGTGCACTCTTCACGCAGTAGGTGGCGGGACGTCTGAGAGGTGCAAGGTGCTTGGTCTCCGATTTGAGGCGAGGGTTTGAATGCAATTTCTGACAAGTGGTTTTACACTCAGAAGAGTCTCCGTGATGCAACTGCAAAATGTAGCACTGGCGGCGCAGCGGTTCAGTCCCTGTGTGCTTCCCTGGCAGAGTTGGAGGTTTGAAAGCCATTGGAGCACGCCATGCTAAAATTCAGAGTTTTGGCGCAGAAGCACATTGGATTAGATTATGCACAGCCTTGCATATGTTGGATTGTGTTTTTTTTTTTAAAAAAAAAACACATTAAACAATGAGCCTTTAAGAAAGCTTGGCATTGTCTTCCATCAAGACATGCAGGGAATTAAGCTGCCCTTTAAAGTGCAGGCTCAGTGACTGGGAAGGCAGATGAAACAGCTGTGTGGTTTATGGGGCTTTGCTTTGAAATCAGATCAAGATGGATGCCTCCTTTGCATAATTCCTCAACGTCAGCTTGTCATCATCTCCATCAGCAACATGCTTTTAAAGACCTTTGTGATAAATACTGCATGCCAGCGCTGAAATGACAGACTCATAGCCTTCTTAATGAAGCTTGCAATATCTATCAAATGATGCTTTATGGAGCTTTATGGTGTTTTTACAGAAACATGCCCTGGCGTAGAGCTTTTCTTTAGCGGACTCTGTAATGAGTCAGTGTTTAGAAAAAAAAAAAGTCTTGATAAGAAAGTGCATTGGGTCGTCCATAAGGAGGAAAATACCCCACAATATGCAGCTTCCTTAGAAAACGGTTCTTTTGATATAATGGTATTCAAAATGCTTCGGGCTTGTCCGTTCAAAGATGTTAGTCGATTTAAAATAACCACGACAGGAGCTATCGCTGTTTGCAAGCTGGGCTCACATTTCCCCCCAATTTTCTTGAACTTTTTTGATGCCACTTCTTGATACTCAGATGTTTAGGCCTATTGGGATCCTATGATGTTCACTTCCCTTGAAAATATCTTTTTTTGATGAAAGCATTGACAAGGCTTTAGTGCTGCGCATAATGTTCCGACACTGAGTTGGGACACAATTAAAAGCCGTTTTGCACTCACTAAGCTTGGCAAGCCTGGTGAAAGCCTTTTCATATTCATTGTGTAAGTACTGCAAAAGGTCTTGTGCCATTTTACTCTCCATTAAGAGAGTGATTCAACTGCTAATGGAATTGAAAGGGCATTTGCTTTGACTGGCTTGCCCTTCACCAATAGGAAAATTGCAGTATGCGTGCATCATAAGAATTCCATCAAAATAGATCACAGAACTCACAGGGGCCACAGCTTTTCTATTACAGCAACGACATTTGTTTTTAGTTTACCCAAGAATATTCATAATTACATTTAAGAAATTGCAGCATCTCTGCTCCTCGGCAAAGTTTGTGTTTCAGGAAAACAAACTAACAAGAGACACATCTGATGTAATCCCTGTTTGATTTAATATCAAATGAATAATGTAGGACTTCCATGATAAAACATGCCATTTGAACCAGGTGGGATGTTTATATATGTCAAATCAGTAAATTCATTCTCATCACCGCCCGGCTCTCTATCCACCTCAGCACACCTCTGGCGCCTGGCTGAAGGCAGTGGCAGTATTCTTTAGTAGAAAGAGAGACAGCAGCTTCTCACTGCGAAGCCCTGACGGTGGGGTAGGGGGGTGGTGCTTAAGGGGGGGGGGCAGTACCCAGTGGAATTCAGGACCATTTGAACAACCTTGCCCTAGGTGAGTTTTGGGGATTTACTCTGCAAAGAGAGTTGGCAATTTTCAGGAGCTTGGGGTTTTGAGAAAAAAAAAATAAAAAAAAAGAAGCTGTGTGATTTCCATCATATTTCCTGCCAGAGCGCCGTCACTGCTCTCGCAGCCTTGCCCACTCTTCTCCTGACTTTCTATCTGATCAAAGACAGAAATTTCTTTTAAGCCTTTTCTCTGCAGGGGAACCAGGATGTAACCAATATTTCAAGGATTACATAATCATTGCATTATAGAAAAAGACATAATTCCATTTATCCATACATAATGTGCTCCTACACAGTCACACAGCCCGCTTTCACTCACTCACATTTGATGCAAATGCTGGACCGCCATTCATCACAAATGTATGATTTGTACATACACTTGCGAAGTTGAAGCCGCTGAAGATGCACTGTGAATATAAGCAGCTTCAAATCGCCGTTTGTCCAGCTCTCTCCCTCTCTCTCTCTCCCCCAGACATTGCTACAGATGGCAGATCATCATACAGATGATGACTGCTTAGCAGTTCTTTCTGACAGCTCTCCGATTACATAGCAATTACACTCCTTCTCAAAAGCTGCTTTGACAATTAGCCTGCTGACAAAACACTTAGTTGTATTTATTCATGTGTGGACAGCTTTGGCTTCCTTGTTTGTCCAGAGAGATTGTGTTCACACCTTGGTAAAATGCTACAGTTTCTAACTTTGGCGCAGGCAGTGTGGTTCCTGCAGTACTGACGATATATGTATCGCTGTATTTTCTTAAACCTGCAGAGCTGAAAGCTGGCGCGGTCCACAGGGAAGTGAGCCAGTCCTCATTTTTCTGACACACATTTATGCTTGATTTGTGTTCACACAGCCATTAACTTCATCAACCAGTCACCATAAGTTAATTTTCTACAGAGCTCAGCAAGCATTGATTTTAAACACGCAATTAGTATATTGATTGTCATTGTCCAGAAAAGTACATTTTTTTGCCATATATCTAAAGGGTATCACAGACTACAAATGTATAATGTTCTTGACTACATAATGACACTTTTTTCAGCTGTGTATAGCCCTGATCACAGGGGACTACTATTACCTGGGGGCCTCTAGTAATTTTGTAATAATAGATGAGGTCATCTGTGATCTTAATCCCATGTGAATCTGCTGTGTCTGTAATTTATAAAGTAAGAATTCCACCACAAATGACCGACCGCATTTCACCAAAAACAGAGGACATGTGACAATATTAGTCCCACGTGAATCGCCATCTCTGCCGTTTGGAGTCGTATTTCTTTTTTAACATCTCATTTTTGTTGTCAGACAGCTGAAAGTATGAAACCTGATCGCGGTTCATGTGTTGAATGGCAGTCAGCAGCTGTGCTGTGAGATCAGCCACACCGACGTCTGGTGATGACAAAGAAGGTTAGGAGCAAGAAAAGGTTGTCACACAGCCACGAAGCATCTGTTACTTGATTTAAATGTGCTGCAAATGTGAATTTATGCTTGTAGCACGTGGAGAAAGCAGGCAAAAGGACTCTAAACTATATTATTAATGTGGCTGCTGAAGAAAAGAGCGCTTTTGAAACATTGTGTTGACATCATATCTGGAGGATAACTTTGCTCATCCTGTGCACATGTGCAGCACAAAACACAGACATGAGGAGGGCTAAATTTCTAAATCACATGAGGTCCCCTGGGATTACTAGTCCCGTGCGAATAGGGCTTTTAGGATTTCCACTGATTCAAATCTTTGTGGCCATCTTCACAAAAATCTACACAATACATCAAACACCACTTCACTAAAGGATAACTCAGCGAGTCATCAACTAAAGTGATGGATGTCGTGTAAAACATTGGTTACAGTGAGTAATGAAGCACAAACCATGTTAGAACGCTGCAGACGAACATGGAAAAGACATTTGAAGTTACGGATGGACACTTTAAACATTTTTTTTTTTTACCACTTTCGGGCAGCACAACAAACCGTAAACACAACGCTGACATGTACTGAGCGTGTAACGTTGTGGCCAACGTGTTGGGAATCGGTTGCCTCTTCACACATCCAACAGACATGTAACATCTTAAGCATTCATTTAAAATCATGGCATGAATATGAAATCCCAGCCTGCAGTCCCCTAACACTCACGCTGGCCTCAAATTCCTGGCCTGCCAGTTTGCTTGCGCCTTTGATGTGCTGTTACAATCGCAATAACAGCAGCAACCTGCCACTTCCTGTCACTGCATCATCCTTTTTGATCCTGGAAAAACACAGGACAGCAAGGACTACAGTGTTTAAAACTGTATTACACTAACAAATCGCCAACGAGGAAGCAGGAAATGGAGATGCTGGAGAGAAAATGTGTCTTGGCTGGGCGCTTTGTTGCGGATCTGCTTTGAAAGGTTGTTTTGGCGTTCTTTTGAGCAGAAGCTGCCGGTTTCAATCTTCGTCCTCTGCCTGTTTGAACTGGACTGTCCTTCAGAGTGGTCATTCACTCTTCCTAAATTGCCGTGGTGGTTTGAATGGCTTGTGCCTTCAGTCGTTGTGATAGTGACTGGCTGACGGAGACAACATGAAACCTTGGCACCTCCTGGAGGCTTCTGAATATTCAGAGGCTTGCTGAAGGATTTTCATCTATTTATTTCCAACTGCAGTGTCAGGAACAATAACGAGACAATGTTATCTAGTTTTTGCTGAACTGTGAGTCACTTCTCTGACTAAAGCAATATAGATTTGAATTCGTAATTGCACAATACATGTTGCCTACACCATCTTAGGGGTCATAGAAATGTGACATGTGTACTCGGGAGAACTATTCATGAGCCTCCCCATTCATTTACAGCTCGCTTCCCCAATCACTTGAGAAAATGGTTGCAGGGAAAAAACAAACCACTCATGGTTGTAGTGGCACAGTCTTTTCCAATGGCTGCTATAATTGCATTTCCTGTGCAAATCGCTCAGTTTGTGGGAAAACCAGACAAAGGAAAGCGTATGCATCTAAAAATGGGAAAGCCCATCTTTTCCTGATTAATTGTTGGCATATTGTTCTCAACTGGATGCACTCCACTCGCACAGATGACTAATTTTCACCTCCATTGTGAGAAAACTTGAGGAAACGGAGATTCATACAG
Source organism: Chaetodon trifasciatus (assembly GCA_037975065.1). Classification (NCBI taxonomy): domain Eukaryota; kingdom Metazoa; phylum Chordata; class Actinopteri; order Chaetodontiformes; family Chaetodontidae; genus Chaetodon; species Chaetodon trifasciatus. The sequence goes on along the minus strand of JBBMOE010000036.1, from coordinate 5,132,109 downwards.
TGTATCTCTTTCACACCACATTGAATAAACAAATAGCACTTTGAGACTGATATAATGTTGTACAGAGGTTGATGTTTTTATACTCCTCTGCTTTTGCACAAGGGAAGAAAGTTTCAGCTGAATTCTCTGTTATTTCCACATGATATACCCACGCGGTGCTGTTAAAACTCTACGCACTTTCAAGGGAGATCCAGACAAATCTCAAGTATAATCATAAATAGGACTGCAATTAAGGATTACTGTCCCTGTCAGTTAATCTGCTAATTATTTTCTCGATCAATTGATTCATTGTTTGGTCTATAAAATGTCAGAAAATGGTGAAAAACATTGATCAGTGGTTCCCAAAGTCCAACTAAAATGTCTTGTTTTGTCCACAACCCAAAGAAAATCAGTTTGCAGTCATTGTGCAGTCACATTTAAGAAGCTGGAATCAAAGAATTTTGACTGTTTTTTTCTTAATAAATGACTAACAAGTAAAAAGGTGAAATGATGTGAATCAGTTTTGGAATACAGAAAATGATTGATGGATAAAAATTTCCCAGTTAGGTGATCACAAGCCAGCAGCCGACCAGTAGAACAAGTATACTGATCTTGGCTACGTGATATAATTTCTTTATATTAATGCTACTAATGGTTATTTTGATTTTTGATTAATCGTTTTCTCAATTAACCAACGATCCAGAACCTCATGATATCAAGTTTATAAGACAGAGGAAAAGCATCAGATCCTTACTTGCAAGAAGATGGACCTGTGATTGCTCCAGGTTTGAAATAAACAAATCTCAGTGTAGCACCTCCAAAGACAAAAAGACACACAGACAAACTGAGTCCTGAACAGAACCGGTTCATAGTTCAACATAGATAACATGGTACAAAATGTTACACTGCAAAACACGCAGAAGGTCTTCCAGCTGATAAATATGGTCCTTTTACTGCATGCATTAGTTCCAGATTCATCATTTAATACTGCATTTTCATACAAGTCTCTAATCTGGCAAACTACAATGAACAAACAATGCATGTCGGTGCCTTTATATCTCCTCCTGACTGACTCCAAATGTTCCCACATAGATTTCTCCAAGCCAAAAATTTCTTGCAATGTCTGGCTCCAGAGCTGGAGCTACAGCACACAGGCTAAAAATCCCTCTGCTTTCCAGAGAGCTTTTCCTGAGGCCAAGGCTATGAATTGATACCCCACTGTTGCATTACTCTTGGCCACAGAGCAGAGCACGGGACGAGAATAATAATAGACTGAATTATTGGTTATTCTTATACTGTTCGCCAACTAGTAGTGGCGAGGGGGGTCAGCAGGAGATGTCAGTGTTCTCCGTGGACATAAACTTCATGTGTGTAAACACATGTTTAGATATACAGTACATGCACGTGCACACACATGCACGCACACTTTAAAGCTCAGTGAGGAGAGCCTTCCAGCGCTACAGATGTTTTTGAATTTTCCGTCAGAACACCCTCTGCTTCCCTCTGCAAGAAGAACTAAGATGCAACCTGCGTACCCTCTGAGGCTTGGTGCATGCTCAATCAGCAACATGATATGGCCCACGGCTCTGTGCTGAGGTCACTGCAGGAGTCTTGAAGACTGATCATGCATGAGGTAGCAACACAGTGTTTCCCCACTAATGTGCCAAGTTAGCCAGCCTGTTTCTACAGCTACTATTCAGCGGCATAGGCTGAGCTCAAGCCTAAGGAAACTGGGCTCTACCCACAACGCACAATTCTGTGCACTGAAATGGAAATTGCAAAAGATTTCAGGCATGGCCACTGAAATTATAAGCAGTTCAGCTGTCAAATATTGTCACTTATCAGAGAAGTTTTGGTCGTGCGATGAAATACAGACACTATTCCGATCTGAGGGCCAATCCACTCTAATCAAAATGATTTGACTTTTGTACAACCCCAGCTGGAGGCGAGGTCTCTTGAGTGGCCCGCTGCTACAATTAATTAGTGAAACTGGCCTTTAAAGTTTAATCTGCTGTGCAGTCATCCTAAATTTTGAACCACATCCCCCTTTCATTTCAGAGGGGCTTTCACACATGTCTGCAGCATGTTAATCAATAATAAAAGCAGTCACAGAAGTCAGATGCACTGTCCTTCAAAATCACTCTAATGCCGCTTTGTTTGACAACAGCAGACAGGGCTGCCTGCATTCCAGTCTTCATTCACCTTAGAAAATACCACCTTAAGCCTCATCTGTCATGTATCGGCTGCAGCCTAACATTTCACTTTGTTTGGCAGACATTGATTTTTACCTCCAAGGTGTTGTCAAGGAGGCATCCAACTCATACATACCTCCTCTGCTGTCTCTCCAGAGGCTGCTTTAGAAGGAATTGCAGGAACACACACACACACAAAGGAAAGCTCAGAGAAATCACATTTGAAGGTAGCCGAAAATATTGCCAGATCTGTTGAATAAGGACACTGGTGGGGATGAATTGTGTGGGTGATACAGTAAGCTGGGGCTTATCAAAGCAGCGTTTCTCTGCACCTATTCTTGTTGCTTTTTTAAAGGTGTTTTGTTCATGTACTGTAATAAGCTTGGCTGCATGTAATCCAGATTCAAATATATATTGTAAATACACCCCGAGATGCGTCCTGATAGGACGAGGATCGGTGTGTAGCCAAGCATATCAGATATACAAGTGAGGGTTTGTGGTTTTACGGGTGCTGTCCATGCCAATTCTCTCAGCCAAAAAAACTCTCAGGACACCAGACGTTAAAGCACATGGTCACTTAAACGCCTTGAATCAATTTCATCAGATTTATCAAATCCTCCATCCATATGTTAGGGGTTTTTCCCTCCACGGCAAGTCAGATAACAACAATTTATCAACCACTGTCTTACAGCAACCTCCACCCCGCCCTCTACACACACAAGCACACACACACATTTGCAACCTAGTTGAGCAACACTTTATATTCATTAAGTGTCAAAATGTTGTAACAAATAGCTGGCTTAAAAGAGCAACAGTATATCTTATTTAGGAATCATTTGGCACCAAAGAGAAATGATCTATGAGGTAGCCTTGAAGGTAACATCCTTCCACAGTTTGATAATAATATAAACAGCTACACTAACTATAATAGAGAAGATATGCTTTGAACTTTTAATTAGTTTTAATGCAGAATAAGTTATAATGATTAAGCTGACTTTAAAAAAAAAATGGACAAACCAAATATGAATCATAACAAACTAATTAAAGCTACTACTGTGACATATTGAGAGCTGGGAAATAGAGCTAGTCTTGAGCTAGCTTTAAACAAGGCAGAGGCTACGGTCATGCTAGCAGCCCTGTGAGAGTGTACAGTGCAGTGCTTTGAGCTAAATGCTAACATCAGCATCTGAACATGCTCACATAACAATGCTAACAAGCTGGCGTTTAGCAGGTATAATGTTTACCATGTTCACTATCATAGTTAGGCATATTAGCATGCTAACATTTGGTAGTTAGCACAAGACACAGTTGAAGCTGTTCTGCACTTATGTGGTCATAAGTAAGTACTGGACAAATTTACATTCTGACCCGAGGATCACGCTGGATGAAAACTTAAGGGATCACCAAGTTTATTACAATTCACCCTAAAGGAGGTCAAATTTCATGGCATTACATTCAATAGTTTGACATTTCGCTCAAAATCAACCTCGTCTGGGCAATGTCTGTAAAAAGATTTTACAGCAATCTATTAAACAAATGCTGAGAGATTTCTGCCAGGACCAAACTTCTGGTCCAACCGTCTCGCTCTGCGATCGCTAGAGCTACAATATATCTTTACCATCATGCCCAATGCATGCATAAGAATGGACAATCTGTATATAGCAATCACAGCTACTCTCTGTGAAAAGACAGCAGAAGCAGAATTGTTGCAAATAGCTACAAAGTGCTCTGATATTTTGAGCAAGACTTCCTCCTTTTCTCTCCAGGTTCAATCTCTGCTCGTTTCTTAAAAACCGGCATTTTTTATCTCCTCCAAGGTTTAACATGATAGCTTTGTATCCTGTTAAAGTTCTCCAAGCTATCACCAGTTCAAGAAAAGGACAATGAAACAAATTTTACTTGGAAAAAAAGCCCCAATGATAGCCAAGTGTTAGCATCTCCTTTTCCAAATGGGTTCCATAGCAGAAGAAGGACACAGGCAAGGTTTAGCATCCGTCTGGTTACTTCTTGCTAAGAGCAAGCATCATAAAGCTGCTGTGTTTACAAAAGCGGGTGATAAATATCCTGAATATTTATGAAAATGAGAGAGACTGGGGAGAACAACTTCATCATGCAGACACACAGCGGACTGATAACTGTTTCCTGCAGATGACTAGCTTACACATTAAAATTCCTCTCAAAAGAAGGTGAAAAGTTCAATTCCTGTAACAGCTAAAGCTTTTTACTGCACAAGACACTGAACTATAACATGCCTGCTTATTGTGACTCACTCTGGAGGAACATCAACTCAATGCCTGATATGTAAAGTGTATTTTTTTTACTCCAGCTAATAGCATAAGTAGCAAAAAATACCATTTAGGCTAATGGTTGCAAATATAATCATTGCTATTTAATGGCTTTGATGAGTGTATGTATAGTATATTAATAAACCTGATGAGAAAACTTTCGTGTCCGTAATGGAACTAAATCTGCATCTAGCTCTACTTTAGCATATGATTTCAGTATTAAATCATGTTTTTTTCAACAGCTCTGCCGAAATATGAAGACACATTTGCACAGATCTGCACAGTAGCTCGTGTGTTTGTTCATGTGACATTATAATGTGTGAGTGGGCAAATGGTGTTAACGTGGTAAGAGCAACAGAATAACAGGGAACAGGTGGAACTCGTGTGTCGGCAGCATCCATTATGCTTCTCTGTGCACATCCTCCATTTAGCTTCTTCATGTGGCTCCACAGAGCTATGCATATCTGCAGTTCGGCTGCTGTACTTGTAAACTATGCAATTTGTGTTTCATGCCACAGCAGGCATCAATTAGCACCTCTCTCACGCCTCTACATCTGAACTGCATCAAATTTGGTTCTGTGCCGCTCGGAACATGATGTGAATTTGTCATGACTCGACTGAAAGGGAGGAAATGTTCAGCGCTGAGGAGCTCGCTTATTGCTCACCTTGGGCTTTTAAATCTGGAATGATTATCAGACATTGTGCTTCATGATTACAGATTGAAACGGTATTCATCACTGTTGCTCGATTATCTGAAAAAGGTACAGTATGATGGAAAGAAATAAAAGATATTTTGTCAGGGATGCACCTGGACTTTTTAATTACACAACACCTGTGTAAAGCAAAGCCTTATTTGCACAGTGTTCTCGGTATTAAAATGAATGAATTATCCCTGAAGCGTTCACACAGTTGCACAACACATTCACAAAGGATAACGAAATCTGCTGAAATCACAGATGCCCCAGATAGAACTGAACAAAGGTCAACATATCAAACCATCTGATTATCAGCTGCTGAAAATGTTTAAGCTTCCTCATCTAATTCCACTGCAGAGGCCGAGAGTTTGCCTCACATTGACTTTAGTTAAGTATATCTTTAAAATATGACCATTACTTCTTACTTAAGGGTTATACAAACAGGAGATTCAGACATGATAAAAATTAACAAATCACTGCACATCCAATTTTGCCTCAGGTAAAAAGAAAAATGAGAGTAAAGAGCTTCAAACAACCTATGTGTGTGTTGCGTCAAAGCAACGAGATATGGATGCGTACAAGGTGACTGACGTTGACAAAGGGGTGGAGGATTTATGTCTCATTGGCAACGTCAGACAGCTTTCCCAAATTTTAACCATGACCACAACCACGTAGTTTCAGTTGTCTAAACTTATATTTTCATCACGGCGCCTGTTGTTTTTGAAAGCCTTGACAAACAACCTGTTTTTTTGTTTAGGCATCAGGGATTTTTGGAATTGGTCCTTAATGAAAAAAAAAAAAAAACTGTTCTGCAGTCTCATCTTTTTGGCGAAACAGCTTGATACCGTCGTCAAACTGTGCTGGTCTGCCTCTCAGCAGCGCAGGCAGCAGAACGTGCAGGACTGCGTAACGTCTCTGCGGTGGAAGACACTGATCGTCCTTCAGATTGGGCCTAATCATGTTTGCTTTGCCCCAATTAGATAAGGGAGGTGCGTCGTCAACACACAAGCTTTCTCATGTCTCCTCTGATGGTCCCTGTGCTTTTCCTCCCGCTCACCAAATGGCAGCAGTAGGAGGCAAAGGATGGTCCGCGTTCACACCCGGCTAAGTCATTTCACACTGGAATACATCCATCAGAATTAGGATCATAAAAAGCCAAGACGAGACTGACAATGGAAACTGAGAAGTGAAATCTGAGAGAAAAGGCGGCAGCAGGCAGCATATGGCTCCATGAAACCATAAGTTGTCAGTTTATAAAAGGCAGCAGCTGGTTAAGTTTCCTGACTAGGATTAATATTGTATGACTGCACTGTATATTCTTTACTCCTGACCAGATTAAATAGCACAAGGTGTATTGATACAGCAGAAAACCCACAGTTGGCACCCACAGTCTGCAGTCACACTTGTCCCCAGTATCACGTTTCAGCCATAACTCACAGTAGACTGTCAGTATTTACATAAGCTTTCCTTGTGCGTCTTGATAGCATCTTTTTGTCTTGGCCTCCAGAATTTCCATCCCAGTAGCCTACATGAAGCCGGATCCTGACAGGATACAACACTCGAATAATTTGCTGAGGCAGTTTGCAGTTTAGAAAGGCCCAGCGACACAGACGATAACAAATCTGGACTAGCATGCAGCACAGAGTCAATAGATGCACTTCACCGCAGATCTGTAACACTGGGCACCATCTGATACCACGGCTAATCGCACAAAAGTATCCTTTCTCCCTGTCGGCGGTAAAATCAGATCAAGATCTTATATTTAACGTTAAATTATGATCATTTCATCGCATCAAATAGTTATTCAACACGAGTGAGACACGCTCCGCAGGCGTTCAAACCTCAACATGCTCCGGACGCTGTGCAAATAACGAAAGACAATGAATTTTGACCTCATCCTGATGTTTATTCAGGGCACTGTCAATAATGTAATCCCTATGATTTAGTTAGAAATCACATCTGCCACATTCAGGTGAAGGCCACTTTGTCTCCTACATATTCATTGGCAACGGTATTGACAAAATGTCTTGTCTGGCTAAGTATACAATGGGAAGTGTGAAACTAGAGGATCAGTTAGTGTGAATATAAGCAGAGGAGAAATGCATACAGGAGATTGTGGGATTAGCTCTGAAAGCTAGTATGCTAACTCAGCCTCCTCACTCCGGTCTGGACACTGATTGACACTGAGGACTTACTGTAGCAGACATTTTGGCAGACAAGCTAACGGCGGTGCAGCTACAACTTCCTGAGGAGTAAGGAGTTAGAAGGACTTTGAAGTATCCCATGTCGTCAGTGCCTAGCGGTCAAAAACAAGACTTCACGCTGTAAATCACACCTGTGGTGAGCTAACCTGCGGCTACAGTAGCACTCGGCAAAAGAGGTCAATAACTACAACAAGACACCTTTACTGAGTCTTTGTGTTCCCAGAGTGACAATAGAATCTCATTGTCAGGTGTTTAGTCAGATAAGGTCACACACCCGCAGGGATTAGCGTCTGCTTTTCATCAATGTAATGCTTTAAAAACAGGTTTAGCAAACGTGCGGTGGATCAACCAATTTAAATGCTAAACCTCTTTCTCTCTCAGAAGATTGGGGCCAGGGGCTAAACACATACAGATAAACAAATCAACTTAGCTGTAAGGACTTGGAGCGAGAGAAAACAAATGAATGACCCTCACACCTTTATTTGCACAGGGAGCACTGGGGAAACGGCGATATAGCTTGCAAAAGTGTTAAGGTGAGAGGCTGATTCCCTTGTTTGGTGTGATAATACTTCCCATGTCAAGTTTCTCTGTTAGAAAAGAGCCATCCCGAGGCCCTGTGCTCGACGCTGAATATGCAAACTGTGCTCCAGGAGTTTGTGATAACAGCAGGAGGAGGTGATTCACAAATGTCACTGGTTGTGGTTTAACATAACACAGTTGTAGCCACTTGTATGTACAGTGCCAATATGCAGCGCCGCTGTTCATATGCTACCCACAGCAGTAGCTGAATTAGAAGCTGGCTGGATCATGCTGGGAAGCGACATTACTCTTTGAGAGCAGCATAATGATCACTATCAATCTCTTCATTGTCGAGTCACATTAGTGAAATATCAGGGAGGAGTACTGGAAAGGGGAAGGAGACCGCCGAGAGACATCCTCCACCATGGCGGCATGGCAGTGCATTAATCACAGCGGCGGGACCCTCTCTGTGTCCAGGCCGAGAACTGTCAGGGTAAACACTTCAGCCGATAGAGATGCTACTGTTACGCCGGGAGAAAATGCCTTGCTGGTGTCCGACCACATTGGCAAATGGTGGCAGCTCTCTTTTTGCAACACATAACTGTCACAGCTTTCTCATTTCGCATTCATATTTTTTTCTCTCAGGCCATTTCAAAACATTGCTGCTGATGTCTTCAGTCATCTCTTTTTTTTTTTTTCCCCTCCTCCTAACAAATGCAGAGCCAGGCAAGGAGACAAAACGGTTATTATTTCATAATCAGCCAGGCTCGACAGAGAATTTTCTGCTGCAGATATTCAACTTAGCCGTTCTGAATGTAATAACAGGCAGCAAAGATGCTGTATTTAAAACTATAATACCACATCTGACATGCACCATGAAACCGCTGCATGAACGCTTCATGACTTTCAAAGCCTATATAGAGAGCAATCCCGGAGAGCTCGCAATGATTTCATCCATTAACTCCATCAATCTGAGTTTGCTCCATCGGTTTCAGTTAGTGTTGACTGTCTCAGCAGTCCCTGGCAGAGAGCTGCTACAAGTGTCCTCGCTAGGGGAGAAAAATTTTTGGAGTGAAACTTTTTTTTTTTTTAAGTCTTTCCTTCTAGTATAGCAGCACACATGTCATAGTCAAGTGGTTTATGAAACCACCCGTTCCCCGACTCCGCTACTGCCATCTAAATAATGAATACTCTGCCACTTGCAGTAATCCTCCAGCAGCCATCCCCAGAAATAGAACAAAGTCAGACAGAGCACTCGTTCTCTCCCCTTCACTTTTCAAAACAAATAGTGCTGATTCCTGAAAAACCCATTCAAATTGCTGCCACTCCGATCGTACCGCATGTTAATGATGCGCAGCACTCCACGTTTGCAAACAAAAAAATTTTAGTGAACGGCTGGTTTATTGCGGTGAGTCGACGTTCTTAGCCACATCTAGGTCGTGACTTCAAAGTTTTGCTTAGTACCCATTGAAGGCAACATCAAAGCGTGGGTAAGCCAACGATTTCAAAAGGCATCAAGAGCTAACCAAAAAGGTACAGTAACTGCGAAGGGCACCTTTGGGCTTCCTATGATGGATGATAAGAAAGAGAAAAGACAGAGTGAGAGAGAGGTAGAGGCATGGGCGAAAAGAGAAATTACGGGGGGGGGGGGTTATGTGAAAGGTATCCTTAATTAGATAGAATGTTTGCCCTCTTCCACAAATTCCTTCATGCGGTACCAGAAAAAAAAAGACCAAAGCTGATGAGTCTTGGGAGAACTATCTGCCTAAGTGGCCTTTTATTGAGGGATAAAAAGCTCCTCTTTGCCTCTGTTCCCAGCCACTGGCCCTGATTACAGGAGATGTGAAGGCGGATGAAAGGAGGGGCCAAGGATTTCTGACATGTCCTATTGTATGCAGATGTGGTGACAGGCCTGGCATTTGGCAGATGAAACCTATGACCTGCCCTCTGAGATGTCAGCCAATTACGATGGGGAAAAAACTACAGACAAATACATTACCAATACTCAATAGAAATGCCTTTGTTTATCTCTTCTTTCGGTCCAGCATGAAGGTTACTTAGAAATGGATGCTGAGGACAACGCCACCGTGTTGTCATCGAGGTTTTGGCACATATTTTCCTCTCATAGGAAAAAACGCCAGACAACAAACTTTTTTACTCGCCTCTCACTTCTCTTCAACTTTGTGTCTTCGGCCAAACTATCATTATAATGCCACAGTGATTTCAGCTGTGCAGCACGATCATCCGAATTCATACTAAACGTCAATTAAATTAAACACGAGGGCAACCTGCATACAACAATGATCATCTAAACACATATTACAGTTATGGACTTTCATCCAAAAATGCGTCAAACTTTGGCACTTGCAGCCGTACTGATTGATCAAGTGCCGCGCTAATGAAAGCTGCGAGACTGAGGGAGATTAGATGGCTGCTAAGCTTTGACCCTGGATGTGAAAACAGCGAGGGCTGGGGATTGCTATCATAAAGCAGCTAAATGGCTTATTTCACCTCCAGCTCTGGTAGCCACCCACTGGCATCACTGTTTGGATAATGATACCCGTAAATGTCCGCAGTAAACAGCTGAGGAACAGGGGCTCCGGCCCTTCCCCATCCCCATTACATGAGGTACGGATGATCATTACCTTGTGAATTCTGGCCACTATAACAAGACAAGCCACACACACACACACACACACACACACACACACACACACACACACACACACAGTTGTGTGTGGTGAATGAAAAGCAGGCAGACACAGCTTAAAAAAAACAACTTTTAACATCCTTGGTTTTGAAGAAAGTTTTGTGTACTGTACATACAGTACATGAGTATTTTCATTTGTACTTGTACTTTTTAGAGGGAAACACTTTTTACTCCAACACATTTGCCTGACAGCTGTGTTTACTTATACATAAAAAAACATATGATTATCTTATAAAATATAATGTTGTGTTATAGATTAAATCACCCAATGGTAAATAAACTGAGCTAATTTAAAACCATCTCGACCAACTACAACAGTAAAATACCACATTATTGCATTAAAATAATAAGAGATAACATATTGTAGTATAACACTGACAGGGGAATCTGGAACTACATGAAGTACTTTTACTTTTGATACTTTTAAGCACATTTTGGGAGTACATACACAGTTTAACTTCAATAACAATGCAGAAGCTTAACTTTTTACAGTGTGGTGTTGCTGCTTTCATAAGTAAAGGATATGAATTCTTCCTCCGCCGCTGACAATAGAAATGTGAACAACTCTAACCTTCTATTAGTCATAGTCGGCTAATATTTTACATTTGTGTTGCCGTCTTAACTGTGCTTGTCTTTTAAATCAATACCACCTTTACACTGGATGTAATTCCATCTGTCCACGCATTTATTTCTCGGTTCATTCTTCAGTTTTCACGTTTGTTGTGAGGTGTGAGCAGCATGAAGGGAAAGCAGATCTCTGTTTGAATTTAGTGGACAAGGTGAACAAAAAGCATCAAATTTACTGAAAGGATATTTGACCATCAATCCATGTCGACGCAGTTCTGCTCTGACGGGTTATTAGAAATGGAAAACTTCACTCAGTCTTTGTAATACAAAAGAAATTAATGTTCAATCTTCTATCTTTATTTGTCCCAATTCTAAATAATCTACTAATTCAAGTTTCCTTTTGTAAGTGTATTTCATATTTTAATTACCTCCTCCCAGCAGACACTGGTTGAAGCTTTCAGGTGTGCTGATTTCTCAGCCACATTATTTGAGTTTTAATTAAAAACAAGGGTTCATGTCTCCCAGACGACATCCCTCTGTGGACAATTTCACACTCACATGCTTTCCAAAAACCTATTAAGATTATTTCAGATGTGGATAAGATAATGTATGAAAAATAATGTCAGCTTTGTCTTTTGAGGAGGCAGAAACAGGCACCTTCAGTCAATCATGCAATGATCTACCTGCATGTTTAATGAATATTATGTGTACACAATGTACTGTATGCATGTGTATATATTCATGTACAGTACACGTGTATGTACGCAAATTATATTCAATAATCCTGAAACGTGCATCACGTTTTTTTAATAAAAATACACACATCAATATTTCTTTTCTTTCTTTTGCTCTGCTTGAGGGCAATTTGCCTCAATCTTGATGTAGACAATAATAAAATGATTAGCGAAACAATGGGATTGCAGGGATTAAAACAAAAAAGTATTTTGAGTAATTTTTGCTGACGCTTATTTTTGAGAGTTTCGAGCTGCTGATGTGGTTCATAACAGGATGTGAGCTGAACAGAACATAAACTCAGAGATCCACATGGAGAGATGCAGCACTGCCCAATAAAGAGATCCAAATAGTCCTCATTCAGACATTACATAAATTAAACAACAGTTCATCCTTTCACTACATAAATTATGGAGCAGTTCATCCAGAAACCACATCATAATGCGCAAAAGCCTTTGTTGGCCAAGTCCTGACATGTGTTTGCCAGTAAGACTAAGAGGAGAATAAGGCTGGTAGAGCTGCCTGGTGAAACATGAGATAAGAAAATTAAAACAAAAATTGCTCAGACCTCACTGTTAATGTGAATGCCGAGCAGCTTTAGTCCATTGAGAAACCCATGAAACATAAGCAAGCCTGTGCATGGTATCGATAGTCCATCAGCCCATTATGATTTATGACACTGAAGCTATTACTCCCTGTCTGGCTGCACGCGTGCTCAATGTCATCATTAAAACTTTGCCTCTCCTAGCATACACCGCTCAGCATGTATGGAGGTACATTCGCATCCTTCTCCGGGGACAAAAACCTACTTTTTCAATGTAATTACCACTGACACATATAAAGATGGCTGGATCACAATATACCCACCTCCTAAGCAGCATGCCCACCCCCTCAATTACCCCTACACACTGCTGCACAGGCGCACATGGCCGAAGCCCAGCTAGAGCAAAACTAATGCTACCGTGAGATTGCAGCCTTAAAATTTTACTACTGATGGATGCTGAAATGAACAAATAAATGTACAATATAATTAATCATTTGCCATTCATTCAGGCGGCTAAAAATATACCGCCTTGCTCCACAACTCACCTTATGGCCCGCAGAATAATTCATTGTGATGCCTCATAAGATGCAATGCCCGTGGAGGAAAGGCTCATTGCATTTACCTGCTCGTATTTACCTGTCACCTATAAATGTATGTGGGACTGCCGCTGTATGACCCTTTGCAGCACTCAGACTTATTCCTCTGTTGATGCATCTGCTCTGCTTACATTGGCCACCACTCGCTACATACCAATTACTCTTTGTCTTTGTAGCTATTGGTCTGCTAAGCACTTCAATCCATCTCTGTCTCTGAGGCCGTGACGTCAACTCGAAATGATTAATCAAAGGCAAGTCAGCACCCAAAAGTCAACACCTAGGGTACCCTGTTTGCATACATTACCCATAATACTCCACGGATGTCATGTTAAATACTGGACGTGTGAGGATTCTAAAAAAAGCAGCGGTTTCTTGTGAAGCATGAGCCAAGAAATACAAGTATAATGTCTTATCGCTCTGATGCAGTTTGGAAAGCTTGAGGCAATTTAGTCCAATATTGTATTTCATACAATATTAAAAACCTCTTTCTTCCATTTGTTCCACATAATGAAGCAATGCTTCTGATGATGTGAGAGAAACTATAATCATTATACCTTGTGTGCTTATGTAAAATAGCAATGAAATTCACCACACAACCGCTCACTGAAAATGGGACTGTAAAGCAACTTGACCCTGCTCAAGTCCAAAACAAGCCCTCAGTTGTCTCTTCCTGTTAATATCTCCAAGCCTGTGGACGTGGTTTTCGGGCAAGTGAAAGACACTGTATTATCAATGTACACGTGTTGGGCTGCAGTACCATTTTAAACACAACACACGCCGCCCCCTCATAAGGAGAAGAGGATCCACCAGGGGATTGAAAGGAATACAATAGACTGTAGCTTTCTGCAGCAACAATAAGGCCTAGGCTAACAGTGGAGCTGCTGGTACACAGCCCTTGTGATGCATTAAACATTATTTCGCCACATCCAAGTTGTTGACAGATGCAATTCATGCTCAACTCCAGATCTGTCAGCACAGATGTCCGGCAAAAAAAAAACAGAGAAAATACTGTAAAAACTGCAGACTGGTCATGTAACCCAGATTTGAATTTGGGTTAATTTTCATACGCTCATTATAAAAGGATTAAAAAGAAGTTGGGGTGTTACCTTAAAGAATGCCTGTAGCAATTCCCCACTGAAGCTTCACTGTATCAAGGTCCACTTCTCATGCTGCGATGCTGCTTTGTATTGGATTTACAAACGCTCCAGATCTCCTCCTCTTCCCACTGTTGCTACACGAGCCTCACGCTGCACGAGAACACTATCGCACTGACACATGGATGGCACTCAAGCGATGTCAAAAGGGTTAAAACCTAGTGGACCGGAAAGTCACACCAGCAGCGTTCTAGTTGCCAGCCACCGCTGCCGCACTCTCCAGCAGCTCTCCACCTCCTCTTTCTTCTCTCCTTTTTTTTTTTTCTTTTTTTTTTAACTCAACCTATCTCACGGGCTTCTCTCCCCCTCCTTATGTGAGATGGTAGACGAAAGCGCTGGGCGATTTGCACCACTCTATCATGGATCGTGTTACGCTGTCTGGCTGTAGCGGCGGTCACAGATGATAGGCTGAGGAGCTTTGCGTGTGTGTTTACCCCTCAAAAGAAGTAGCGGGAGAAGAGACGAGGGAGGGAGGGAGAGGTGGGCTGCCACCCTTTTAAAACCACAAAAATTAGGAGCGGTATCCAAAAAGATTATCGAGCTAGGTGACAGGCTTTGACATAAAACCTTGATGTGAATTCATGAGGGAGGGTGTCACTGACTTACTGCATGCAGACATTAAAGTGACACTTTTAAATGGTCCTCCTTCAGTCTGACATCATCTGATTAATCAATTTAAAACACAATCTATGATTTAGCTTGCTGTTGCCGGCATGCATGATGAATATCCTTCGTCTGTCTTATTATTTTAATATTTCATGACATTTTAAGCTCATTAGAACATGCAGGAGAATATATGTGCCACGTCCTGCTGCAGACAAAAGCAGCGTAGAAGCAACTCACAATCAAAAATCTCAACTGTGCATGCTCTGATTAATTTGATCGCAGCTGAGTTTGCATATCAGAACGATGAGAGTGCCAAAAATAATTCATTAATGCATTTTACCCGGCCTCTGTCAACGCGAAGCTATCCGGTCCTTGTTTTGATCTCGTGTTGTTTGCCAGAATGTCAGTGTCAGTGTTTGACTTTTGACAGCGTTTCTAAAAGGAAGGCAAAATATTTGACTGTTCAGAAGGCACACTGTCACAGACTGTGGCTCCTAATAACAAAACTATTGTTTATTTCACACAGTGGAGAGAAAATAGCTGCATCCTCACGAGCTTCGGAAGTGCTGGGTTTCTTTTAATGGAGGCTAAACAAAGGGGCATATAAATAAAAGTTGAAGCATCACTATGTCCCATCTCATCATCTGCTGCTTCCCCGACTTTGATTGCATTATATTATCTGTCAAATATCATAAACGTACGCTCTGCAATCAGTGCAGAATGTCAGCTATCGGCGTGTCCACGACTTCCTTACTTCCCTGAATGAAATGGTCATCCCCTCGCTTCCCAGTGAACGTGTTAAGCTAACCTCACTTCCAGCTCTGCCCTCTATTAGCAGTTCAGAAAAGAAAAGTCTAGACTTTGTTTATCTGGAGGTCCTGAGATGCTACTCTTTCTCCGTTTTGTGCTTTCAACATTGACCAAGTGAACTTAAAGCCAAACTTAAATTTCAGTTTTTAATAGAGTTTGAACTCATGAGTCCATAAGAACATTGTGTTGACTTTACTTACTGAGCTCCCTCATGTTGCCATTAGTTTGCTTAAACCTGCACTCCAGTGATTTAATACTGCATTTCCATAACGTTGGGGACAGAGACATCCTGACTTTAAGTCCCTTGCATGGCTCAAGCTCTACTGGATGCTACATTCCCCGTCATGCAAACGGATAGCACGCTTAAACCGAGGTCAAATTCCTTGCATGTGCGTACATATTTACCCAATAAAGCAGATTCTGATCTAATTCTGAGATCTCTACCTCCTAAATGTCCGTTTCTTTGAAACCACATCTCTAGTTTATAGCTCTGGCTGTCTGTTAAGAAATGCTAGGTCTCAAGCCCAATCTGAGATAACCCTGATGACATCATCAAGGTTACTATGCAGTTGTTTTCACAGACTAAGCATCATCCTGGTGTCGAGCCTCTTTAACGCCAGTGAATTCGGATAAGTTGTTGAATATCTAATCAATAACTATCACGATCTCTATATTGAAAAACGAATGTCTGATTTGCATTCTTGAAATTGTGAAGCTGAAATTACTGAAGAACTGTCCACAAGAGCGTCACAGCAGCATCATCCATCATGCGACTGTAAATGAGGCTATCAAGAGATTTCACTAGATTTGAAATTAATCCTGGGTATTTTTCTATCAATATAAACAAACTGAGTAATAATGTCAGCTGGTCATAAATAGTGAGCGGCTATAAATCTCCTACTGTAAATTATATTGGACTTTAATTCGACTCCGCTAACAAAATTCAAAGTGGACATTTTATCTTATCTTTCCAAAGAAATTGGGACGCTGTGCAAAACATAAATAAAACAGAATGTGCTGACTTCGTAATCATTTTTGACATATACTCAATTGAAAACAGTACAAAGGCAATTTATTTAATGTTCGACCACATCAGCTTCATTGATTTTTGTAAATATCTGCTTATTCTGAATCTGATGCAGCAACACCTTTCGAATAAGTTGGGACAGGAGCAGCTAAAGACTGGGAGAGATGTGGAACGCTCCAAAAACACCTGTTTTCATTCCACAGGTAAACAGGTTCATTGGTAACAGGTGAGAGTGTCATGACTGGGTATGAAAGGCGCATCCTGGAAAGGCGTCTCAACTTGACTGGAATCAGCATCCAGGATATCAAATTCATTACTCTTAAAAGCACACATATGTCCAACTTGAGTCAAATCGTATAACACTAATATGCAATCATATAATGTGCATGAACACTCCGCCCAGCAAACTACTTCTCAGAGGGAAGGCTAATAAGTCACACCGTGCTGCAGTGCATCATATCTATGCAAGATCAACCGAGCATTTCATTTTTCTAAACTATCATGCGGGCGCAGCAGTCTGCAATACACCACTTTCATTAATGACCACAACTAAAACAGCAAAGGACTGATAAGACTCCTTTGAAGGTGGACATCAAAAGTGATGCCTCTGGGGTTGAGAACAAGGGAGGGCTTCTTTGACATTTCCCAAGTGCAACCACACATTGACTCAAAGAGCTTGGTCACGCCTGTAGGCTCAAGTGGGGAAATGTGTTACGAGTCTGGACCGCGGTCCTTGTAATCCAGGAGTGCCCCACTTTCATACGGCTTGAGTGAAATTCATATTGAGTGGCCCAAATTATTATATTCATCATCCATCTTGAAGGAACGGCATTCGAGACCTGGTATAGGACAGGCTATTTTAAGATGGAAGCATTTCTACATTAGTCATTTCAGAACACCTTGGAGATGATGTCGATTTCTATTCTTTTGGGAATAACAAACGGCCTCATTATAATTCCCACAGGGTGTGCCTTAGTGAGGTGGGAGAATTAAAACTCGACACGGTCACGTGGGTAAGTTAATGCTTTGTTCACAATATCCTATTGCATGGCAAACGTTCACGTATCAGATTTCGACACCGTGTTTCTAAATAACCCACAACAGAGCCGAAATACGATACAACACAATACAGTATCTGTGCATGTTTTACCATGTTGTTTGTAATGTTGTCACACACTAATACGCATTATGCCACAGTCCACAGCCTTATAGTGTATTCATATTTATACTGCTCTCTGTACACTGTACATATCTGACCTGTAGTGGATTTACTCATATCCAGTTGTTTATTCTGTACACAACGTTCACTGTATCTTTACAATATCAGCAATGCCTGCTGCAACTGCTGCGCACACTGTATATCTTAGTGTATTCATTTCATTCTATTTGCACAGTTAATATTGTGTTTGTCTTTGCATATTTAATTATAGCCCTCACTCACTACAGTATACAGTATATCATGATAAATATGTGCATTTGCCTGCACTATACTGCTTTATGCACTTCTGGCTAGATGCTAAACTGTGCAGTTCATTGTCTCTGTACTCTATGCAATGACAATAAAGCTGAATCTAATCTAATCTAAAATGGACAACAGGGCACAATGGGAATATAGCGCACAGCATGAATGTGTACAGAGGGCTTGGTTAGGAACACAGTAATTGGGGTTGGGAGAGTAGGCAGCGGCAACCGGAGAGGTAGCAGGCTTGGGTTTGGTCTGCTCAGGGAATAAATATGAATCTGCTGAAATACCTGCCGTTTGACAGTCACCCGTCTACGTTTATCCATCCACTGTCAAAGCAGGATTACCCCAAAAGCCACCCTGGATACTGAACCACCTACAGCCAAGTAGCTCATTTTCACTACAGCACCATGTGCAAACAAAGAGAGCGGCAGAAGGAGGGGAAAAATGGGATCCGCACCGGCAAAGATGCTGCAGTAAATTCAACGCAAGTAAACAATATGGGAAACGGGCCGGGGTCTTCTTCACATAATATGCTTAATTCTCCAGCTAAAGGGGGAAAACGGACTCTTATTTCTACTAAAGAGCTGTTGCTAAATGACGGCTATTCAGCCCAGTTTCCATTTTGACATACCAAAGCTGTCTGAGGTACTCAGTTACTGGGAAGTGGGATGTGGGCGGGGGTGGTAGGTCTCTTTGCTCTCCTTGTGCTCCATGGTCTCAGTCCAGCTGGCCTTTAGAATATGGATTATGTGTTGCCACGGCCAGGCTCTCACTCCATGGGGGGCTGGACTGGGTGCCCAGCTTCAGCGGACTCCCCACCGAGACCCCTGGGTGAGAGGACGCCGAGAGCCCCCTTGGTTCTCAAAGCTGAATCATTGAGAATGCAGCGGGCGCTTCCCACACCAGCACCACACGTCAGCGTGTGAAAGAAAACGTTCAAAATTTTTAAAAAAGACGGTGAAAGGGGGGATAGCGGGTGGGTTGGCAGGGGGGAATCGGGGTGTGGAACATCGAGGCAGGAGCAGAAGCAACCACTGCGATTGTGGCATAACTGCGACACTGCATCACTGACAATCACAATGCCTGCTCTGCTGGGGAAAAAGAAAGGGGTAAAAAATAGAAAAAGAACCCTGGGAGTGCAGCTGTGCAGCAGAGTTACCTTTCAAAAAAGTCTGGGGCGATAATAAGTATCCAAATGACAGCTCTGTGCCGCTGCATCCCCGACTAAAGTTAACCAGAGGTCCTAATGTCGAGTGCCAGCAGCAGACACAAAGGTCTGAACAGTGGGGAGCCGAGGCAGCTAGCACAGCATGGCTAAATGGGGCAGGTGATTTCCCATCTCCTCCACTGCCCTCAAGGCACAGCCAATCACTGCTGGGGAAAGTGGCGCCCCAGCCTGCGAGCCAGGCAGCCAGTGAGTGGAAGGGCTGGAGAGGGAGCTGGAGTCTATCTGGGACCATGCATTATTCACATGCACCGCTACGGCACTAAGACCTCCACAAAGGAAAGGCCTCAGGTTCCATCAGTGCCGACTTGTTTCCAATCTATTATTGATGGCAACACTACACCCTATACTTTTCCCTGATTTACTGGATTCTATCATTGTTTCTATCATAAAGGCTATTTCCAGTAAAGTCAGAGCAAATAAGTGGAATATTTCCAAGCCTGGTGCCAGTGGGTGCTTCTTTCATTGGAATGTTTCAGGACGGGCTTTGCTTACACAAATCACGTGGAGCAAAATGAAGGATTTTTTTTAACTTTGTAATGGCGTAAGTGGGCGCTCACGCTAATATACGCAGCACAACCAGAAACCTTTGTGCGAATCATCAATCATGTCAAAGGTGGGTTCCCGTGCAAAATTAATTTCAGCGTGGAGACCTCCAGCTAGACCTAAGTGAAATAAATGAGCGATCCAATTACCACATTATGGTCACATGCAGCCACTGTAGAAGAAAACTGCACTGGCCAAATTTACCCCATCAGCAGCTCCCCAGTATCTGACAGCGACTGTACGCTCAGATTTAAAACCATAAAACCCTAAAAAAAAAAAGCTTATTTCTTAAAGTCAGTGACTGAACTGAACCCTCACAACACAGACAAGGAGCTATCACTGTCACCATTGTACTGTGAAACAGACTAGGAACGTTTTAAAGGAGTCAACAGATAGGAACTGATACACTATCACTGTGTTTATTTATAGTCTTGCATTGTATCACAAGGCTAAATTATCCTTCATATTGAGATTTTTATCAGAATATGTTAAAAAGCTGCAGCTTTTGAACTCACAGGCACTTGCTCCGCATTTCATGGTGATGTCCACATTATTACCATGCACACATCAAAGATTTCTCCTAAATCTCTGCAGGACACACAATCAATCTGCTCAGTATGCGTGGCTGGGACAGTGGGCCATCTCTCCCTTTGAGGGTGTCGACGCATTTGACCGATGTGCAGTCGATCCCCCAGATTGTGGCTAATCATCATTACCGGCTGCTGAAACAATGACTTTCCTTCAGCCTGCTCAGCCTCAAGAAGGGCACGAGGGATCTGCCGGTTTTTCTTTTGGTGGCTTAACACTTGAGTCTGGATTTGAGGAATTAAGGCAGACTTGGACACAACAAAATGTGCACTCTGATCATCCATCCAAGTCATCATCTCTGGCCTGGTTTGCACCGTAAAATCTGCCTCATGAATTACACATACTTCTGCGCTAGGTATTGCGTTTTTGCAAGGAGTGTGATAGAGTTACAGTTTCAGTTGAGGGAATTTCATTTTACACATTTGTAGCCTGAAAGCAAATGATGACTGCTGCACATTCCTAAAAGGGGGGAAAAAAATAAAATAAAACAATAGGAGGGAAACGAGGACAGATGCATGGGCAGTAGTTAGGGAATTCTCCAAAATGGACAGCGGATTATGAAAAATGACTTCTTCCTTACAGTGCTTAAAGGTTAGGTCTCTATTACACAGAGAGCAAAATGTCAGCAGTATCCCCTGAAAGAGTGGACTGTGATATTAATGGAGAGTCCAGGGAATGGGCTTCCCCTGACTGAGTTTCCCCTCTACCAGACACATTATTCATTTAGTTGTCAGCCAGCACCTGGCGCATGTAACACTAACATCTACAAACTAAATGATGGAGAGAATATGGCCCACCCTGGTAGGCAGCCGGTGGTGAAATGAATGCTGTTCATGAAGTATAATGGAGAGTAAAAGTAGTTCTACTCGATAATCTGCACAACTGAAGTCCTCACCCAGGATGTGTTACCATAATGTCCCATTTTCTAGCTAATATTGTACTTTCATTTGGCTCTCAGCTAACTCTGAGACTATAAGCATGGCGGCAGCTAAGCAACCTCGCTTTAAAATGCTGCACAGAAATCTTTCTCTCTCAAGAGAAAAAAAAAGAAAAAAAAGTGTTACATCTCCAGTGGATCCTGCTTCAAGCTGAGGAACTGACTCACCACCCAAAATAAACTGGTGTATGAAGAATAAAAGACGGAAACAAGTTATCTCCTCTTGGATTGGTGTACATATCCTTTTATATTTAGTCCCGACCGCAGACACCCTCATCGAATTCCTCAAAGCAATCATCGAAGCTCTTCTCCATGTAATCTTAACCGTGCAACATCACTTACAACATAAATGACAAAGAATGTTGTGTTCTGTGGAAATGTGATGGACCCAGGCAGAATGACAAGGTGATTTAATATATTACAGAGCGACTCATCAGTCACGAAACCACCACTTTATTTCAGATACAAAATGCCTTGTGTGTGAGGCAGACTGTGGCGCTGGATTATTTGTGAGTAATATTCTTTTGCTGTGGTAAATATATTGTGTCATGCAGCAGAGGGTGGAAGAAAAATTCTCTCTCAAGCTATTTTAATGAAGTCCCAAATGTCATCCTCGTACTCCTTTCAAGAGCAAACTGCGAGAAGGTCCTCCAGAAGCCCGACTGTCCCTCAGTGTGTCTTCAAATTGTCTGAAAACAAGCAGCTTCAGTAAAAGGCAGCCTAAATAGAAAAACAAACTAAGAAAAAAAGCTATGCTACAGGACAGGGAGTCAGAGGTGGGCAGTAAACAGGTGGTCCGGACTATTAAAGTCTATCTTCTGATGGGAGACCTTCAACGAACTGTTAAGGAGGCGATGAGCTCTGATTCGGGTCAATCAGCAATCTCTTCTGGCCTAAAACTAGTTAAGTAAAAGAATAATGTTTCAAACCAACATGCCAAAAGGTATAATTCATTTGCAATTACCCCTTACTGCTACATCTTTACAGAAAGGCTAATAGAAAGAGAGATTTCACAGTAACGCTGTAACAGTGAAAAATGTCAGTGTGTTTCAGTGTTTTTGGTAAGTGCAGTGAAGAGCGTCAGAGGCTGAGTTTAAATTAGAGCCAACACATTTTTTTCTCTCAACAATAGTGAGGAGCGGAGAGGGGGAGGGTGGGCATCCAATTACTGGAGAACTGTGTGTGTCATCTTGACACCACGTTTGGGTTCCTTCAACAATGTATTAGCAGACGTAAAGGCTGCACTGCTGTAATGATTGAAAGACTGAGACTTGCTGTTGTAGCCATTATTGGAGGGAAATCGCCGAGCAGTTTCACACAAAAAAATCAATGCGGCGTCAATGTGTCTATTTTGACAACTTGTGTCGTCGTGCATTTAATTACTGCGCTTTAAATCGAGCAGAACCAAAACACGAATGCCGAGTGATACTTCCTCTTCGTTCTACTAATCGCCCATATTTCAAGGCACTTTTCCTCTTTTCCTTTGTCTTCTTTTTCGATTCTTAGATGAAGTTGAAGTAGATTAGCAACAAGTGACTCTGTCTTAGCATCGCTATTTAACTTGTCTTAAATCTGCACCGGGCAACTTAGACGGTTGGCAGCTCCAAATGGCAGCAAATGTGACATCCAACAGCCAGGAATCATGTAACATGACATACGCAAACAGCAGGCAGGAAGCTTGTGTTTGCCCAGCTGGCCTGTGTGATCACTTTATACCGAATGATACCAAAGAGATCAGCGAGGTATCAGATCCGAGTCCAGCTCTCTCTGGATCGGGACTCAGGAGGTTGCTAATGATAATAAAAGGTTGGACAGGAAATGAATAGGAGCAAAAACACCAAACAGAAACACAAATTGTAGCTTCTCAGAGGTGAATGTTTGCTGGTTTTTAAGTCCTCTGATAAAGTGAATATCTTTGGATTGTTGGTGGAACAAATCAAGACATCTAAAGCCCCCTTAAAAGTTTGTTGATAGCAAAAAGTTAATGAGCTCTGATGCCTTTTAGCAGAGCTTTCAATGCAATATCTCTGATGATGACACAAGGTTTTAAGCTCGACTCTCACTGACGGACATTCTTCTATGACTTCGTATGGAAGGTGAAAAGCATCTTTTACACTAAAAACACAAAGGCATACTGCCTGACAACAGTCAGGATGGATATATGTTACAACATTGTTTTCCTATTTTCACGTTGTCGATGCATTCTTCATACGGTCAACCAGCTTGCTCCCATCTCAAGCAAATCTCTCTTTCTGAACCCTCCAACCTTTAGAGCTGCCATGCAAAACTGTGCAGACAGCTCCATCGGGTAATGCAGAAAAAGACAATAGGTGGAAACTGCTCTAACCTATTTGCCAAATGGTCTGTCATCTAATGCCCTGGTGCTGCTCTATTGTCTAATCCGACTGCTGAGGCCTCTAAAAGGATACATCGGCGTAATAAGATGAATGGGCTTTGACCCTGGAGCTGCTAAAAGCCAACTTGGCCAATTTATCTGAGTGACCTCTACTCTTGGCAGAGACGGCCCTCACCTCTCTTGGAAGCCTTTAGGCAGGATCAATACCTCAGAGGCAAAACAAAACAAAAGAGTGTCTAAAAGTTGATATTCAGCTACTCATTGCCCTTTATGACCATGCACTCGAGGCAAAGATCAGAATTTTCTTTCTTCCTTCATTTTTTTTTAATATTTACTACACTGTGTCTTTGCTCTGAAAAGGACAAAACCCCCAACTGCAACTCTGCGCACTCTAATATCTAACAGAGCAACCGTGATAACACGATTTGTGAATAAAGTGAGTTTTATTTTACCTAAAAATATTTACATTACAGTTGGGCTGCTAAATCAGTCCTAATTCAATCAGGTACTCTCAAATCGCAAGGGGCTAATGTAAAGCAAGACGAGCAGAGTAAAAAAATATGTACTGATTCATATGTAATGTTATTATGCAAACCACAATCATGGCTATTCCAGGGCCGGGACTGTAATAATGAGAAGTGCATTTTCGGGGGAAAATAAGATTTTGCCGACTAAATTAAGGATTCTGTTTCATGTTCTGTTTGTTGGTGTTGGGTTGTGTTCAACCGAGATAAAAGGCCCGGCTCGGAGAGGTCGAGGTACGATACGGAGAAGAGACCCTTTTACAAGAGAATATGTTTCCTTTCTTTGAGCATGAATCAGTTTACATGGTATACAATATCAATCGTTGGCCTCAAATCTATATCTGCAAAGTGCTTAGGTTTGCATTGGTGATTAGATGAATTGAACTGAGAACAGCCTGTTACTTGAGCATCCCCTCATAGCCCGGATACCTAATGCCTTCCCCTGCCTCTGAAGTGACCACAGTTTCAGGATGCTTTGCTCTGGGCACTTGGCCAGAAAGCTTTATGTATTCTGATACCATTCATTTTTAATCAGGACCAGAATATCCTTCCAAACCCCTTGCAAGCTGCCTTTGGCTATAAGACATCAATTTTGTTATATTTTAATTGATTTGGCAGTTCTCCTCGCCGTCGACTGTAAACGCTGATTGGTAAATTGCTGATATTCGGAGGGAAAACTGCGGCACCGCTCGTCTAAAATGCTTTCTCTTTTTCTGTATTTTCAGCTGCTTTTCTCCTGTTGCAGAATTATGCATTTTCCCACTATAAGCATATAGTCTAGCGACTGAAAATATTGTGTGTGTTCAGCACATTTCACTCGGCTTTCCACTTCGACGTGCCCAACTCATCTCCGCATGCAGCGAAAGGGTTTCTTCACATGACTGCTGAGGAGAAAGGACACGAGAGGAGGGGAGGGGGATCTTCTTCTGTGGTATAATGAGTTTGACAATGAAAGTGACACTGCGTCCTCCCTGGACCTTGCCGTGTGATCAATCATAACAATGGCTCACCATTTCCTCCTCTGGATACTGACCTTTCTCCCTTCAGGAAAGGAAGTGTGTGTAGGTGTTGGAGTGTGTGTATGTTCCTCTTGATTTCCTTGTAGCATCACCCTCTTTCCAATCAGCCCTTTAAGTCCCTCTACACAGCCATAAGAGTGTCCTTTAGCAGAGAGCCTTTTTTTTCCCCCTGGAAAGCAAAAACGGCCTGAAAAAATGCCCAACGCAGGGAATACTGATCTAATTCATTTTGCCGTATAAACTATTTTAAGCTTGGATAACACACTTTGAAATTTTTTACGGGAGAATGGCTTATATATTTAAAATCCCATCACCTGAACAGCTTACAAGGTGATTTGATGCTGTTACTCCAGCGAGGAGAACTGCCAAGATTTCATGCAAATATCAATGAGTGAGATTATTTTTGGCCGTTTCTCTCATAGTTCAGTGGCCTTAACTAAAGAGTGACAGAGACGCGAGTGACGTGTGGAGAAAGCCGTGAGCGTGAAGAGATCCCACAGGGTTTCAGCCGGCCCCGCCTCCCTGCCCTTGTCTCCCAGATGAGCCAGCAGGACGTCTCATCAGCAGCCTGCTTACTGCATTTCCTGTGCTTCGGTGTCCGTTTCTGTATATTAGCTTGACAACTTAAATGAAACATTAAAAATAAATCTCAGAATATTGGTACTATTAAAAGTCTCTAATATGCTTCAGCCAAAAATGTCCCATGTTGGCAATAAGGCGTCTAGACACAGTTTTATAGCCTTTTTTTATGCCACTCTTAATAGTTGTTTTATCTGCACGGCTATAATGTCTATAATGACTTTAAAATAGCATAAAAACCTGATCAATACACAGCTTCGCTTGGCAAAATGTTGTACAGTATCTTAAATGGACATATTGTGAAGAAAAGCCTGTGAATTTTAGATAGTAAAAGGTGAATTGCATGTTTTTTTATGATGCGGCTGCCATGGATACTTTAAACTGGGAGTGATAATAGTATTAATCTACAAGGTTACTTCAAAATGCACCTCTCAGTATTACAATCCCGGCCCTGGAATAGCCATGATTGTGGTTTGCGTAATAAAGGTACAAGGCACATGGAATATAATTAATGCAATGATAAATCAAATCAATCAATCAATCAAATAATTATTAAAATGGATAAGATATTAATTATATATATAAAGATACATGTATACATTTTTGGTAGACTGTACTCTGCCTGACTGTTTTGCTTCTAAAAAAAAAAAAAAAAAAAATCAAATTTATTTAGTGATGCCCCAAAGAAATAAAAGTTTTACATTACATTTCACATTTGGTTTACTTTCAACCCTACCAGCCATCATCAGTAAGGTAGGACAACCTGCACAGAGCCTGAGAGGCAAGACTCAGGGCAAAAAACGGTATCGGGTGGTTTCACTGCTCCTCCCTAAGCTCACTACTGCAAGTGCTAATACTTTAAGGTGACTCAGACGAGCGTGTGAACAATGATGACGACGCGACGTGGGACATGCCCTCACGTCCCCAGCGAGAAATATGGCCTTGATATTTTGTATTTCAAACTCTTTTGTGCACAGGAAACAGCACTCTGCAGGCTAACGCTCCGAGTCTCCATCAACATCTTTCACCTTATTAACTCAGGCAAATATTAGAGGCTATTTGATGCAGTCAAAGCAAATTGAGATCGAAACCCTTTGATTTGTAGCATTGTTTGAGCGAGATGAAACGCTCACATGACGAAAACTCCCTGAAATTCAAGAAAGTCAAGGCCCTTTAATGAAACATTTATTAATGCGTATAAAAGGCTCCAACACATTTCCACTGCCAATGAAAAGATCCACTGGTATAATTTGCAGTTAAAATGTGCTTTTAATTGCATGCGTCAAAAAGGAAATTAGAGCAGCCCAACACAATTAAGACAATACATTTTTGCACACGCAGCATTTTCATCATTGCACTTGGTCATTTAATTGGACTATTCAAAAGTGTTGAGTTTAGATTAGTGTAGTCTTACTTTTGCCTTACGCTGAATACACTCTTGAGATTGCTTGTGAACACAACTGCAGCTAATAGCATGAAAAACCTGCTGCAGAATAGAATGGTTTAAATGGTTTTATTGTCGAGGTGTATGTTAACTTAACTGACAACTCCATTCAGGGCTTTCTGTAATGCTCAAGGACACGTTGGAACTTATGGACAAAAGACCTTTTTCAAAGGCACAATTTAGAGGAAATACAAGCAAGCGTGACACGAGATGACCCCGCGGGTACGACAACAAGCAACGCAGAGACGTTTTCCACATTCAGATGAGACCACAACAGAAGAATCACCTTGACTTCCAACTTTTTGATTGCCAACATCAAATACTGAGGAGCGCAAAGGTCAAAGCCGCAGCACCATGACAATAGATATAACAAATATTCCCGTGTCCCGAGATAGAGGAGAGAAAGGATATCGTAAAAGGAAGAAGACATGAATCCAAATAGATTGGTGGGTTGGTTCTAGTCTGGGGACGACGTCTGAACACCCAGCGGCGCTCCAGGAAGAGAGAGGAAATCTATTTTAGTCAATATGAAACTAAAAAAAAAAAAGACCTAGATATGACAACGTTTCCTGACTTCTCAACTTCTGCCTGTCCTTTCAAAACAGATTCTTTTACTTTATATTTACACTTAACGGTGGCTCTAAGAAAACGTAGTTCCTCCATTATCCACTTTACAACGTGCACATCTCAGGTGTTCTTTTCTCACATCTCAGGAGACTTCAAGTGGATCTCTGGGTTTAGAAAAAAGACTGACGGTTGCTGAGGCGATGCTAGTCCTATATGTAATTATGAACAACACAATTGAGCCAACATGCTAATCCATGTTTCTTCCATTGATATTCATAGAGTATAAAATGGCTTCCTGACTATTTCCGTGTTGCATGGTAATGCAATCACTCAATTAGGCTGTGTGATGAAATGAAATGAGCCATTTTCTCTTGAGGACGGTAAATAGTGGCCCTCGTAATTGACAACTGCAGAGTAATTCCTAATCGTAATAACATGTCCTGCAGTCTGGCACCCACGAGTGATTAGACCGAGCCGAGCACAGGCCAAGGCGCTGTTGTCAGCGATGCTCGGTAAAACTGGGTGAAACTTACGTTGGAGAGGTAAATGTTGATACTCAATGATTAGGTGACAGAAAATCTAGAAAATTGGATGGAGTTAATAGCTTTTTAGGGTGTAGCTGCATCTCTGCAGACTATGCCACACTAACCCTGACAGATTAACCCAAACACTCATTTACAAGCAAGTGCTCCACTTGAAAGTTGAGTATAAACCTTCGGACTAAAGCTGAAACAATTAAGTTCAAATCAAATCACGTCCACGTGCACAAATCACACACAGCGCAGCGGACGGTGAAGCTCGCTGCCTGCGTTTAACCCATCCTAAGTATCGGGAGCAGTGGGCAGCCACTGTGCAGCGCTTGGGGACTGACTCCGGCTCTAAACCGGTGCCGTGCTCAAGGGCACCGACAGGAGAATTAACCTAACATACATGTTTCTGACGGAGGAGGAAACCCAGACAGGCCCTGCCCTGACCGGGAATCAAACCCATCACCTTCTTGCTGTGATCAATCGATTACTAGCCGATTAGAAAATGAATCACTTACTGTTTTTGTTCAGTCATTTCTGACGCAAAGGGCCAAAGAACTGTTGGTTGTGAGGATTTACTGCTTTTGTTTTGATTGCCAATAGAATATCTTTGCATTTTGGACTGCTGGTTGCACATAACTTAAAGACACCGACTTCGGATTTGTAAGGGTCACGATCATTAATCAATAATGAAAAAAGGACTGAGATTAATCATCAATTAGCATTTGCAACAATGACATCCCCACTTTGAACTCTCCAAATAGAGAGACTGAAAATGCAATACATTCATTTGTAATGTTGATGGTGCACAGCATCCAAATTCAGGCCATAATCGTCATCACATCAGGGACAAGCTAAGCCAGTTTCTGTTAAAATAATCAATATATTAATTACCAGTATTGCAGCTGATACTGGTATGAACTCTTTAAAGTATTAAAGGGGTGCAGTAGTTTCAAGAAAGTCTGTTTTCTCTTCTTAATATGCAAATTTATACAGCTAGACACTCCAAAGTCTAATCAGATCATCCACTCTGCGGGGGGGACTGTGGTGTGAGCGCAAACTTTTTCACCATGTGTTGACACTAAAGTGTCTGCACACAGACACACAACCCCCCCCCCCCAAAACAAAAGGACATCTCACACATCACACACACACACCGCATCCTGGTGTCGGCCATTTAAAAGGAGGAATCGAAATTCCGATGCCGGCGGTCACTTTGTCATTTGCGTCGCTTCAGCTTCAAATGTCGCGAGCTTTGCTCTGCACAGAAACAGCCACGCAGCGACCTCCTCCAGGCTTTCCACAAGACTCAAAATAGAAACCTGAGATCCTTTCACAACCCTGATGAGCACAACATCTGCAATGACACCTCGGCGCGTCACCGCCACGTCCCACATGCCCTGTCACCCGGAGCACTAACAATACGAGCACTTAACCAGTGGCAGCGACGAAGCGCAGACACTTTCCCAGCTCCTATTACCGAATGATGAAACTGTTTTCTCTGCCAGTTTTGGAGTAATCTTCAAAAAACATCACAGATGGCCGGCCCTTTTGACCAAAAAAAACCCCTCTCTGATGTTATTTATTCTTTTTGTGGTCGGCTTGTGCCATATTGAATTATGAAAGTGGCGCGGGAGGATTTCTGCCTGCTACGATCAATAGGCTGATTCCACTGTCACAATACAAGGCGCAGATCTGAGACGGGAGTTTGACAGATGGCGTGTCACCTTCGTCAGCGTGACGTCCCGCGCGCGCGTTTCCGTGCGTGCGCACACGTCTGCGCTTTTGCACGTTTTTTTTTTTTTTTTTTTTTTTTTAAAATCTTCAATAAAGTGCGAGAAACAAAGTGAGACGTGTGAGGGTGTGCGCGCACGCGTGTGTGTGTGCGCACGTGAGACGGGAGAGAGGGAGAGGTGCAGAGTGAGAGAACATGAATACATGCACACAGAGAAGCATGTTAGAGGGTGTCTGATATGCTTTCATACTCCCACCCAAAAAGCCTTTGGTGCTTGCTGTGCTACAGCACACTTTGCTGCGACTCCTCTACTGATTTAATTAACCTTTTACTGGCACTGTTCACACAATGAATCTGGGAGCTACACTCAACTGTAAAACGTGTACGACTGCAACGTGGACCTGCGACTCGGACAAATTGAAATCATTTTCCAACAAATCCCCTCGTAAACAAGCCCGGACACGAGCGTGGCGTTCCAGACGTGCGAGCCGCTGCTGCAGCCGCACCAGCCATCCTCCATGAAAACATCAAAGGGACACAATTTTTTTTCCCCTCAGAAATTACTTTGGACAGAGGGTGCAGGCCAGAGCAAGTGATGCTTCCTTAACAAAGGATGACAGGCATCGCAGTGGAAGCCCCTTTCTCCTAACCAGGGGTCAGCAGACGTCAAGCCCTCCACCGAATGATAAACCCCCCGAGTGACGGTTCATACAGCCGCAGAGAGCTGTCACGAGGTACTGCAGTGCTGTGCTGTAGCTGCACTACCTAACAAGTCGGTGCGAGCTTTTTCACACCCTATTAGGAATACAACTCAACTGGGCCATGCTATGTTTCTGTTTCATGCAGTCATTCATGTTTTATGAGGGGTATAATATTGATTCTAAAGCCTGTGCAGTCAACATTAGGCCAGAAAAAAAAAAGAATCACTTTCCTCCGTGGCTGTGTTCACTTTCACAAAGCGGCTGTACGCTGATCTAAATATATATCACAACAACACTTGAAGCAAAGCTGTAATAACTTCATATTAAAACATTAAAAACACATTGCAGTGAAGCGCTATTGTGGCCTGTTAGCTGCGACCCCCCCCATTGATTGCCTCTACCTCACAACTGACTCCATTTACAAAGTGATTCCTTGACTTTCTTAAACTTTCTTTCTGCTTTCTCTCCCTGTTTCAAATGTCTTCAGTGTTTGTTACCTGAATCAAAAATTAAAGGCATTTTAAATTATAATGGTTTGACAAAATAGCGTTCCATCAAGTACAGAGTTCAGATAAATTCCAATTTAACAAGAACAGCAAGACTTCATGGTCATTCCCATTATCCATTCTCCATTTTCTCAGACATTTTAACAAATTCCACACACCTCATTGACAAACGCATGCCTGCACAGGTCTGAAAAAACCCAGGGAGCCAAGCGATGCACGTCCTGAGCCATGAAAATCCACCGTTTCATTTTGTTAAATTCAGAATTTCCAGCTCAAATAATGCTATCGTAAAGACCGAGGCCACCTCATGAAACCAGCTCCTGTTAAGTATTTCCATCTATAATTAGTGTTTTAAAAGCAGCTCCGTTGTCTTCCTTTCTCCCAAACACATCCCTCTCCTACTTATGTCATTAACAATACACGACCATGTTAAATCCCCCTTGAATTCTGATAAATTAAAAGGTTACAAATAATTAAAAAAAAAAAAAAAAAAACAATTTTAGAAAACTAATGAGGGCACCAGTGATTTTCGCTCCACATAAATTTAAATTTCACATAATGCAGATGTAATTCATTAATTACAGGAAGCTACGATATAATAATGCTGCTGTGGGAATGGGGCTTTATTGGAAAA
The DNA here is from genome assembly GCA_037975065.1 of Chaetodon trifasciatus. Lineage (NCBI taxonomy): Eukaryota > Metazoa > Chordata > Actinopteri > Chaetodontiformes > Chaetodontidae > Chaetodon > Chaetodon trifasciatus. The sequence continues at coordinate 5,100,136 of JBBMOE010000036.1, read as the reverse complement.
CTGTTTTTTCTCTAATCTTCAGTCGTTAACGTGCTTTTAAAATTCAAGAACTGAACTCGCAGTTAACTTTTTCCAGCTCCTTTCTGCCTTGACTCAGCTGCAGAGTGCAAACATTTCTCCTCTATCAAGGTGCCACTTACAGCAGAGATACAGTCCCTACAGACGTGCAGTTCCAACAGTACACAGCTGGCACATGTCACGGCGCCAATGCAACATGAGACATAAGTGAGTGTATGTATGTGGGTGTGTGTTTGTGTAAGACGCATTATAACTGTCAGGTATATGGAGGTGATATTAAATTATTTATGCATGAGGACAAAGAACAGACATTTCATCCCTCTGTACAACACAAGAACATCTCTGTAAATGAGGAGCTATTAAAAAGTGAAATAATGACTCTTTGACAAGCATATTTTTAGAAAACGACATAAAAACGTACATGAACTTTTCACATGTGAAATCAGGAGCTTAATTAGCAGCACGTGCCTTCATATAGGGGCAAATAAATGCTAAGTATCCGCTGACGGCGTTGAGAGATGATGGCTTGTTGTCTTTCTTTGATCAAAGCAAACTGCGATGCATACTGCTCATGTACGCGGTATTAATGCATGTAAACAGGGGGGTGTCGTCAACTGAGATATGCACGGGCTTCTTGGGCTCATGTGGCCATTCGTACGACGAGAAAACCAATAAAACAGATGCTTTAATCAATCGATTTTGTTTTCGAGGGATCGTATCAGTGGCAGGGGATTATGTTAAGTGTAAAATCAATGACGGCTGCTTAATAGATTTCTTCATTTCTCTTTTTTTCCCCCCTGCTTTTTCCATTAAAAACAAATCCAACAACTTAATGTTGTGTCGTAAATAATCCGTCATGACTGATACAAACAGCTATCTTACAGGCCTCCATGATACAACACAGGCTTGGTGTATGAGAATAGATAATTATTATATGCAAATGAAGTAGAAAAGAGATCTGAAACAACTGTAGTCGACACATGACCTTAAAAATCATTGACTGCAGCTCTCTCACTGGTGGGACCTCTTAAAAATCTGAAAAATATACTTGACTGAGTGCTATTGGTGCTAAAATGTAGATGCATCACTTCAGAGAACAGCCCCTCTTATTCCGGGTTCGTGGCTGCACTCAGTGATCGTTTCAAGCTGCAGATGGGCCAGATGACCGCTCTGGTTTCATCTCTGAAAAGGTGGACCTCTTTCTCTTGGATCAGGGAGGTTAACATTTGCAGATGTCGCGCTTTGGGAATGTGCTGAGGCTTTGGTACTTGTCTGTGTCGAACACTCTGTAGAACAGAGCAAATTAGAATGAAATATTGAGTTCATTTATGAATAAGTGGGGCTGAACGGCCCCTTGTCGGAGCTTCTGCACGCATATTCGGTTGATGGAAACCTCTGGATGGGTCATTTCTCTTAGCTGCTTCATTAAATAGTGAAAGTCAAAAGTGCAATGCCTCCTGACAAAAAAAAAAAAAAAAAATTAAAAAAATAAGACCAAGATCTATAGAGGTGGAACAGTGGCAAGGGTTTTCTTTGCTCCGGCTCCAAATGCAGACGATGAAAAAGCACTTCAGCGCCAAAAATAGTTGAACAAAAAAAGGGTCGGAATTTTAAATTAGACCACGACTCACATTGTTCTTCCAACAGAACGGTTTCAGCATATTAAAATGAAAGGAGCAGAAAGAGCTAACACACACTTACATTAATGAATTCTCAGTGTTGTTTGCGTTCCCTTACATTAAAAAACATCACACCTGGGATAAAGATCGAGCAAGTATTGTTTATTTTCCCTGTAATGAAACTAATTGAGACAATAGTGAGTTAGAGGAAGTCTCAGAGGGACCTTGTACTAACTAGAGCCAATCAGCAGCAGCTTCTTGAGGCGTTTCCAAAAGAAACTCCAGGGGAGATATGCCAAAGGGGTGCAGGACGGAGTGTGTGTGTGTGTGTGTGTGTGTGTGTGTGTGTGTGTGTGTTGAAGCAGTGCAGGGCAGGTGCAATCGCAGCTCAATAGAGAACACATTGAAGCTAGAGGCCGCGTTGTCTTGCAGAACGCAGCAGTGACCGGTGATAGGGTTTCGTGCTCGGCATGTACAGCAACAAATATGACGAGAGTGGAGCACTAAGGAGGTGAGGGTTATGTTTACCGGCACCTCTGTGGTTAGGCTGAGCTTTTAGCGACTCATAAATGTATACAGCGTATTGGGCCAAAGCAAAGGCCAGACACTGGAACAAATACATGGGTTTGAATTCTGATGGCATTTTGAAAAGGTAAAAGACTTACTCAGCTCGCCGCCCCCCCCCCCCCCCAGCCCGGAGACAAGCTCCCTATGATGAATACTGCCATTAAGAAAATGACTTGTCTCAAATGTCAGACCGTAGCCAATGTTTTCAGAATAAAAATTGATAGCACATGAACATAAGACACTTTCCGTTTTTACCCTCTCTTTAATGCTCTTGCCAGGAAAGTGTAATCAACCCTAATTATTTTAACTGCCTGCCTCTTTTTGATATCATCACTTTCTTAAAATAATTAGAGACTTTACGTTGAATGTGTTGTAATGGCGATGGCTCACACTATGATGATGATGAATGATGTGCAGTGTCAGGAGCACTCCACATCAGAACAGAAATTTTAAAGATTTACACTAAAACATATGAAGCTGAGAGGATAAACTCAATGACAGGGGGAGAAATATTACTCACTTAAAGCACAGGCTGAAAAGACATGATGCGTTTCAGTTAAAAAAAAAGAAAACAGCTGGAAGAAGAAGCCAGGCTGAATGCATGTGAAGTATATTAAAAGAGATATAAAGGAGTTTCCTAACTGCACACTAACCTTTGAGGAAGCAATGGCGGCAAAACAAACACGGTCGCATGAAAAAATGTTAAAAACGGTGCAAAATTAACAACACATGCAGTACAACTAAAATGCATTGCCTCCATTTGACGCAACAAAGATTTGCCCTCTTCACAGAACCGCAATACTCCATCTCAGGTCTCCAGCACGAACAAATTTGCACTTCAAACCATTGTACCCATTTAATCAGTCATTGTGCATGCCCAGTCAACCACTGCAGAATTTCTAAGCAAAATCTCAGACTGAGGCGCACAAAGCTATCTTTGATTATACGCTAGCCCATGGGGAAACTTTATCAAACTCCTCTGCTTCCTGTGGAGAGGGACCAGGTGACTAGCAACCGCTCAATCGGAAGGCCACATTCTTTTCCGCATGCGGCGAGGAATCACGCCTTTGATCCGAAGAAAGGCTGCTGCAAGTGCCTCTCCAGATACCAGCCCCACCAATCGCGCCTCCACTTCCTTCCACCAATCAGGTCCTTGTCTCCAGCGCCAACCATAATCCGACCTACAACTGCTGCTTTTCATACATAGAGATCTCTCCCCTTTGAAAGGCTGTGCGAGCATGGGCCGCAAACAAATCAGCGTTTTAAGACGAGAGGATGGAGCGTGCGCCCTACTCACCCATCTCGGTGTCCGATTTATTGTCCATTTCCGTGTCAGTGAGCGTGAGCGCTGAGTTAGAGCGGCTGGAGAGGCATGAATTCTGCCCAGACTTTGCCCCCGTTCCCCAAAGAGTCATGGTACGTTCCGGTGATACAGGTTCATGGTTTTCTGTGGCGACGGGTCCTCTGGAGTAGCTGCTGAGTGGGTGGGAGAGGCCCGTCTCAGGGCAGAGCGCCAAGCCTCTGCGAGCCGATGGCTCACAGATGCCGAGCTGCCTCAGTGAAAATGTCTGCCCTGTGAATGACAGAAGTTGTAAAGTTAACAAACCAAGCAACAACGCGGGTTAATGGCCAAGAGCAGGGCTACTTCAAAAAACACTTAACCTAAGAGCAGGGAGGAAGGGGAGGGGGTAATTGCTAAATTAAAGCTTTCGCCACGTCACAAGCTACTTAACGCTCATCAACTGATCAAGATGATCAAAAGCCTTTTCCTTCACTTAAATCACAGTGCAGCCCAAAGTCGATTTTGCAATAGAGACTTTTAAGATGACCTACTTTGATTAGACGTTTAACCCCAAAACAAACCACCCCAAAAAAAAAAAAATCACACTCCTTGTGTTCATCTGCACATATAAAAAATTTAAGAAAATTGCTATTCCCCATTTATTATTTATTGTTTTCACAGACCGTTTCAGACTCAGACCTTTTGCACAATAAATCATTACCATAAATTTGTTGTCTCTTCATTTGGAATTACTCGAGGCTCTGGTGTTCACTGGAAATAAAATAATAGCCTGCCATGCCTTCAAAGACACTGCGACATCTAAGCAAAATAAATATATATATTTTTTTTAAGAGAGAGGCTGGAATATTGCCAATAAACAAAAAATAACTCATGTCGACCTCATTAGGAAGCCCCAGAACTAACAAGGAAATGTTCTTAATGTATCAGGCACTGCACACTTCTTATTTAAACCCTCAGTCATTTACATGGAATATTTTTTTTGCCATCTGGTCAGCGTGACACCGATCGCCCATGTCAAAAATTATTATTCCTGTGATCGACCCAAGCCTTCCTTTTCTATTTGAATGTATTTTAGATGTAAATGACTTCAGGTAAGCTCATCTGAAAGTACAAATATTTACCATTTATTCACTTGCATAAGAGAAATCGTCAGAGCTGCCTTTTATTAATCAATGATGATTTTTTTTTTTTTAAAGATTTCAAGGTCAGACGTGTCAACAAGAGCTCTGCGATGGAAAAGATGCTTGTGATGGAGGGTGGGTAATAAAAAGAAAGCTTCACATCAAATATGAGGTAATAAAGTGAGATTTTGTCATTTTCTTCGGCGTGTATTTCGCGCTGGTGCAGAGGACACACACTTTAATATAAACATGTTTTTAAAAAGGCTGAAGTGTGACAGAAAATAGATTTCCTAACATTAAAATCATCATTAGATAAAGAGCTTCTCACAGTCACACACACACACACACACACACACACACACAGAGTGAATATAGCATCCACACTCATCAACACAAAATATGTTCTTTTTCCACCACCAGATGACTAATATTGAATCTGACATTTATTGTGATGATGTAAGAAACGGTCATTAACATTAAATGCTCGAATTTTAAAAAGAAATAACGGAAAATATCATTCTTCTCACAACTTCATCATAATCCCATTAATTCTAAAATGGGCACCAATTAGCACCAAGAAAATGTAAGGGAGTAATGGATAGATTTTCTAATTGCAATTTTATGAGCCAAAGGAGTGCCATAAAATAGAATAAACTGCTCAAACTTTTTAATTACAGAAATCAGAGCAGTTTCTAACAGCCAATTAAAGAAGAGGGTTATTTACTGAGCATTTTTCCTTATTATTTTAACATAGTCCAGCCGGGTAGGAACGCTTTCAGAGTGGGCCACTGTATCACAGCCGACAAAGTTTGGGGAGAATGAAACTCTGCCTTTGTTTGATATTATTTAATTGTGTTTACCACATGCAGTTATTTGTTGTCAAATGTACGCAGCCTAAGTGGAAGATAAAACTGCAAAATGCTGGAACTTAGTAAACACAACAAAACAAGAAAATCTCCTGCACGCACGTTCGTGCTAACGACGTTTCCCACTGTTAAACAGCGGCAGGCGAGCGTGGACGGGAGGATTTCGCTGTTTGTCCTGTTTACAAGTCGAGCAGACTGATCTCAGAGCCATCTTCACTTCTCTGCCTTCAGAGATAAAACTGCAAGCTCCTAAATGATCGCATGTATTTTTAGCTCCTAGTCAGACTTTTTGCAGCCAAGGTCATCAGACTGATAATGTGGGCTTCGTCATAATTGTCTACTTATCCATGGCGGCTTCAATAACAGCACCGCTTGGCTCACATTATGGAAACTCGACTGTGATTACAGAAGAAGCTTTCAGTGTGAGGTTTGAGTAAACGTCTGTTCTTGCTAACCTGGCCTGCTGTACTCTGCACTCTCCTTGTGGACCATCTCCTTGACTCTGCCTCCGAACAGCATTCGCGAAGGGTCATGGTCAAAGGCCTGGAGCGTTTCGCTGGAGCTGTAGGATTTCTGAGTGGGTACGCGGCAGGCTCCCTCCTCCCGGTCAGCCGAGGAGGCGGTGTAACGGCGCTCCCGATCCTTGTCTCTCTCGCAGTATCTCTCACGGTCTCTCTGGCTCTTGGACAGCGAGCAGAAAGGCCGCTGCTCCCTCACCCGTTCCATGCTGCCTGCATGCTGGGTATCCAACTCCCTCCCCTTCACCACCGACGCTCTCCTGAGACGCTCGCTGCTGGGTTATTTCACTCTCCTCTCCCCCTCCTCTTCCTCCTCTGGTTGTGATTCTCGTCTTGCGCCGGTTTCCCCTCAAACTCCCCTCCCCACCTCTGAACCTGTCGGTCACTTCTTCAGTCCATTCAGGCTCCTGCCCATTCTACCTGTAGAAAGAGAGACACAGACAGAGCTCAGATAACACTAATCCATCTGCTTCATCTTCAAAAGCACACACTTATCCCCTCCTCACTCCCCCACCCCCACCCGTGAAACCTCACCCATGAACCTTTGCCATACATGACTTCCTTTCTTAAAAACATCGCCTCCTTACTTCGCCTGCGTCAGCCCTCAAAACCAAATTCATTTTCACTGCACACATTTTTTGAAAAGTTGGCCTTCAGAAACTCACATTTCAAACCAGGCAAAAGCAGCTTTGCTCCAACCAGCAGGAGCTGCGCACAATAAAACACATGAAAAATCTCCAGCTATTCAATTTTCCCGTGAGCATAGTCAAAAATTAATATCTGCCAAGTGTCACACGCTGGTTAAATGACAGATAAATCAATGAGTCACACATCACGGCGGCCGGTGACTTTTGTGACACGATCATATCATGCTTTAATTTTTAATTTCCACTCTAACTCATACAGAATTCTAATTTTGACCCATCGCATGCAAATTAACTAAGTGTCAGGTCTGTAAACACAACAACAATGGTAGAATTATAATAGTAGAAGTATTACTGACTGTATATATTAATGACTGTGTATATTTTAGTAGTTTACCAGCCTGACAGAGTGAAAAAACTAAAGGGCTGCTTCACCTAAATTATGAAACACATACTATTCCTCTCTTACCTCCAGTGATATCTACTCACTACAGGTAGATTCTGTAGTTCTACTTTTACATGTCAGGGTTTTCAGGTATCTGTCTGAGACGTCTGCATCCAGCCCACCCAAAGCGGTTAAAAATTACACTGGAAAAAACATCTTTGTTACTGCGAATGATCCACAGAGCAGGCAGGCAGCAGGTTTCAGAGGGACTATTTCTTTCGTCGAAAGTAGTTCCAGTGCAAACTATTCATAGTGAGATCTGGGTGAGCTGAATGATCCAAGTGAATCATTTTCTGCTCAAAAAATAGATCTGATATTTTAAGACACATTTCTATGAAAATCGCATATTCATAGCAGCTTGTGACAGCTGAGGAAAAAAAAAAAAAATGAGGGGTCTGTTCACCCAAATTATCAAAGACAAATCTCTCCTCGCATATTGTACTTCTATTGCTATCTGCAGAAGCTGTGCTAAAAGTTTGGTTTTACCCGTCCTTATTTTAAGATGTGTGATTTCTCCCTCCATCCCAATACAACAGAGGTGAATGGAGCATTGAATGCCTACATCTAAAAAACTCAAAAAGCTCACTTTTCCAGAAGGAATATTCAGACCTCACTGTGATCCTGTTCATTTAAATGCATTTAGAACAAACTACACAACAGTGACATAACAAAATAGTGCCTGAAAATAGCCTAAAGCTGCAAAATGCATAGCTACATATCACCAGAAATAAGTGAGAAATTTTATTTTTTTGTATTTTATTTGGCTGAAGTGACCTTTAAACTGTTTTATATCTCAAGTAATATTTTACCTTTAAACTGTATGTGAGTACACAAAGTAACCAAGAGCATAACTTCACACACGAAGCGGCGGAAATACGAGTTGTCTGGCATATTTCTGTCAGAAACGCGAACCTTCACCACTCCATGACAGCAAAAGAATTCAATGTGACACGCTGCCCATGACCCAGGTATGCATCCCGGCCTCTCTGTCGGCATGTGCATCACGTTAGACAAAAACATCATTTGGCTGTGTGCACGCACGCATCAGATAAAATCTTCAACTTGTTAAAAATTCAAAGGAGACGCCCTCACAGGTGGAGACAGCGCTCTAAAATGTGGACAAGGGGGATGAGAATGTGACTAATCCGCAAAAAACCCTTGAGTGGAATGTGGATGGGAGCCCCGGTGTGTCAGAAGTGTTTATTACCAGCCATTTTCCACTGCCTCCTCACACACACTCTGTCTCCCTCACACACACACACACTTTCATTTCTCTCTTGGCTGAGCTGTAAGACTAGAGTATCAGACTCCTTCTTTCCCCAAATGAGATCCACTTCGTTTCACATCAAGCATCAAAACCTTCCAATGAAGCCAGGATAGCATACTGTCGCGCTGCAAGAAAAGCGCCGGCCCTGGGGAGGCTTCCCAAAAACTGAAGCAGTCGCGGGTGGAGTACAGGATGCACGGATAATGAAAATTGTGAGCTGTTCTAGGCCTCTTCAACTTATTTTTTTTCCTCCCCTTCTCTCGGAGTTGCTGGATATCATTCTGTTTCCCCCGATGGGCTGAGATGCAATCAGTGACACGCTCTCTTGTAACCCTGACACTCAACTCTCAACACTACCCCCCCCACACACACACACACACGCAGACACACTTGTTTTACGATGCCACAGGACATCTCAGTCGCATCTCATCACTTTCAGGAAATTGTGCACACCCGTCCAGATTGGCAGATTAATGTGCAGGATGAGTGCAAGCGGACACGCCCAGAAGCCTCCCTGATTACGACACCCCCTCTCCTTTATGGACTTGTAAAGAGAGTCGCTGCCTGGAAAACAGCTAATGCTACAAGTCCTACCCACTGAGTTTCAAGCTCCCCCTAAAGGAGGAATTAGATTTGTGTCCTAATCAGCTATAAGCCCTTGAGTGACCAGACACGTCCCAGTATAAACATTTCTGGCTTCACTCTGAGGACCTGAAGATGCCATCTTTTTCACAGCTCATCAAAGCGTCCGGCTTGTGCACAGGCGCTGCACACGGGGACACCACCAGGATACAAGAGAGACATTCATGGCAGTTTAAATTATGCACAAAAGGTCATAGAGGCTCTTGGGGGAAATCTATTGTGTTTCTGCAGGCTTTAAGTTTCAAAGGTTTTTCACTACAGTATGAACTAGACTACTTTAAGCACAGACGAACAAAAGCCGGTCTGTCTTGCCTTGATTATGCAAAATCTCCCTGTAGCTAACCTACTGAGAGTACACACTAATGCACAGCAATCTGCAAAAAGGGACAGGAAAGTCAAAGTAATATGAAGATGTGTCTGATTAAGTTGGAGGAGGAATTTTTGTAGGTAAAAATCACAAATTCTTTACTAAATCCGTTTTGTTTTTTTTTTTAACTTCTCAGGTATCGCTCTCTTCTACATTCCCCTTTACCTTTGATCATGCGGTTGAATAAGGGCAGTCAGCCACCCGTGACCACTCGGCGGAACAGTCGACACTGCAAAATTAGTGTCACACAGAGATCCTCTGGCGAGCCAGCGAGGCACGGAAAGAGACAGTTCATGATCTACGCAGCGCAGCTCCACACACGTCCCAACGACTCCCATGCCAGTTCAGTACAGTCCCCCTGACACCCGGTACTGTCCTACACCTCTGCACTTCTTTGAAGCATAAACCATAAACCATCTGTATAATATGGTATGAAGAAATGTGTCCAAGTCAATTGGCTCTTCAGGGCAGTTGGAGAGGTTTCAAGGACCGAAGTGAGATTTACTTGTTTCATGTCTGGGACACACTTATCCATCAAAGATGAGCGCCGGTGTGTTTTATGCGTCCAACGTGGGATTTGGAAGGGACGACCAAAGGGGAGAGCAACTTTTTTTAAGATGTCTTGGAGGCAATACGTTATTTTATACGAAAATAATTAAATAAGCAAACGGCACACGGTGTGTTATTCATGAAAAGAGGAAATTCTATTTCTGATGCTTCAAGCGAGGATGGACAACACGGAGAGTAACTCTCTTGGCAGAGAATCAATTAGTCTGCTGATTAGTGCTGAAACAAACCATCAATTGATTAGTCAGGACAGAAAACGAACCCTCAACAATAGAGTAAACATTTAAGTCATTCATAAAAGGACAAATGGCCTTTATTCTGTGCTTGTAGCTTATTCAGAGTGAGGATGTGCTGCTTCTCTCAGTTTTATAATTGAATATCTTTGGGGTTTTGATTGTTGTTTGAACAAAACAAGCAATTAGACGATGTCACCTTGGGCTCTGCAAACTTGTGATGGGTGGTTTTTTTTTCGTTACTATTTCCCGACTAAAAACAATTAAAAACAGAGTGACAGAATGAAAAAAAATAGCTGCAGTCCTGTGTTTCATTTACAAACCCTGAAAACTACAACGCTTCAAATCTCAACTATTTGTCCGTGACATTGAATATATGACTAAACAAGCATAAATCATATATATACACACACACATATTTATTTAGGAAGAGATTTATCAGTCAGGAACTAATTTAATTCGTTCGTTAGGACTGTGCAAGTGTAGTTAGATCAGATTCAGAATCGAGGGACTTACTGTGAACTCCCTGTCCGTCTGAACCGGTGCTCACGTTCATGACTTTTCCACCATGGAGGGTAACTTCAGTCAGCTTTGCACAAATAACGTAGGTTGCTACTTAGAATGTCATCATGAGCCCAATTAGATCAGTTTATTTGATACTTGATGGCAAGTATGAGGGCATATACTATTCAGGTTTTCCTACCGTTTGTATATTTGATGGAAACCGATGCTGCTGTGTGAGGCTGCTCTTCGCCTGGGCATCTATTGACGCAAGATACTGCACTGACCTGAGGATACAGACCCCCAACTGAGTAAATATCTGCTGTTGGATGTATCATTTCCATCTAAATGTATATGTATAGCTAAACTAAATGCATAATTTTAGCCCTGTTTAGTGAACATACTCTCCAGTTTAACATTAGGATGGTGAATTATCAATAGTTGGATAATGCTCTTTTGAAAACCTGCAGGGGAGCCTAGTCGTGGATGCAGCTCTACCAGAAGTACCAGGAGCAAAAATCTTAGTGTATCTTCATAAATTGATGATCGCTAAAATAAAAAAAAAATCATCTCTGTTTGAGGTTACACTGTTGAAGTAAACTTTAGGTTAATAAAAAGCTTTTTACGTGACAGAAGTCTTTTAACGTCCTCCTGTTGGATATCAGTTATTGACTGGGCGCTGCAGCTGATCGGACCGATCTGATACGTCACAGCATCACTGGAGTGAAGACAGTTCACTCACTGTATAACTCAAGATTTACCAGCTCGTTACAAATCTGTGGTAACCGTAGGTCTGAGGAACAAAAGGAACACAAACAACTTTCTTCATTTATGAGAAAGGTTTTTCTCTTCAGATCTGTAGTTTCCTTCATCAACTTTTGTTGGGATTATAATGAAAGTCAGAGAACACGGAGGAGAGGCTGTCAGTCAGAAAGACACTTTTTACATCATTTATCGTCATTTCCGCCCTTCCACATGTGAGGCTGTTAATTCATGAGCCTCAAGTTTGATGTGGGTTACACAGTTTCAATTTCCCTGAAACATTTAGACGAATAATAATTTCCAGTGTTCAAAAGACACCATAATCATATTCTGGGTTATTAAATAATGATTTCACATTCAGAACATCAATAAATACAGATACAAATACTGCATAAATAACGCAGATGCATTCTGCCAGTGGAAATGTTGCTGTGCCTCTGAGCAGGGCGCGGTAGAAATACAGAATGCAGGTTGTTATTGGTATGCAGGTGTTTGTTAACCAGGTAACAGGCTACAGACAGGAAACACTGCTGCTCTGACACTGATAACCGTGCGCCTTCTTTAGCATGTGTGCAGACACGCTTCCATCAAAAGCCTCTACAGCTGTTGAAGCCGCCTGACAGCTTCGATCAGCTGCCGCCGTCAGCAGAAACGGCCGCAGCTTCGCGTGACGTTTCCGAGGATTCTTCCCTCCTCACGTCTCCGCATGGATCCTCAAGGAAAAGATGCAATGGAGGGAAATGTGGATGCAATTGCAGACGCTTGGGATGCGCCCCCTGTGTGACGCAGGAAGTAAGACGCCGCCCTCAAGTGAAGTCCCTCACAAATCCTGATTGGTGCGCGGGAGTGTGCGACATTATGTTGCTTTCAACCGAGCCCCGCCCACTTCAAACCACTTAGACGAACCCAGAGGAAAAGAAAAAAAAACTGAAATCTCTCATGTGAGATAAACAAAACTGCTGTAACGTCAGCAGAAAGCAGTGTGTTTGTACAGAAAACCATTACTCATAGTAAGAAGCTGATTGAAAAAACATGCTGTCAGGGCCTTTAAAGTCATTTATCAAACAAACCCTTGCTGCTTCCAGCTGCTGTTTTTTTTTTTCTTTCTTTGCATCATTATAAATTAAATGGCTGATTTTTTGGACTGCTAGCCGAACTACAGGACGACAGCAAATTATGATGGACACGTTTCTAAGATTTTCTGACATTTGACTAAATTTTTTTATTTATCAATTTTTGGAGGCCTCATTCTACGATTCCTTGGACCTCAAAGAGTTCAGTGCAAAACTAACTCAATAAATAAATCCATTGGTTCAAACCGAGCTCGCGTCCTCTCCTGACTTTAGCACACAAAGCATTTTTGCAAAAAACCGTAGAAGCCACCGCTGACCAGAATGCTGAAATGGCAACTCCTCACTAAGCCTTTGTTCGGTAATTATATTTCCGCCGGGGCCGCTGTACAAGTCAGCTTAGATCTCCCTGTCGGTGACCTCTGTAAATAACAGTAATAAAGAGCGCACTTGTCGTTGCCAGCGTGTCCCTCCAAGACAATCCACCTGTCACCAAGTGGCCTGCCCCCCTCCCCATCTTGTTGTTGGCCATTTGCCGGAGCACAGATCAGACGGCTCTCAGCCATGGGGAGTGGTGAGAGTGGTAGATGGAGCTGGTGAAGATCAGGGCTGGCTCCCTTTAACACAGCCAGCACCTCCAACAATAGCCGCCTCTGACAGCTTTGCATAATTCATCTTGTCGAGTCTCTCTCCCCTTCCTCCTTGACGCTCCTCTCTCTCCCTCTCCTCTTTCAGTTTCTCCTCAGTTCTTCTTCTTGGTGTTTTTTTTTTTTCTTTTTTCCGTGCCTCCCGGCGCTTGGAGAAGGGGAGAGGGAGAACCGGGGCAGTGATCCATCAGATGCTGCCTGTTTCCCCCTGACACCAGTGATTTTGGAGACACAGAAGTGTTTGTCTGCAGCACGTTGCCCAGACCCTGTGAATTCTGGATGCCATCTGAACCAGATTGTGTTCATTCTTTATTGTCAATGCTAAAATCCCTTGCTGCAACAGGAAGTGTGGAACTATTACCTAAAAATACACAACAATCAGAGTCAAGACGATCAATTTTTGATTAGCTAATTGGCTGAGATTTCCGGGGATGTGATCCAACGCCGCTAAGTTTCTGAGTTGTTTTTGTTAAGTCTTGTGGCCTCCTGACATGCTTTTGTCTTTTTTTTTTTTTTTCCTTCGTAAATTACCATAATTTGAGATTTCTTTAAATATGTACAGTCACTGAGGAAAATAAGAAAACGTCAGGTAAAGAGACAAAGACAGAAAGTGAGGGAGACGGCCAGGAAAAAAAAAAAAAGCAAACAAAATCATGACAGCATTTACCAGCAATTAAATTTCAGTGGCAGATATATCCTTAGCACACTTGGTGATGGATGAGCTTACCACACTCAGTGAGACTCTCAGGAAAGATGATGAAATGCTGCTCCATCCTAAGTCTCTTGTCTCAGCGTATGATGCAGAATATTCACAAGTGGAGTAAAGTGATGCAAATCTCCGATACGGCCACTTCAGATTCTTCCACGGACATGGGGCTTGAAGCTTCATCCCTCATAGTTCCAGCACATTTAGAAGACAAACAAAGCTACTGTGACTATGAAAAACAAATTATCTAAAAAAGCTGAGCTGAACTCAGTGTTTTGTTTTGTTTCGTTTTTTTTTTTTTTTAACTTTCATATCATAGCGGTCAGCATCTAATCCTAACCATTTTATTGTTTGCCTTTTTGTCTGTGTGAATTAAATAATAAAAAACGGCATCTGCCAGCACGAGGATACAACATAATAAGCTGAGCGGGGATGTTTACAAATCCCCCCCAAATAACCCTTCACCAGTGACAGTATGAGTTATATATTCATTGAATCTTTAGTGGAAAAACCACAAGCACAGCTAAATTCATTTTTTAAAATGTAATTGCTAGGTGTGGACAATTGGGATACAAAAAAAGCAGGGTTTTATAATGTTTCTTCTGCAGTATCTTCCCCTATCTCAAATGGTAATAGCAGGTTATTCAGTGCATTCATACATACTGGCTCCAGCGTTTATCCGTATCCAAGGCTACTAGCATTGAACCCAGCTCTTATCAAAACAGGCGCTCCCTTCCATATCACACACCCAATTACACCAGACGGTCTTAATTCAATGGGCCACAGTTTTCTATTTTCTCAAATTGGTATCACGGCAGTGTTATTTCACATGGGGGATCTGAGGAAGTAATGATGTTCATGTACATTCGCTTAATTGAGAATCTTGCAAGACGGTGTCAACAATTGTCATCTAATGCTTACTCATAATGAATTGACTCCATGGTGTGCAAAAATAAACTCCACAGTCCTGCGGCCGTTTACAGAAGAATCCACGATCGACCCATTGTTACGGAAATAAATTAAATTGCGGTGATGCTGCTGCTGCATTGTAATGAAGCTACAGAGCAATCACACCTTGGAGGGTGATTGAAAGAATGACATTCACGTCATTTTCCCACAACATATCTAGTAAACAAAACAAATGCTGAAAAAATAAAGGAATTATTGCAGATATCATATTTATTTAGATCAGCGGCGGCGCCTCTCTAATTACAATTTGTCAATCAAATACCAGCCTTGCTTGACGATCTAATGTGGACATCCGGGGACGTTACTGTAGCACCACTGTGGCCCATCAACAGAGACGCTCAGACAGTGGCTACAACTCGTTACTCAAACTATATTTGAAATGCTGGGAGCGTACAAAACCTGGCTAACAGATAAAAATTCAAAAGCAGAGAGATATGCTAAAGTGCTGACACCGGGTGTCATTCAAATGCAGCGCACATGATTGTACAACAAACTAACCCTCCCTGTTTTAGCATGTGCAGGGGGAGATGGAATATACACAGCAATCATATAATAGCGGCAGACAACTGAAGAGTATGAGGGAAAGCTTCAGTACTGCAATGGGAATGCAACACTCCGGTGCTGCTGTGCCTGCTGGAAAATAACAAATCTGACCAAACAGAGATTCTGACCTGCTGTTGCTGTTGTTGTTATCTACGTAACTGCTACAAAAGGCATCAAAATACTCACTTCAATCATGTGAAATTAGTAGAAATACACATTGCGTGCATGTCACGGATGCAATTTTTGCACTTTACAGAGAATAATATATTGAGTGTGTTTTCTCTTTAGGCATATGGCGCCACATAAAAAAAACACTACACATAAAGAAACTGGAGGGTTTTATTCTCTAGTTGTCAGCGTTTTAAGGAGTATGTAGGTCATGATGGCACACTATCAGAATACTGAGAGAGAGCAAGCCTTATTAAAGAAACATCAATCTAAAAATTCACCAACATCGCGCTGGTTTCTCTACTTCCAGGGGTGAAACTTGGAGAGCGTGCTCTGTAGCGATTGGCTGAGACCAGCTTCTGAATGCACACCGCTCTCCGCTGGAAGTCAAAGATTGCTGACCTGTATACCATTACACTGACTCTGAGGTGCCAGTTTTGCACTCTTCAATGGTCTGATATTCAATATTTTCTTCTTCTTCACCCTGCTGATAATAAAAAGACAGGAAGTGTTGCTGCCTGGCTTCCCACATGAACCAGCGCCTCTGCCTTGTCCCCCACCATCGCTCTTCGTCACCCGCCAGACCTGCAGCTTTCAGCACCACAGAGGTCGCGTCAACAGAATTATTGAGGCCGTCAAGCAGCTCTACATACAAGCATAGCTGACGCCCAACTTCCCACTAAGCTGTCCGGGGGCCACAAAAGACCAGACTAGAGGCTTTTGGCAGGTTGAGCTATTCTGAGAAACCTCCTCCAGGGTTAATATTGCTTTGTGCAATTAGAGCACAACAGCAGAAGGAATCCATCCTGAAAATTTGGGCAAATTAATGCACCATGAGGGACATAAAAAAAAATTTCTAACATGTTAAAAATAAGACGATTTCACATGGATGTTTTCATGCGAGCTGAACAATACATAATCATGACTTATGAGGCAAAGGTGTTGGTGCAGCAGTAGTCAGTGAGGAGGTGTTCGTAATGTCCTTTAAATATGTAACGTTTCCCGACTAGTCTTGGAATATAATGTCTGTATTTCACAAGCGCTGAACCTAGGAAGCGCACAGGTATTCACCCAGGGCAATTTTCACAAGCAGAGAGCACAATGCATTTCTATTTTGTTCTCCCTATGACAGAACTAAGCGCATTTCGCTTTGGCTCTCCCCGCCAGGCTCAGCCTGGCGCACACAGGGAGAGTTGTACTGTTACAAAGTCAGGCCCACTCCTCAATCTTGCCACTTGGTCTTGACCCAGAAAGTCCACCAGAGCATGCTGAGCCATAAATGTTAATCTGTAGGTTACAACAGTGTGAAGCGGTGCTGCTCCCAGAGCTGGACCAGCAGGACAGCGTCCTGTGGCTAATGGCAGGTGGCTTTCATCTCAGCCTGCTTCGGCAAGAGAGCAGCAGTAAACGTTTGAAACAAAACCAAGAGCTGCCACGCTTTGAATCTTCGCCTTTCCCGATTTAAGCAACACAGCTGAAGAAAGGCTTAAACATCATCAAAAACAATTACCTGCTTGTCCGTTTTGTCCGTGAACACCTACGCACGGCGCGTCGCTTCCAATGCATTTGCACGTAGGTGAACACCGACATGAAGGGATCAGTTGATGTTATGCACAGCAGAACAAGTCATGCAGTGAGTCTACAATAGTCATGAGGTGGCTACAGCAGCTGCAAGCTCCGCTCTCCTCCCCAATCAAAATGCAATGGCAGGTATCACATTATACTGAGATGGAAAACACTATGTAAATCCATCTTTAGGCTAATATAAAATTCTATTAATATTCTTAGCTGTTGCTCAAGCTTGTTGAGACATCCGTATTTTAATTGAATAGGAAGTTTCTAAATTAAGGAAAACAATCTGTGGTTTCAACACACACATTGTGACTTCAGAGACATTCAGTCCTAAAACTGCTCGCATCCATACTGTGTTTTTTTTTCTCCCATGCAGCATACAATGTAGTTAAGGACCACAGTGGTAATGCATCAAGTGCTGTCACGAAATATCCCTACTCTAAGCACATTTCAAGAGCATGCAATCCCCCCCCCCCCCCCCCCACCCCCAGGGTGACTTTCAGCAATAATTTGGCAACTTGCAGGAAAAACATTTTTTTTTTTTATTTTGTCAGGGTAAACTTTGCCTCAAGTGTCACAACGCTGTGCCAAACCCAAATAATCCCTTGACTTAAGGTCATTACAAGTAAATATGATGGAGGTTTCGCCATCCGGAGGCCTGGTTTCTTTAAATTTCTAAAGTACTCCGAGATCCAACGCGCATCTTGGCATGCTTTACTTTCACGCCAACTATTTATCATGATGTCTGGCTATGCTCATGGGAGGAAAAGGGAAATGTACTGAGAGAGAAAACAGGTGAAAGAGAGTGCAGCAGACAATAGCCAGGCAGGCTGCGTGTTAATAGTAACAGATTAGAGGGCAGCAATTATGTAAAGTAAATATGACATGGAACCGATCCGTGGAGCCCAGGGAACTGTGGGCAGTTTGTCAGGCTGCATTAACCTTCACATGTTTGCTCTGATGTGTTGAAACAGGAGAGTCGGCGATGCTGTTTGCCATATCAAATGTTATAATTCATAAGGTCATCTTCTGAGCCACTATCTGCATCAACAAGTAATGAGAGCTCTTACAGGCACGGGTCTGTGCATCGACTCTCCCTCAATATCTCTCAAATCTTAGAGGAGTAATTTTTACAGAGGGAGAGAAGTCATCTTGATTGCCCCTTAATAATCTATAAAACTGTTTAGGGCCAGTATTCAAGCCGGCACTATCCCTAAAGGAGGCAGTTCTCATCACACAGAATATTAAATTCTCCACAGGAATAATGAAAGGGGAAATTACTTAAGGACATGAACATGGAGTGGCAGTGTTGTGTACACAGTTCTTCTAATATTTCTGAATTAATTAGATGATTTCAAGCTCCAAGCGTAGTAAAAACCACCTCGAGAATTTCCTGCTCTCGGCTGAAACTGAAATTGTTGTCACCCGCTTTGATTAGAGGGATTAAAGGGCAATAAAGCTTGAAGCTGAGGCTAAAGCCTCAATAAGGGGTCACGGCAGCAAGCTTACGTATCTCAGCGCTGGTTGTGCAATCACCTGCTACATTATGTGCACAATGTAAGCCTGACAGTGGTTTATTGCTTTTCACTGCAGAGTGGTGCAAAATGTGTTGATAGCTTAATGTTCACGAAAGCACTGTTCTCACTCCAGGTGTGCTCCTGAAAAGTGTAAACACCAAACACTTCATCCAGCAGGACTGGTACACGCATTCTTAGCATAGACTGTGATGTTTGATTTGAGAAAGTGAGTTTAAATTATTATCACTGCTGTGGAAAAAAAAAAGATAATACAAGCTGTTCTCATGTTCTGCTGCTCTACTACAAAACCACATCAATATCACCCAATAAGTGTCACTGTAATGCCTTTACAGGCTGGCACAAGGAAGACAGACTGTTTGTACGGTGGTTTGGAGCTGTTTTTTTGTTCTTATGTGGCCCAAGACACAGCCAAAGGCTTGTGGGGGGGGGGGGGGGGGTGCATAAGTCACTGCTGAGGCCTGAAGTGCTGAAGATCTGTTTTACTTGACTATTCCAGCCCTTGTCGGAGGAGGAATATCAAACAGAAAACGGCCTCAACTGCTGCAGTTCCTCAACAGCACTCTGGACAATAGCCATAAATCAATTTAGCTGGACAGATATACTTGTCCTTCTGGGCTATCATGTGGACTCAGATGCGCGTGTTTGCAGATTGCATACACGCTGATCCGTGCCACAGTGAAATCAGCTCAACGCTTCTCTCCGGCTCATGCCAAGCACTGACAAGTCACCATGTTAGAAAGCTGAGACACAATGAAAAGGAGGAACTGAACCCAGCTGACGTCTAAACCATTCTGTTTAATTAGGAGCACTTTCTGAAGAAATGCTACAGCGACTAAAACACAAAACCAAACCACAAATTAAACACTGCACATCCATCCAACGGCCGTCCGGCAGCCATCTCTCTCCTAACAGCAAATACAACCCAAAAGTTGCACCGTGTCCGACCCACGAGGCACTGAATCCCAGTGCCAAACAAAACCTTCACAGGGGCCTCTCAAATTCAAACGGTCCGATGAGATTTCTCCACCTCCTCCACCTCAGGCCAAAAACCACAGATTTGGTACAGTTTAGCAAGAGTGTGTGCAAGCTCATCGACACTTGAATTATTAGTGGATTGAGCGGGTTATCTCTGCAGGTGATTTACACCCCAGCGAGGCTTTCAGGCTTTTATAAAGCATTTTATGTGCAGATAAATTCACTTACTGGAGCAAAGCCATCCCACAGTGGCAGCTCTTGGTCAGATGTCTTGAGGACACTGAGGTGAGAGGTGATGGAGACTGGGAGGAAGATTATGTTCTTATTGTCAGCACTGAGGAATAAAATGACTTGAACATAACCTTCAGAAAGCAGCAGCACAACCTATTAATTTTCCACCCATGAGCTAATTTCAGAAGCACAAAATTAGGTGACTTTTACAAATTGCATCTTTCTGAATGCTGAACTTGAGGTTATCATGTTATTTCCCCAAATTGGACCTGTTCAGACACGCTTACATCCCGCTCAACACTTAAACTCATTACAGCAGTAATTTTAAAAAATCCACAGGGCATGGATCAAAAAGTATGATCTAATTCGTTTAATCAAGATAGTGATGGGAAAAAGGGGGCTGGCAGCCCGGCAGGTTTCGGCTCCACGTCTTGTCAGGGGACTCGGGATATTGCAACAGAGCGTACAGACCAAATTAGACACCATTATTGAACAAGGACCACCGATTCTGCCCCTTAATTTCAACCACGCGGGTGGCTTCCACATAAAGCCGAGGAAGAGGGTAAAATACTACCAGCACACTGACCTGCACGAAGCTTCAGCGAGCCTGTCCGAGCCAGAGGCGCATAAACTTCCAGCGGTGCGCTTTAGTCCAAACTTGCAGGCGGCAGTGTGCAGAGTGCGTCGCGGTGTCTTTCTCACAATAGCCGCGTGTGCGATGTGGCACACTTGATATTCTTCACAGGCAAACCTCTTTCCAATCTCCCCCAGAAAGGCTCTGGGCTCGGCCGTCGACACCGACCGCGCACGCCTCGGAGCAAGCGGACCTGGGAGAGGACGCTGTGCCGCGTCGCGGCGTCAGGAGCTGAGAGCTTCAGGCGCCAGCTCCGTGCGAAACGTGTCTGTGCTCAGAAAGCTTCCCAGTCCTCCCAGTGGCTCAGCGCAGCCAGTACTTCCAACAATGCAGTTGTCCCCCACGCAGGAGGTACTACAAATGTTCCCCGTCGGCTAGCAGCCGTGCAGGATGCGCGCCTTGTTTCGCTTAAAGAAAACTCACTCGGTCAGGATGCGGAGGCTCACAGCCGCTCAGCTGCTCTTTTGTCCGATATGCACTTGTCAGCTGATTAACTGCGCATCCCGTCGCCTTGCTCAGCGTCGCATCTGCTCTGCCTATCAGCACCGGTGTTGTGGTGGAGGCCGTAAATAAAAAAAAAGGAGGGTCAACTGTGACCTCCAGCTGGCGAGCAACATGCAGCTGCACGTGTGAGCCGAATTAGTTCCATTATTCGAAGAAGAGTGTTTACCTTAAAGGACCCCACGTTAACTTTAACCACGGCGGTTTGATCCCACCTGCCAAAGGACTCAATAAGTCAGTAAGAGGCTGGAAAATATCCCCACAAACGCAATCTGACACAGCATAGGTGGCTTCGCTGAGCTTCAGCCCACCTGCCTGCGTCCCCTCAGCCCACCTCTCCTCTTTTGTATCGAGGTGCAGCTCGTTAAGCTTACCTATGGCCGCGCGCGCTGCCACATAATTGGCCAACTCTCAAAATCTCAAATTTCTCACCTCCAGTCTGACAAAGGGAAGGCAAATGGCAGGCTGATGTAAATAAACGTGTTATTTCTCACAGAAGACCAGCAGCGAAGGGTTATTCAAGCTGTTAATTAAACTGTTAGACAAACATGGAGGCCCGCGCGACTCGCTGTTCCAATGCAAATGTCGCAGTCGAACAAGGCTTGATTCATATTGTTTTGCTCCAGCCACCATCTGCAGTGGAATTGATCAACTGCAGCAGAGATGTGCAATAAACACACACAGTTTGAGTTTCTATCATTAAGAAATGTTATTCTAATGAAAAGCATTTCAAGATCTTTCACACTGACATGAACCAGGGTATGAGTCCGCTTTTGAGGGGTTTGACAGGCCTCTCGCTGCTGATTTCATAGACAGAATTGAAGTTCTTTAGAATTTTGCAAGTGTGAAAACTTCATCTTGATGAGCTCCGGTTACAGAGATAAGTGCGCCTGCCTTCCGGCCATTTTCCGTCCCGGTCTTAAACCAAAACCGCATTTACTTTGAATTAGCTTTGTGATTGAAGAAAACATGTGAGACACTATCTCATAGGCTTCAAATGATAGCATTTAGAGGATAGACCACAGAAAGCAGAGTTTCATTAATTACAAAAGCAACAGCCCACTAATCCCACTAGAAAGGCATTTTGAGGCAAAGTCGTTTTGGTTCTGAGGGAGGGAGAAGATAGAAAGACTAACAATACCAGTGGTAGATCACAGACCTTCGAGCTATGGTCTGCAGGCCCCATGGCTCAATAGGGGGCCAACTACTGCAGCTCTGACTGGGCATTTTTTTTTTTAAATCCCCTTCCTGAATTTACCCCACGTCCGACCACATGCAGTGATGAAGTTATCACTGAGGACAGCTTTTCTCCAAGCAAAATCAGTCCTGGCCTTCGATGCTTGATTCTTCTATTATACCCGGAGCACATCAAAAACTCGCCTCCATCAAATGGCATTATCTGCATGAAAGGCAACTGCCCAACAATCCATCTCCAACTCTGCCATTCAATCTTCAGTCAAGGGCATGCAAAAAAAGAAGGGAGAGAAAGAAAGGACATAAAAAGGGAGAGGAATTTTCTGTAAGAGCTGCTGAAGCCAATGCCCCTCCTGCTTCCATCCCTTTTCCTCTACTTCAAGTCTAACTACTTTTTTCCCTCTTCTGTAATATTCTTGGGGGCTTTTCAGAGACTGTACGTGGAAGTTAGTTACTAAGCAACATATTCACACATTTTATCCGCATAAAGGTTCTTTCAAGTTCGGTACACCAGAGGGTTAATGATAGATTAACAGTCCTTCATTTCCTTGAACCAAAGAAAATAGATCATTCTGTCTCACAAAAAAAAAAAGCTCTCTTACTACAGCACATCTTTAGGTTCTATCTTTGATACAGAGTTCCTTTTCGTGAGACCTTCAGCGTGGCTTTCGTTTCTCCCAGTTACACTTGCCATGCGAGTCCATGCAGTCAACTGTGCCCTCTATTGGAGGCCAGTCACTTTCAACAGCCAGATTCAAAGGTGTAATGGGTATTCACATAGTAGCTGGGTTTTGCATGATGAAAAGAGCCCCGAAAGAATTGGAAACTAGAGCTTGAATATGAGGTAGATGTGAGGTTTCAACATAAAAATAAGCTTCATATCAAACAAAAGGCCCACAGACATGTTATAGATTGATGATAGAGTTTCTACACAGAATACAGTTGTATCAGCAGTGCTTGATTCATGCGTCCCGTAGCGCAGAGCCTTTTTTTAGACTCGTAGATTAAAGTCAGGGGTAGTCACTAAAATTAAACGCAGGAACATACAGTATTTGCTGCATTTGCTTCCCGGTTTTGCGGGAAGCGTGCCTGAATACACAAAACATGAACCAGAAACTTCACCATTAAAGCCCAAGAGCATAGCATACATTAAAGAATAAAAGGCCGTATCTCTCCTCAGCTCCGTATGTTTTACACATGTTCAGTATCAGCAGAGAAAACAGATGGGCCACACCACGGGGACAGAGAGACCTGTGGACATTAGAAAAAAGCAACATTGACAAATTATGCATACACTCCCTCACTCGTCCTGTGCATGCAGGAATTTGTCCCCAAGGGGTCAGACAGCGAGTCTGATGTGTTCAAAATTGTGTCTTGTCTTGTGTGATGTATGTTAGAAAGCAAAAGTAACAATAGATGTGCACTCTGTATATGTGCAGTGCATTATATGCGCACTGCAAAGGCTATTGCCTTTTGTTAGTCTAGTATTGTGTTAGGCAAACTAAACGGACATGTATAAAGGGATTGGACAGTACTTCCCTTTTCATGTGGAAATGAATCCCTTCCAAAGGGACAAAACAGCTTTCACCCTTAGTTACACACCGAGGATTTTAGGGAAGCACCTTTTTTCCTTCACTTGTGGGGGAAAGGAAAAAGGAAATAAAGCAAACATTTATTGCGCCGAAAAAACGTTTATTTAAGCCAATATCAGCAATTTCTAAAGGTCTGAATATTTCAGTACAAAAATGAAACATTCGCTTTTGCAAATGAGTCTCAGATTTATTCAGAGGACCGAAATCTTTCACAGTCGCCTACAGTAAAGGAGGACGGAGATGGATGCCTCTCTGCCAGGCTGTCAAATCTCAGAGGACACGTTGAAACTAGGTGGGAGGGCCTTGGTTTCCTTCTGAGGCCATTCTCTGAACATTTATATTTATTGTCGTGGGCCGACATGGCACCACCAAGTCTAAAGAGGGAACCGGAATACCTGAGGAACGGGACGGCGGGAAAACAATTTCCAGGCGGATGACAGGCGATTAGAAAGATTCCTGCTTTATTTTCAGAATTTTAAACTTCCTAATCTCTCAAATAACAAACTCTGTTTAGACTTGATCACAATCACAACCTTTGGGTCACAAAAAATAGCAGAATTCCTCCAGGAAGGAAAAAAAAAAACGTGCCCACAGTTTATTTTCAACTCTCCCTGGCCGAGATTGACTTCTTCAACATGTGGCTAAAAAAAAATGTCTTACAGTAAAATGAACTACCTTTTGAAATATCAAACAGGCTCAGTGTCATTCTAAATTTTTCAGATGGATGGACAGCCTCAAAGGGAAGAGACATGTGGTCAATCAAAGCTAGTGGTGGGAGACCTGGTGAACTACATGCAGTTAATTTGAAAAGATTAACCGGGAAGCAAAGAGGGCAGCGCCCAGAGATAAAACACGCTTTTTCTGAGCACGAGGAGTCTGACAGTCGGTGGCAGAGCGGACAGGAGCTGTTTTATTTACTTTTTCATGAAGTTACTGGGCAGCACAGTAACATATAACTTCATGTGTGTGTGGAAAGGGCACGTTCGTCTGCAGCAGGCAGCACGCCGCCTCATAACCGGAGCAGGTGTTTTAGACGGCCATCTGAGTGACACTGGAAGTTATGAGTTAATAAAACCTAATCTGACTGTTCTATTTCTAAAACATGTGATCAGACGATGAAAAAAATCCATTTGTATCTACAGTATCGTCCTCTGTATGTTAGCTTGGGTAAATGCAGCTCAGTTCCTTCTACAGCAGTAGTTCATTGATGGAAAAAAAAAGGCACAATTTTGATTAGTTTTTCTGCTTAATTGTCCCAACTGAACATTATATTACTCAGAAATGTTGCTGGCTCACTGCTTTGTACAGTGAGCTTTTAAATTATTTGTGTATAACTCCAGCAGTTCTACAGCAACAATGACACAAAAGGCAGACTCATGCAGCAACCGCTAGCGAGCACTATGGAAAAAGCACGAAATGAAAACGCCGCTTGGATCGAGAAAGGGCTTTATAAAACGCCAGTGAACAATCGGAGCTCATCACGGAAAAGAAAAGAGATCGGTCACTTCTGCCGAACTTCCCACAAGTCACAAGTTCGCCGGTTTGAGTTGGATAAAGTTGGTGGTCATCCAGTTTGAGGACTGGAGTGTTTACCTGGTCACAAACACTCATCCCCTGCTGTCAGTTTGTAAACAACACAGACGTTTTTAAGTGGAGTGTGAGACACTGAACAGCTGCTGTTGTCTGTCAGGGAAGTTATTGCTATTCTAGGCATCTTACTATAATCGCCGCCGTTGTGTTAATGAAGTTTGACTTTCTGTAGGTGGCCTGGCTCTATCACTGCCTGCGCTAAACATCTCATTATTTTTCTATTTATTTGAAAGAAACGTCCATTTCCTGTGGCAAAATAAAGTCATAAAAATGCAGATGTGAGTCAAGTGTCAAACCCTGACGAACAGCTGACCTTAAAGCTTTAAATAACGTCACATCATCTGAATGATGGGGATCATACGTGTTCACAGTGGAACTGGACAGATACAACAGCATATGTTTGCTTATTGTACTGTAAGAGTGTCCTGATTGGTCAATGCTCATAATTAAAAAAAAAAGGAAAAAAGAAATAAGGGATCTTTAGCAGCATTGTTTGTTTACAGTATGTGTTATTATCAGACCTTTGGAAAAATGCTGAATGTCAGCATCAGCCTCAAATATCCACATGGGAGCAAAAAGAAAAAAAAGAGAGAGAGATATTAAGTAATTGGTGCTCTGACATCTAAAAGTACAGCTGCAGATAGTCTCATAAACGCTGGACGCTGACGGATACGACAGACCGGTCTGACAAACCTGACGGACAGCAGATTAAACCCTCACTGTCACAGCAACACCAAACCTTTCCAGTGACTGGTCACCTGACCTGTCAACCTCAGGGACAGAATTACTCTGAATATAAAACCAGGTTTCCTCTACATGAGACTGCAGCGCGCCGACGCCTAACCTAACACTGCATGTGCGGTTCGGTGTATTTCTGTCTGCCTGTTGCTGCGCTGCAGGTGAGATGTGGGCTCAGTTTATCTGCTCTCCTCCATTGTTGAATTGCACCAAAGGCTGTGTCCAGCCCATCATAGCTTAGAGTCCAGCTCAATTTCAAGAGTAAAGATCAATACCAGGGTCCTGTTCAAAGCTGAAATGGGCAGTAAGGTGTGCACATGTCTGTGTGATTACACTGTGTTTATTACGTCACATTAGAATGAAAAACTACATTTCCTACAGCTGTTACTTTTTTGTTTGTTTGTTTGTTTTGCCAAAAATCAACAAGCATATTTTCATGTATTTTACCATCAAAATCTAAACATAAAAAGTGTTGAGTTGATTGTAAACCAGGAGGTTTATATGAAAATTAAAACCAGTAATACCATTGCAGACTTGTGATCGGTCCCACCGCTGGCGGTTTGTATCAAACACATTTTTGTTTTTTACATTTGTATGTTTCTTCAGAGAGAATCTGGACTTGGCAGATGTAATCTTGCTTTTATCCAAGATCATTTATTGTTGCTTTGAATCACAAACTACAATTTTTTGACTGGTAACCAATTCATTCATTAATTTGGGAAAACACGTTAAAGCAAGTGGTTGCTTAACTCAGTGCAATATAATATTAGAAATGGAACTGCACTGTATTTTTATTTTGTATTGCACAATGATATTAAAGAACACTGAAACACTTGGGGCCACCTGTTTTCTTCCATTTCCATCAAACCAACCGCTTCCTAACGGATATGAAATTGGTTTCTGGATGGGGATCACACCATCCCGGTGTGCCAACATCGTGTTTCAATCAGGGGCCAGGGGCCCACCAGACTCTGAATATAACAGATGGCCAAATGAAATGGAGGCAAAGTTGCATCTTTGATAACTCAGCAATAGAAGTTTACTACTTAATCCAATACTGCCATTTGATTTGTTTAAGTGCTTTTGCTTCTCCAGCGAGACTCTGCCCCCCTTCAACCAATTCAAGGCATCGTAGACCCCTGATTTCACCAGGAAATATCTCACATTATCGAAGCAAGATCCTCTCAAAAGAATCACACGTCGCTACACCTCTGTATCACACTCAGAGATGTGCAGAAATTCATCTGTGAAAATGGTGGATAACAAGGCCTTTTGGTACCAGAGGCTGTTTTTAATTGGCTTCCAGTTTAAAAACACACTCCCCCAGAAAAAAACAGAAAAGATTAAAAAAAAATAAACACCTCTGGTTCGTTTTCCATCTGGGAATAAACAACTTCCCTTTGTTAGGTTTGTGGTGGTAATGATAAATAGGATGAAAACTCAGGATTCAGTCGTGTGTTTGCAGCAGATTTCATTCACTGTATCAAACCTGAACAAGAGCTTATGATTATCACAGAGTCCCAATCTGTCCCCTCACATAAGGGACTGTGTCACAGTAATATTTCAAAGTAAAATAACTCTTCTGAATTGGCAGTGATAGGCAAAAATGCACGCAGAATTTTTGGTGGTTTCTCCAGTTTAAACAGTGATAAATCACTGAAATAATGACGTTTGCATCGGCACATTTTTCACAACAGAAGTGGAATTGCCAATTGCCAAATTGATCGCAAACAGAAGAGAATGATGCATCCTGTTTATTGAATATTGCACCCATTCTTTATTCTTGAACCAAGAAATGTTCTACTTTCTGTCAAGATGCAGAACCCCACCAATTATTTTCATGCAGGCCTGTTTGTGAGTTTAAGACAGAGACATGCCTATGAGAGATTAACTTGCAACTATTCAACCTGGCATCACACCAAAGCTTGTTATAGGCCCGCCGGTCCAGGGTGTCAGCTTTTTGCCTCGCCTCGGCGTGGAAATAAAACACTTTTCATTCTGGGGTGAAGTTGGCAATAATCAGGTGAAGTTTGGTTCGGTTTGGGAAAAGATCATGGTTTGGGTTGAAATAAAGATGTTACTGACAAAAGTTCAGTTACATGCATGAGTATGTATGTACGTACGTCACACATGTGATGTTAAGAGCATTAATTGAAGTTAAGTATGCTACCTACAAACCTCGCTTTCTTGTGTGAACGTCCCCATTTGGATTTGGTCGTTCCTTATTGTACGTTCATCCTTTGCTCCTGTCATTATCGCCCCCTGCTGGTACTGCACCCTCATACTTCACTTATATTTCACTCCTGGGCCAAGTCAAACGTGACACCCACACGCTATCCTCTAGTGGATCGCCGGGTCCATTGTACACTTTTGCATGATACTGGGCTGAATACTGTAGAACTGATCTCCCGCCAGCACACAGGTGAGCACCAGCACCATGTGCATTTCTATTGGCTGCTCTGCTGGAATTTGTCTCTGTCTCTGTGGGCCTGAGATGAGGTTGGTTTTTGAAAGAGATGTCTGCTCTGCACTGTGCATTTCCACACCCAACAAATCCCTCAGTACTGGTTTGAATTAATCAGCACATGCTATCATACACAACACAAAACCCTTGAATAGTTTGTACTGCAGGAGAGAAATGAAGGTGGGATTTAGCCTGCACAAATTCAAGTTTAAACAGACACTAGAACACCTTGTAATAACATCCTGCTTTACCAAAACAGCAGCTGCACTGCCAAATTCCTTGTGCTGTACTAAAAGTAAAAGTGATTCTGATCTAATGTTAGCTAAGTACATCGTTATGCTCTCCCTTGCTGGTTAGTGCACTTAGTGCAGTAAGCAATAACATTCACTCCGAGAGGACTTGGTTAAACGTAGGCAACTTTTGTGTGCTAAAAGTGCCAGGGTAAGAAAACTGCACTGCGTTTATCAAAGGCTGAATGAATGCAACTGTACTCCAACACAGGGCTAATGAAGAGATATGTCCTCCATTATGGGGCCATATTCCTGCTGCAGCGATTAGAAAACTCTCCAGAGGGGCTCCATCACAGGCTTTCATTGAGTCTGGACCTTTGCAAATCTTCATATCCTGCACAATTTTCATAAATTGAAGTCTAATGAGCGCAGTTGACATA
Source organism: Chaetodon trifasciatus (assembly GCA_037975065.1). Lineage (NCBI taxonomy): Eukaryota > Metazoa > Chordata > Actinopteri > Chaetodontiformes > Chaetodontidae > Chaetodon > Chaetodon trifasciatus. The sequence continues at coordinate 5,070,894 of JBBMOE010000036.1, read as the reverse complement.
ACTATGATTTATTGTCTCACAGGGTTACCAATTTCACCACTGCACTGCAAAATTATGAATGTCAAGGGTTTAATCATATTCATATATATTCTCAACAAGGGGAATATGATGTGTCACGTGAGTAAAAGGGCCTAAATGTCTCTCTCTTTTTATTGTAGGTGTGTTATGATAATACTTGCAAACATGCAGAGTGCTAACAAGCTCCCTGAGGTGGCCTGATATTGTTGACGGTGAGCACAGAGCAATATCTTTCCAGGGATCTCTTTGGGACACACTTCAGTGCACTGTGGCACGCTGCTATATTACGATTGCTCTATCTTCAAAAACATAATTACCATAACGATACTGTTAATGTTATGTGTGTAATTTGTAGTTTAGTATTGACATTGTAATTTGGTGATTGGTTTTGAATATTTCAGCAAATTGAAGAGTTTATACTATCAACTGCTAAACAGGGAGATGTAAAAAGCAGTGAGCTGCTTTAATGCGATGAGTTTTATCACTTCGCAAATTATTTTTTGACATCATTACACTTCCTGCGTGGGTTATTAGAGCTGTTTTAATCCAGGATTGACAGAGGTGAGATGTGAGAGTGGTTATAAAATTGAGCTCCGCTCTAAAAGTTCAAATCAACACGCGCCCCATCATCGATAGTCTTACATCTTCTTCTCCGTCCACTCTGCCACTGTGACTGGTCAATTTTTCAATTAGCTTCCCCCTTCACCTCATGAACTATCAAGGGGGTCCGCTGCAGAGGTCTGGATTGCGATGGATGGCGTACAACGGACCTACAGTGCTCGGCCATTGTGAGAGCAAAGCAAGCATTGATAACAGCTCGTAGAACTATTGACATTATAACATTTCAGTCTGCTGGGCCGCAGTGGCACTGAGCTGCAATAAATTGAGACGAATGATCAGTCGATGACAATTTCCATAATCGTTATACCTTCCGTAATTCATCAAGGTAATGATACCCGCGTCCCTAATGTCACATTTATTCCATTTTGTGCACAGCGGCAGGCACAGAGCGAGCCCCCCCTGACCCACTCCCCTCGCAAAAGGATTGATTACACACCAACTGCTTTTTGCTCCTGCTTGTGAGTGGAAGAGCAATGTGTTATTTGACCAAAAATAACAATGAAGAGGATGGGAAATGCAATCTAATTCCACTCATTCAACTTCCTCTCTCTCCCCCCCGTGACAGACGAACAGGAGGCCATTACAGTTCAGCGCTGGCACCGTTTGCAAACCAGAGGGAAGACAGAGGTCTCTGGAACACATCGAGATTCATCATTACCACATCTCCCGTCTCCTCCGCTCATTAATGGCGCAGTTTCTCTTTGACAATTATTCGTCATTATTGGCAGACGATAGTGGTGTGAATGAACGCTGTGATTCCATTACAGACGCAGTCATTTGAGATCCATTTCCTGGCTCCTGTGTGCTGCATCGCGCCGCAGACGTGCGTCAGCACACCTTGACCAAAATAACAACTCCAGCCACAGAGGCGGCACCCGAGCTCTTGAGACAATTCAAAACTCCACTGTGACTCTTTTCTGCTTTCTGCTCTTATATGTGAAGATGCTGCATGCAGTATCATAACATCATTGGTCAACATCCTGTTTAAACTGAGCGTGCTGTGCGGCAGCATGCTGTCAGTCTGTGCTAACAGTGAGGGAGTGCTCTCATTCGAAAGGTTTTCCAAGACAGCAAGAGCAGGGGCGTCAGTAACAAAGTCGACACCACTGCTGTTTGGGTTCTATTAAGCCTGCCCTGCGTCCACTACGGTGGAATCATCACTGAATGGCAATGTGGCAGAATAATCTGGTTACATTCATACTCACATTATGAGAAACCCAACTGACATGCCTGACTTAATCTTGAGATTAATCGAGACATCTTACTCATTATTGTTTTGCTTTTTTTCTTTGCTTCTGCAGGAGCTGTGCGGGAGTGTATGGAAAGATTCTCTGTTTTCAGAGCAACAGGTCGAATCCCTACAGCATTAACAAGGAGCTGGACGGGCAATAATTCAGTATTATCGCTTGAAATCATATTGTGCTAATATATTATGTTATCATTTCATAAAATGACATCATTTAAATGAGTGATTCCAAGCCAACTGTGATTAAAAACAAACAAACTGATTAAAAAAGTTGAGAAAAGTTCTTCTGATTAATTGTACAACAGTGGAAAAACAGTTTACATGCGAGTTTGCTCACATTCCCATACTGTGATATTGATTATGGCCCAGCTAATATTGATTTTTGAGGCTGCTACTGATATCGATACTTGAGAGGTTAAAAATCTGATAATGATACACAAAGAAATGAAAGACAACGTTTATTCAGCTACTATCACAAGAGGCTTTTTCATGTTGCTCAGGCCTGATGAGCCCACGCGTGCAGGTCACAGTGTGGAGGTTGTGCAGGCGCAGATGACTGCCAAAAAAAAACTCGTCCAAAGAATCTATTTGATATTGTAGGTTGAAGCTAAATTAATTCATTGCTATGGCACAACAGGCATTGATTTATAAATACATTAAAAGAGTCGGATCAAAGTGGCCGGAGCTGGAAATTCCTGCCCGACTTGAAAGCGTGGACTGTTCTGCTGAGACAGGCTCATGAACTGATGCTCTCGCTCTCTTGTTCAAAGTCAGACTCGCTCACCCAGTAGTCCCTCTCTCCCTCCCTCTCTCTCTCCCCCCTGCAATCAACTTAAATAATAATCCAGTAAGATCACCCAAACAAGATGGTATTTCCTTCAGTAGAATTAAAATGTCAGTGTTCAAAATGAATGTATTGGTCTGCAAAAAAACAAACATGATAGATAATACGCTGTTTCACTTTCACACGATTTGAGCAATATGCCCGCGTCTGCCGCTCGGGAACAAATACAAACCGTCGTGGATAAATAATAAGCGACCTCTGCATCGAAAATGTTTCAGGAAAAGATTTAAAAAGTGTCATAATCAACCAAACGGGCTCGTCGGCTCCCTTCGCACGATATCAGTCATTTCTGTTTCAGTGAGACCACCAGTTGGAAACCATCAAAGGAAGGCAAACTATTAACTTCTGTACAGCTAAAATGAGTTTGGTTCATCCAAAGCTGAAATCCTGGCACCGTGCCAGCTCAGGTGGACGAACTATGCAATCACTGTTTTTGAATAACATGGCGACATACACAGATAGATGTGCAACCAGCTACAGCTGTCAATTCAATGCAACACAGCAGGTTTAGCTGTCAGAGCTTGTCATATGTCCCATGAAGCATGTTAGGTAAAATAAATGAACTTTAATAACACCTTACATTAAGACCAACCTGTGCTTGGGTCAGGCTTGTTTTATGTGCTATGTATTTGCTGTTGTGCAGCATTATGTGCACACTGCAGATCACAGAGCGGCTCCTGGAAAAGGAGCACACATAGACTGGCTGACTGTTCTGCTCACTGAGACTATTTCATCTCATGTTTGTTTTTGGCAGCTCGGGCAGACTGTTACTTTCACCCAGACTGGTATTTTGACCCGTCTACGCCCGTGTCTGTGTACAGTTACACAAAAATCGCTTTTCTTGTATTTTCATTTTTCCCTGGATAGACTTCAAGTAGAATTTCTGTCCAAGCAGAGCCCTCAAACTGGGATCACTTTGCAAAGCAAGTAGCATCAGAGCTCCTCTACCGCCTCTGCTCTTGTGAGCCTCCTCAACACTGTAAAGCCGTTTTCTTGTAGTTTCCTACTTGGCCTCGATATAATTCATAGACCTTGATTATCGCCATCTGCTGAATCACATGAATTTCCTCTACAAAGGTGTCAATCCATGAACTCCTGCAAAATTCAAACCGTAACATGTCTCAAGAGTAGGAATCCATCCCTAACCTCCACAGGAGCCTTTTGACTTTCCACATCGTGCTATTTTTACTGATTGAGTATGCAAGTGTGAGTGGGTGTGGGTAACGTCTCCCCCCCAGGGCTCGAGCCTCCACATGCACACTGGATTGACATGGCATTGACTTATCTACCAAATCCCAAGACAAACTGTCAATACGAATGTCCCAGGAACGCCGAGCCAGGGTCAGATTTGGTGGTGATGGACAAGTTTTGGGACGGGGTGGACAGCCATCTCAGACCAGCTGGTGAGTCAACATTCCCATTAAAACTAGCAAATGCACCAGGAACTTAAGTTTACGATTAAGAAAAATAATTATCTCAACATCTTTCAAAGATGAGAAGAACTTTCGCAGCAGCTTGGTTGAGCACTACAGAGGGCACGAGCAGCGGGGAGTGGATATAATTGAGCTGAAATTGGTCTCCCATGGCAATGATACTTTGTTCAATCTAATGCTCTGCAGTGATTGGGCGATCTGCTCTCTCATTCCTTCTCTTGAAAAGAGGTTGAAAAGAGGCCCATCTATTAGGTTGCCTACCATCAAATCCTTGATAGGAGACTTAATTCTCGCCTCGAGGGATAACAAGATGTTTTTATCGGCCAGACACAGTGGCTGAATATTATCTGATATAGGCATGTCTACAACAAGTCTCTACAGATTTGCGGACTCATGTGCATTTAGGAAAGAACACACATGAATGGATGTAATTTTAAACACACATGTAAAGGAAGGCATCCTGTATGTACCCTAAAAATGTGGAGGATAGTGTTTCTGTTCTGTAAATTGGACTGTGTGTTGCACTGAAGCACGTCTAATGTTCTTATGTGAAGCAGAAAATCAAACTTGTTTATATTTTCTGACCTGAACCAGTGTTTGAATAGAATAATCGATTTCTCATGCATCTCTTTTGGATCAATATTTACATGTGGGAGATCAGAAAGTGGAGGCATTTAAAAGAGAGTGGAGATGAGCCGTCTAAATAAAGGTCTTGATCTCGCTCTGTTTTTTTGTATTAAGATAATGGCAAAGGTTTGGCCAACAAATGTGACTGTTAAACCCTGAGATAAGCTCCTCAGTATCACACATCCTGGCATTCCGTATTCATCAACGCTGAAAGGTTTTTTTTTTGCAGAACTGTATCCAATGCAATTAAAACATAACCAATTTCCAAGGCCCCCAGCTATTTTCAGTTATTGTAGTGCAGTTAAATGTAGCCTAAATGACATGTGCAGTAGTGTCCAAGTAAAAGAGTGCCATAATCACAATAATAAATTTCATAATCTGGATTTAAAGGATTAATAAACCTCCTATAGAAAGTGTCACATTGTTATCAGTAGTCCATTATGACTAATGCATTCTGGGAGTTACTCTGGGATGACGTGTTTATGTAATAGACGGGGTGTCCTAATATGGCAAATAATTATAGTTTTTTTAAACAGCATGCAGCTGAATCAGGTGTTTCTCGGTTTGAGGACGGAAAACCTCCAGGGGAAAAGGGACTGGAGCACACTGATTGATTTGCAGCCTTTAATAGTGCAAACAGACTAACATTTCCACACTGCTCCGCCTCCGTCAGAGTCAAAATGGACGAAGACGTGAGGCAAATAAATCTAGAACAGGTGTACACGTGCCACTGGATAACCGTTTGGTTCATGGATCCAAGGGTGGGAGTTGCCACAGTGTCAAACCTCATGCTCTGTAATCACATCAGAAACAAAATAACAGACACATCTTAGAGTTACAAAGATAGTAGTACAAAAAGTACTGCATCCATCAAGTATGATGAATTGGAGGAAACGTGGGAAATTCAGTTCTTTATTTAGGCCAAAAGGTGTTAAGGGTGTAAATCCAATGTGCCTCTCTGCAGAGCAGTGAGCTGATAATGTCATCAGCTCCAGCACGGTGAATTTCTCTCTGTTCCTCAGAACTTTAATGATGCTGCCGAGCTGTGGTCAGCCTGCGCATGCTGACGAGCAATGGCATAACCCGAGTTTTGTGTGCAAACTGCAGTTTATGTAGGATTTTCTGGCGTTTTTTTTTTTGTTTTTGTATTTGCATTTTTAAGCCGTGCGTGGATGTGCAAAGTGCCTCTGACGAGTTAGAACATCGTGCACTGAGGCCACAGCAGAAAAAGCCTGCGCGTTGATTAAACAGCCAGGAGGCAGCGTTTGGCTCATACTGACACTGGAAAACCACCGGCCTGTCTCTCAGATTGCGAGAACATTTAAAACGTGATGAAGGGAGGCGCAGAGCTGATACTGCTGACTTTTGAGGGCATTTTAATGTTTAAGGATGGTGCTTTTTGACCCTGCCTGCCAGAGGAGAACGCTCGGTGGAGAAAGTGATCCGTGAGGAAATCATGGTAGCTCTGGTTTTCTTAGCTAACAGGGATCCTCGCTCTGTATGCAGGGCCCTCTGATAGGTTGAGCAGATATACGCTTTGGGCTAACCCCCTACGCTGGAATCACTCTTTCCTTTCAACAGCTTGAGGCTGCACAGAAACTGCAGTGCTCTGATCTGTCTGATTTCAACTCACTGAATATTGGAGTCAGTTGAGCCTCGAGGCCAAAATGAAGACCTGAATTCATCACGTTTCCTGTAATTCATTACACTTGATGGATGCGGCGCTTTTTGTATCCTGTTCAAGCAATTATCCAGTGATAATTGGACACCTGTTCTATTTTGACTCTACGTGTTTGCCTTATGTTTCTGACCATTTTGACTCCAAAGCATCTAACGCAGCATCAAGCAGATGGCATGTTGCTATGGCTACCTGCAATTTAATATACCTTGCGCACTGATTTACACAGTGGTTTAATTCTTGATGAGTCTTGGTTTGAAGTGCCCTTTAATATACACTTTTAACACACAATCTGCCGATCAATCAGAAAAACTGTACCTATGTTTTCCATGGCTTTCTAATTATACTGGTGAGCTTAATTACCATCAACCTTTTGTATTAATTTTGTTTTAGTCAGTAATCTCCTACATCTTCTTTTGACAACTGTATGACCCTGATCAAAGGAGGCATGTATCAACCTGTATTGTAGCTATGGGGAGTAACGAGTCTATAATTACATGAATGAATAATTGCGGCTGCACACCCGCTGGTCAATTAAAGGAGAACTGTGTATATCAGATGATAATACCGATGACACATTTCTCTATTCTTTTCTTCAAAGAAAAAGTTAATTGGAGGTCTTTATATTAGCTGTTATTGGAGAGTTGACAGTATGGAGTTGACCAAAAAGGAGGGGAGAGAGAGAGTGAACATGTGATAATATATAATAATATAATTACATGCAGAAACGCCTGAAAACCAAAACAGCCTAAACTCATTTTTGACCCCCCAGTGTTTATCCTAAGCCTAATATTTATAATATTTATAATGTACAGTACTGTAAGTTGCTGTATGTATTTTTCTCTTTTTTCCACAAAAAACATTTAACAGAAATGTTTTCTGTCCGTTGTGACAAAGAAGTACATTTCCCAAACATTATGTCACAGAAAAAAACTGCCATAAATGTTGTAAAAAAGTGCATGTAAACGTTTGCCTGCAGCTGTATACGATCAGTCAGAGACATATAATGAAGCAGCAAAGACTTGTCCTCCATGTGATGTCTGACACGTTTTTTTTTTTTTTTTGTGCTCCAAGGAGAAACTAAAACAGTTAGATAAAAAAGTGCCAACTATGCTGCTGAGTCTGTCGCTCGACTGACTGACACTTCTCATGATAAATTCATGGCAGTGACAAGGCTGAGTGACTCTTGGGGCTTGGGTTAATTTGTCAGGAGGCCTACTGAGCTATGAGTGGTGGCACAATGACAAAGCAGAATGTCACCATTTCGTTGTGGGAGAGAGAGAAATAGGCCGTGAAATGGCTGACTCTCTTGGACCGGCGTACATGATACCAGAGATATGCCATGCTCACCAAGCCATGTCTCTAACAGCGGGAGTTAGGGTTCATCTGAGTCTATTTTCAGCTCATTGTAGACTTCTGATCAATGGCCGGGCAGTTCGGTTTTGTGTGTGTGTGTGTGTGTGTGTGTGTGTGTGCATGTGTGTGTGTCACCGGGGAGGAGATGCTCTTGCTCAGGGGCCACTGTTTGACAGATCCTAAGTGGGGGAAAGTATGTAAGTGTTCACATTTACTCAAGTACACAAATTAAGCTACATGTTTGGCATGTTAATTTTCAGACTTTTATCAAAGTATATAATTATTGTAGAAAATATTGTACATTATTATTGTTTGGAGTGGTATAAATAGCAGTTACATTAGCCTCACGCTGTCTAATGAGTGTGCTTACTTTTGATGCTGAAGTACACTTTGCTATAAGTAAAATATTTAATGCAGGACTTTTATAATAGAGCATTAGAGGACTTTTTGCATTGTGTTATTGCTACTCCCACTTAAGTAAATATTTTAAATCAATGCACTTTAGTGTATTTCGACTAGAATCTGTGAATAATGGTGGATAACGCGAGTATTTTGACTATATGGTTAGTAAAATCTTCAAATTTAACAGCTGCAGCTGAATGTTTGAGGACGCTGAAGCTTGACAGGAGTCGCTCAGCTGCTGCATCTTGTGTATCCATCATCGTATCATAATGAATGACTCTGACATTTTTCGCTCAGACAAACAGCTGAAGCTTTGTTTTTACCGGCGCTGGTCAGCGCACTTTCTGTCAGACATCCGCAGGAAGCAAAAGGCACACGGAGCTCTAACTCCTGCAATAATCACAATACATTAACCGTGAGCAGTTATGCTAACGAGGCTGAACGTGACCTGCTATATCAATGTCGTCATTAATTAAGCTGATTAATTTTAACTTTAATCAGTGGATATTTCTGTCAGTGTACTTGTCTTCACCTGCTTGGTAGTAAAATGAGCTGGAGGGATAAAACTCCTGGTGAATGGCATCACCTGCTGAATAACATTAAGTGTGTGTCACCGACATTTCACTCTCCTCTTCCAGTCGATTCAAGCAAAGAACTATACTTTCTCTTGCCTATTTTTATTTCAACATCCATTTAGTTGCTAGGCAACCAGAATTGCATAGCTTATACTACGCAAATCTCCGTTTATACCTGATGAATTCCTCCATCGCCGGTGACTCACATGCGTGCGCCTCGCATTTGAGAAGCAGAAAGACTGTGTGATCTGCATGACCTGTACGATCACGGCTTTAACCTGAACTTAGTATTTGATGTTATAACTGGTGCATTTTTTTTTTCCAGTCACTGTTGGCTTTTAACTCCAGCAGGACGGGTCACAAAGCAGGAGCTTTGAGGAGAGCGCCCACTAAATTGAACATCATCAGGCAAGTCACAATCCATAAAGCAGAGGTCCGCAGTGTCATGGAGTATGTTTCACTGAGATGGGTGAGTGCTCAACCTGCTCATCTTTGCCAGACGAGGGCTTTGAAAATTACTGGAGTGGACCAGGTCTCCTGCCTGTTCTCAATTAGCCATCCACAGCCGTAGCCACAGACGTCAGGTGGCTGCCGTCTCGCTGCCCACCCACTACTGCCCCATTCCCGCCACCATATGTCAGGTGTTCCACCACTCGCCATACCAGACCACCATATCTCCACTTCCACTCAAGAGCACACTCCTCGGACAAAGGCTTAATCCAAACTGCTGTCCAAATATAGAATAGGCTCCCAGAGGAATGTCTTGGACAGATAACAGACAGTGGTCTCCGAGCCTTTAAGGGCAGATGAATGGAAAACCTCCTGACCACACCGTTAACAGAATTTGACTGTTGAACGGCAGTGAACCATGTGATTGGTCAGCCAAGGCGCTGTGCATTTCACTTGGCAATTGATCACAATCGCAATCAATTAAAAAAAAAACTCCCAATCACACCATATGAGCTTATCATGTACATGTATGTTTTGCACGCTCTGCAACTTTGAAACCGATAAACGCATTAGAGGGAAAAGTACAACCTTTTCCTGCGGAGTGTTGAGGAATTAAAGCATGTTGGCGTAAACAGAAATACCCAGTACCTTAAAATTTTACTTAAGTACAAGACTTTTGGCTGCACGGAGGGGAACTTTTACTGCAAGTATGAAGACGCATGAAGAATTGAACTGAACTCTATAAAGGCCTGTTCTACAGTTTGTCACACTGTAATACGTGACACTGTGTGCCATGTGGCCTAGCACAGCGGACGGACATAATACTGAATAACAATAATAAAAAAAATACGCTGAAGGGTTCACAAGGCATCAAAGTGCAGTTCTGAATGGTGGCACTTCCTAATTACCACACATTCACACTGAGCAGCAGAGCGGTCAAATGTCACGTTCAGGGACGCTCTAACGCTCAGGAATTCTGAATTAATAAAGGCTTAAAAAGGCAAAAGTTAGAGTGTGTGAGTGATGAAATGCCCATTAAGTAACCCATATCATTGTTTTACTGATAATGACTAGAGTCAGAATAATATAGGCAGAGTCTCTTTGAGACTTGATCCCGTCTTGTTCCTCCTCATCAAAAGAAGTCGTGACAGACTGAATCCAACTAATCCATCTTCACAAGAGTTCAGAGGAGCTGTACAGCCATATGCAGGTCACTGTGTCCTCACCAGGGAATTAGAGAGCGGAGTGAATGTGTTGTGATTAAGATGTAAAGGAAACCATGGAGGTAATGGCCTCCGCGTCTATTTCTAAACTTACTCTTTCTTCCCAGTCTGGTTTCAGAGCCTGGTCTGTAAAACATATGCTTATTCAAGCTTAGACTGAATAAATACGGATCCTACGTACGGCATGATTTCGACATCCTCATCCTGAAACACAAGATCTTTTCTTTGTTTCGTTTAATTACTTATCAAAGGAAGCCTAGAGGCTGAACAGTGTTCATTAGTTCAAAATAAAAAAAATAATAATCAGCAGAACAATTAGACATGATAAAATATCTCTAGATTATGTTACATGTTCCATTAATCACCCTCGGACCCCAAGGACCCACTCACCCCCCAACCCCCCTTTAGGGCCCCAGCCCTAAACTTCACAGCTACTGCTTTAAATGCTGCGTGGCGTGCTCACAGTGGGGCATTGTGACAGATGAGTCACCTGTACAATTTGTCGCATAGATGCACACGGTGAAGAGGGAAGTACTCACAGCCTCATCCAAACAGCATATTTGCAGTTGTTAATCCAAATCCTGACATTTATTTAGAAATCCTTTGGCCTTTTCATTCTGATGTCAGCTCTGTTGGTGTCTGAATATTTGTTTTCCCACCTGCCACAACGATGCAAAAAAAAAAAAAAAAAAGTAAAGTAAAAATAGGCTAACACGGCACCTGTTTCCCTGAGGAGTCAGGATGGTTCATCTATTTGATCAATTTTGTCAATTATCAATCAGGCGTGATAATTCCCCGCCGCTGCACAGGTGAGGGGTTGTGTCGAGGTTATTAAAGTTTGTTAGTTTTAATGAGTCAAATAAGGAGTGAGAAGGAGGAGGACGACGGAGAGTATCAGAACCCACGGAAGTGGAATCAATAAGCTGCTGGTTTTAACAATGAACCTGCGACCAAACAGCATGTTGATTTTGGAATAAATGAATATTGCTTTTTTGCTTTTTTTCCCCCCAAGCTGCTTTGAACACATAAAAGGAAGGCTGTATTCCGAAAGCATTCAGATTGCGAGGCACACCTAATGCACCCGCAGCTCACTCTTTCAAGCCTATAATCGAGTTAGCAAAGACATAATCACGTTATCGTGTGTTCTCTTTTGCCTGGCAAATTTACATGCGAGGCTGTTGCTGCACAGGTGTCTTACATATACAGTATGCCTCTCTTTGTTTCTTATTGATCTGTGTTTCAGAAAAAAAAACAAAAAAAAAAAACATTAAAACAGATTCAAGGCAGGCGCTATTATATTCCTCCGACACATGCACAGACATTGATTATGATTATATAGTGATTATGCATTCTGCATGCCAGCCACGCAGCAGAAGAGTGGAGGGGAGCATTAAGGGGCTTGGCGACTGTGGGACCCCCTGCTGAGATGAGAGGGGAGGTAAGAGCCAAGGAGAGGGGAGTGTGGAGAAGGCTAACCAATCGGCTGTACGCTGGGAACGGGACCAATCATGGCTACAGCTCAGGGCTCTGTTGCTCGCTCTTTCTTTGTAATTCCCCCTTTTTTCTTACATCTCCATCTTATTTATTTCTCTCCTCGTAATCGCTCTCTTTCCAACTCTTACCCATCTTGTTCACCGCCGTCTGCCTCAAGAATCATGTGACAGGGCCTCACACACCTCCCTTAGTCTTACCCCAACCTCAGTGCTCCCGAGTACACCCCTCCTATTCCCCCTTCAACCCCACCTTGGGTTTCCCCCTCCTCCGCAAAGCACTTTCCTTCCCCTGGTTTCTCATTCACTGGCCACCCTGCTTTACACAGTCCACTCCCCTTCGTCAGATTGTTATTCTGTCTGCAGTCACTAAGGAGATGCACACACCATCCATCACAATGTACAAATTCTCAGCGCGCGGATTCGGTCGGGTCCTAATTAAAAAGCCTTTCCACTCGTTTTCTTGAGAGATAATTAGACTTTCATCTCACCAGGATGCCACATCCATAGATCCATTCTCTTCCAGGAAGCCTATAGGAGAAAAAATAAATTCAAGGGTCTTTAACCACTCTCCTCCAGGGCACCAGTCAATAATTAAAGATATCTTGCATTACAAAAAAGTCTGCCTTGTGTGGAAAAAAAGACTAATACGTTCAATACTTAGAGAAAATTAGTTAAAATGAATAGTGACTATGAGAAAGCTTATGTTAAATAGAGGTCGAGGCTATGCTGTGCAGCATTGAGGCTTCATATAACAGGCCTCATACAGCAGGTTAAGACACTGATTTTTAAGCAACACTGGTGCAAGGGTCCACTTATAGTTGGTCCACTGCAGAGCCTGGGTATATCTCTGATGTGAGCTTGGAGGCCGTGGAGCTTTGGGCCTGATATGAGACAGCTGGAAGGGTTGAATTATTGAAGAGCACGGACCAGCTCTGAAACACGGGCCATGTCCTCCCAGCTGCTCCGTGTGCTGAAGCCGACACTTCAGCAGTCGTCAGACGTGTGCAGTTAACAGGGTCCATCTGTTATTGAGGCGTAATGAACACAGTCAGAGCCGCGGAGAAATGAATCACTGCCACTTTATTAACGCGCGACAATAGCAATGATTGTGCCATCCGTACAGTCGCAATGGTAATAATTATGATATCTCTGATTATAATGATGATTAGAATGCAGATGATGACAGTGGAGATGATGATGATAATGAAGGTGATGGGTGTCTGCTATGATGATGACGGTGCACAAAAACACGGGGTGGAAAAATCAACATGGGGACAACATTCGCATTTATGCTCATTATGCATGCATGGAAGAAAAATGATTTGCATATCTGCAGTGGACGGGGGGACCGGCAGGACGGCAGAAAACATAACAAAACATTAAAATCATCATTGCTATAATTGTTGACAGTTTCATGTAAACACCTGCCAAATTGAAAACTCATCATTCTAATGTGGTCCAGGCGAGTGATGAAAAGCATGCAGAGTGTAACCTCCAAAATCAATAACCAGCCTGCCTTTCATTACATAAGTGAAATTTGTATTCATCTCAGAGATATATATTTATCCCACTTATACCCTTGGCTCGGGAGCAAATTCATTTAGTAATGATTACCTGACTCAGGTAAAACCAATTTCCATTCACTTGTTACCCCGAGTCGGTGACAAGGGCACAACCAGGGTCACTTTTCAGCAGTTTTTGGTTGCAGGCGCACTATCAGCACTTGATGTCATTGACTCTGTGGGAGTGGAGGGGGGGGGGTGTGTGTTTCCATGTGAGCGAGGGGGCATCCATTTACAATAAGACCGTCAAAGTGGGTGCGCTGCGATGCCACAAACTGAGGTGGTGCATCTTGGCTTCAGAGCTGTTGCTTAGTTTGAAGGCTGTCAGAGAGGCTGTGTGGGCGTTCAGCAGTCTCACTCCCCTCGAGAACTGCATTCAGATAAAAATACTCAAACCACTCAGACGCCGAAGGGCTTGTGGTGTATATACAATATGTTTCGACGTGAAACTTGGATAACTGGAGAAAAGTATCTTTTTCTTAAAGGGGAAATGGTGCTTGATTTAGGAATTCACATTAATGCTCCAGCCAGGAAGAGCTGAGGTTATTTTTGTCAACATGAAATACTTTAGCCCAAAGGTAGACACCATCGCTTTATGTCATTTTGAAGGTGGCTTCCTTCCTCTGGGATACCTCACGAGGAGCGTCCTTATGTGACTGTCGGTAGAGGAGGAATAAACAATGTGAGATATGCTGCCTGCCCCGGCAAAATCATGTGACACCACACTCTGCCAAAAGCCAGTACAAGCAAACCAGTTAATATCTACAGATATAAATTCAATACATACATAAATAGGGTGGATACTGCACAGCCACCAAACTAACAAACTTTACTAAAATCTAATAAAACACAGAGCTCAAAAATGATTCCTAGCAACAGTTTTTAGATGAGACGGACTGAAAATGTTTGATGTGTGTTTTGACTTTCATTTTCCTTTAATGTGCTGTGGAAGGTTAGAAGTTTTATTCTTTATCGCTGATGAACGCGTCACTTTAAAAAGGCCCCCTCTGTGTTTGAGTGCGTTTGACAAGGAGATCAAGACTCCAGTCACTGATGTCAGGATGTAATCATGTGCCCAACTCTTACATGCACATCGAAGTCTTTAGCTGATTATTTGATGTGAAGGTTAACTAGCATAATATACGCTAACCTGTGTGCAGCTGCTCTCAGGGAACAGGCGGGCAGTATTTGCTTTGCATTACTGGTTCTGTATTCACACCATTCTCCAGTTTCAACTTGTGAAACCTGGCCTGAAAACTATAGTATCTTTGAACCTTTTTGTTAATTAATGGTGCTTTCTGCTGAATTCTCTGCCAAGATCGCATTACACTCAAATTATCTGAGAATTGTGAAATAGAATATGAATCTCTAATTTTCTGTAAATTATTTTGAGTAACTTCTTGGCTGCCTGCTCAGTCGTGTTCTGTCAATAACCCGCAGCAGCATGAGGTATTTAACTCTCAGAATTCATCACACTTAATTAGAAATTGAATGTACAGCAACAAATGACCTCATTGGCATTCATTAGATTACGGACTATACATGTGTTTTTGTTTTCCCAGAACAATGGAAATCTAAACAAAAGACAAAACCACTAAAGACTGTGACTGCCTGGCGTGCCGCCAAACTCGAGAAATTGGAAGTGGGATATTTTATTCTCATTTTATCCAAACATATTTTCAAGCCATCCAAACAGAACTGGAATGGGCCAAAGGGAAAACACATTTTAATACAGATTCTGGGCTGTTTTATTTTAACTAAGGCACTGATTTTATGGTAGGGTAAAGTGTGGAGGGAGTAACTTTCAGCTGTATTCAGCTCTTGCAGAAGTAGAAAAAGGCTTAATGAAGTTTACTTAACTCCTCGGGCTCATCGAGATAAAAACAGTTACCAGCTGCACCTCACAAGGCTACATTTGGAATTTCACAGATCATAAGGTTCGCTCGCAGTTTCAATTACACAGCTATTCAGTTTGCTTCTCTCCAATGCAAACCACAGAGATAAGTGTGGCTGACACCATCAGCAGTCATTTTGTCCATCGAGGGCATTTATCATTGTATCGTGAGATAGTATAGCTCACATTTGGTCTCAAGTTCATGTAATTACCGTCTGAATTAATGGTTCCTAAGCCTGCGATCAGCACTTGCCATCATTAATAACACTAGTTGAACTCCCTGTGGTGTCAGAATTAAACATTTTGCACTCTAGCAGCAAGGGCAGATGCATGCTCCTGCATGACATCTTGTTCCCACACAATTACTGGATATCTAGTCACTGATGTGAGTGTTTACATGTGTAAACCAAACTTTCATCCTCAGAGATGCTGCTCAGACGGTGGGAATTCTCATTAGCGTTGCCATCAGTCGAAGTAGCACAGCATCGTGTGCTTGATCTCTATCAATTTACTTTACCTTCGTGAGGAGTTCTGTCACGTACACTTTGACTCACAGCAGTTTTTTTGGTTTTTATTGGTGGAATATCTTTGAAGTACATATTGTTTACAAGTCCACCGAAAGCGGACATGATTTTATTTCTTTACACTACCTATGGCAATGGTATTAGTTCTGTCGAATCTTAGTCCCTCTCTAATTAGCTGCTGTGAGCATCTGACAAGAACAACAACATCTTTGTGGCTCTGTGGGGTGTGTGTGGGGGGGCTGAGGGTCAGACAGCACCGAGCTGGAAACAGCACTACAGACACACATTCCAGCTTAACAACAAAATTTAGCTAAAGCATTCATGCAAATCTGGAGGACCACAGTTGTATAGTGACACATGTTATGATAAATTAACAATACTACATCCTCTATAACAAGCTGTAACGCCCATCTTTATGCGGATGATGCAGTTCTGTATTGCTTTGCTAATACTGCACACATTGCAAGATGTTCTTTACTAATTTGAAATTAATCCTGAATGCAAACAACACTGAATATATGCTATTCTCTTGAGATATTGAGATATTGTGGATAACAGTTTGCATATGACCACTCTGAATGGACACAGTATTGAGAGGGTCTCAGTGATCTCAGAGTATAAATATTTTGTTATCTGGCCGGACCAAAAAAATGGATATTTGTATAGAAAAAGAGCTAAATTTCCTTTGCACTGCAGGAAGAGGATAATTGAGGTAATCTCCTTGTCTATCTTGGATTATGGTGATGTTATCTATAGTCATGCCTCTGCCTCCACTCTTAAATCCTTCGATTCAGTTCATCACTCCGCCCTGAGATGTATTACTGCTGACAGTTCATCATTACATCTAGTATGAAAAGGTTGGGTGGTGATCTCTAACAGTAAGGCCTGACAGGAATTGGTTTTTATTTATTTATAAAGCCCCTGATGGCAACATGCCGTCATACACCACTTATTAAACTGGTGCCACAGTAATTATTTGACCTGTTCAAGTGATCGGCTAATGCTCAAAGTCTCATTTGCAAACACTGAATTTGGAAAAACTGCCTTTAGGTTTAGTGCTGCACACACTTGAACCATTGTACAAAAAACATTGAAAATGTGCACAACTGCACCTATAGGTCAGTTGAAAACCATGATTATGAACTACTCAACTACTGAATGTGTCTGTTTTTAACTGTGCTCTGTTGTTGGTTTTCTCTGCAACTATATGATGTATTCTCAGCATCATTGGAAATGAGGACATGCCCTCAATAATTCTTCAAGATGAATGAATGAATGAATGTCTTTGTTATAATCAAAAGGGAACATATATCTCTTCAGGAGAACTGTGAGGAGCAGCCTGTTGCCATGTCAGACATGCACCTAACTTAACAAGGATTTGTTGTGAATAATGAACAGTTCGAGACAATTTTGGATATGGAACACTGTGGTGCATAAGGCGCATTAGCCTTTGCTTTTGATTCCTGCCCTGCTTTAGGGAGAGATGTTCAAAGCTCTTTCACGGCAAAATGCCGCCCGCTTTCAAAGACCCCCTGCTGCTTGTGTCAGAGCACCAGTTCTCTCTGTACTCCATAAATTAAAGTTATCCCAAATGTCTTGTGGCATAAATGGAAGCTTCAATCCTCCGCACGCATTAATTAGGACTATAACACAACCTCGCTGTGTCCTCATAAACAGCAAGTGGTTTGGTAACAACTTCTGTGTCCTTTTACCAAAAAACTGGTAGTTGATCCGTGTCGCGATGTGTGGAATAAGAACAAGTCTCCTGGTTATAAGCCAGTTGTTCAAGATTTTATTTCAGATATCGCCATCTGTTTTTTGTTTATTATCATTATTGTTTTGCTCACAATTTACAGTAATCAGACGTAATCCAACAAAGTCACAGAGACTTCACACATTGTTATAACAAAATTTCAGCTTTGGTGATCTACAAAATTGTTAAGTGATATCTATGATTACAAAAGAAAGCTTTGTTAAATAGAATATTGATGAAAATACTGTCCCACGGGAATATGCATTATTGCAGATTCCCAGTACAGAAACCCCAGAGGTGAGAGGATTGATTACATTTTCCTGTCTTCTCTTGCCCTAATTAAAGATCTAAGGGATAGTCTCTCATGGGAGGACTAACTCAACTGTTTCATCTGTATGCCACATCATCCTGGTTCATCCAACAATGGCACACCTCCTCTTTTACCTACCTATAAACATGAGCTCATTTGTGTAACCAAGTTCACTGTGATTTTACCATGGAGAGAGGTTGATGGACAAGCACTCTCGCTGTGTGTTAAAGCACACGGGGAGATTCAAACGTCTACATGATTTTTTGAGCTCCCTACAGCATGACATTATGCATCATTTCATCTGTGTGAAGAACTGGAAATGACATAGCCCTACGCTGCAAAATATGCTCATTTAGGCTCCTGAAACTGTCAGGAGAAAAACGACAGAAGAAGGGAATTATCATAGCTGCTTCCCACTCGTTCATACTAGCTCAACAATAAAACAGATGGCAAGGCATAAATGTTAGTCAATTCCATTGATTCTGCGACAGGTGCCAATCAAAGTGCTGTCGCTGACGACTTTGATGATGACGGAACGCAGAGTTAACATGCTTCATTATGCTTCCTCATTATCTGGAGTGACGCACGCCAGCGAGTTTCGACAAATAGACCTCTCGCTTCACAACAGCTTCATTTGAATCCGAATCAATAATTCTCTCTCCAACCTGAAAGAAAACAATGATCAAAACAGGGACTCTCAGCACTC
Source organism: Chaetodon trifasciatus (assembly GCA_037975065.1). Lineage (NCBI taxonomy): Eukaryota > Metazoa > Chordata > Actinopteri > Chaetodontiformes > Chaetodontidae > Chaetodon > Chaetodon trifasciatus. Next base: position 5,052,179 of record JBBMOE010000036.1, on the reverse strand, counting down.
CAGAGGACCTTTTATTTTGCTTGGCAAGAAATTGGCCTTAAATTGAATTTGGAAATCAGCATGGCTAAAAAAAATCTTTACTAAGCAAATGAGTGTACATTGTCTTTTGGTATCTGAAGTCAGCAGGGAGAGGAGAGGTGTCCAACCCTGATTGGAAGCTCTATTGCCAACAAAACAATTCAATTGCAGAGCACAGATTGGTTATTTGTCTCAATCGTCCAAATAATTCCTCCTACATTCGTTCTAATTAACTTCAATTGAACTGGTTGTGTTCTAGGAAGCAGTGGTAACAGTGGTCAGTGCTCAGAAGATACTGAGGCTGATTTGATTACTTTGCCATGAATTCTATCCAATTTTCCATCCCAAGTGTTTTTAAACACCCCGTGGAGTGAGAAATGACTTTGAAACACGACATTTGAGCCATTATGTTATCTGTGAAGATAAGCCAAACCAATTATATCCCATAAAGGCAGCATTCAAGAACTCAATACAGCAAAGGACATATGGTATTTCCTTTTCTTTCATCTCAGAAGTGTGTCATGGCATTTTATGAGATTTCAAGTTTTACATATGAGGGAAAGCAAGGGCAAGAGGTGGCTCTCGTGCTTTTTCAATACTTATCGTCAGTTATTCTCAAGTACCATATTTCACCTACAACTCCCTGTTACCTATCAGCTTTGGACTTTTTAACTCAACAAAAGATGCTCTGACTCCAAACTGCCTGCAGACCTGGAAAGACTTCACTCAAGGCATACCATGGATGAACCATCCAATTCGTCCAATCTCATTCTCCCTGAGTTATTATGAGAAAACCAACTGGTTCTCATGGTCAGTGCATTGAGGACATGGACCACGGTCTCTCCAACTATTGTGTCAGAATTGTCGAATTTGAACAGAGCACCAAAAACCAAACAATGTGCGTGTTCTTGCGAAAGCAGAGGACTTTGAGAATCATTCTAGAGGTTCAAACCTGTGGGTCATTGGAATATCTGATAAAATGGAGGCTTGAGACCCCTTTAGAAGTCCTTGGCAGTGACTTCTTCCCCACACCACCCACCCCAGACCAAGTTAATCGAATTGCACCATCAGCGATGGAGAATGAGCATAGGTTCCCTGTCTGTATTTACTTTCTTCCTTTCCTTTTGACTCACGTTTTAGACAATGGCCAATAATCCAAATGTCAGGAGGGCTATCATAGCTGTTCCAATCTGATTGATCACCTGGAATGTAAGAGGTATAAACAATCCGTAGAAGTGGTCAAGGGTTCTCTGTCATCTGGACTATCTGAGAGCCGAAACACACTTGCGTATAGCAGACAATGTCAGGCTCCAAGTGTTGGATGTTTACACTCCAAATTTTGATGATATAGGGTTTGCCAACAGACTTCTGTCTTCCTTCTCTTATCTCCCTCATAATGTTAACATGACTCATCAGCCAAACATTGGATAGATCAAGTCCTAGGACTATGACTATAACCCGTTATGTCCAGAGCTTTTTCTTTCTTTATGGATCAGAAAGGATAGATAGACCCCTGGGAACGGTAAAGGGTTTTCATGCTTTGCCCACATTCATCACTCCTTTTCCCATATGGTTTTTGTTAAAGACAAAACACTTCTCCCAGATGTAGTCTCCTCAGATTATCTAGCAATTATCTCCAATCATGTTCTGTTCACACTCAATCTCTCTTTTGCCATTCTTAGGGGTGACCCTCCCCAGTGGAGACTTAACTCCTGCTACTTATCAGAACAAGCATTTTGCGATCTTAAAGCTGCCTCCATTGACAAAGTATTAACATCAACAAGTTGCCAGGAAAACATCTGACAAAGTCAAATGGAGATACTGACAGTACTCTTCCCCTGAAGCACATGCCTGCACCAGTAACACATGGTCTATATCTTTCCTGATATCACTTGAAACACACTGCAGGTTTGTCCTTTGTCTCTTCTTCTTTTTACACTATGGAGCCTCTGTCGACTGTGCACAAGATCTCCCCTGCTCTCCATCATAATAAATGTGAAGCAACAGAATACAGGGTGTACCTACTGTATATGCGGATGATCTTTTACTTTATGTGACAGATCCTACTGTAAGCATCATGGGGATCCTCTCTGTTCAGTTCAGGCTACAAACTCAACATTCAGAAAGGCGAGTGCTTCTCTGTCAATGCCCTGCCATACAGATCCAGCAAGCTAATATATCCCTTAATCTGGCTAAATCCGGATGCAAATATCTTGGAGTTAATATAACCTGCTCTCTGGACTTACCTCTTAAAGCAAATTTGACCCCCCTGCTGTCCCTGATAAAGTTTGATGGAATAATTTACCCATATCAGTGGTCGGTAAAATATAGCGTGTCAAAATGAACTTTCAATATCTTCCCCTCTTCATACCAAAATCCTTCTTTTTTTGTTCTATAAATCACGCCATTACAGCATTTATGTGGGGCAGCAGGGTTCCAAGGATTGGCAGAGCAGTGCTCCAGGGGAATTGGTCTCAAGGTGGGCTGGCCATACCTAATCTTTTGTGGTACTATTGGCAGAAACTGACATTTTGGATGCATGCAGCCCAGACAAGTAGGTGTCTGTTGGAGGCCAAATCTGGCCATTCAACATCATTTCCACCTTAAATATGCTTGTATCTCACTCCCCCATTCTGGCATACATCCAACACAATAGTTCTTTCTACTCTTAAAATCTGATCTCAGTTCTGAAGGCACTTTAAATTCAAAACCTCATCCACACTGGCCCCACTATCAAAGAATATTTTATGGGATATAAAAGGAATTCAGTCTATCAGAGACCTCTAAGAGGCTGATATAATTTCTAGCTTTCAGAACCTGAAACAAACGTGTCCATCTGGAAATGACCTTTTTCCGTATTTTCAAGTAAGACACTTTGTTTAAGCCCAAATCACATCTTTCCTACATACACCCGCAAAAATTACCTTGGGATAAATGCCCAACCAAAAGGGTATAATTTCACAAATATATAATAATCTTAAGACACTGGGCGCACATGCTTATTTTAAAACAAAATTATCTTGAATTAGGATCAAAAACTTACAGATGAGTTCTGGGATATGGCTGTTAAGAGGATATTTTCATCAACATCCTGTGCACACCTTTGCGCTTGTACAATTTTACGGTCCCGCACTGTACCAGTCAAAATTCTACTTGAATGTAGACAACACAAGTGACTGCTGCAACAACACCCCTGCAGACTGAGCTCATATGTTCTGTTTTTGTCCCAAACTAAAGCACTTCTTGCCACCCTGCACCCTTATTAGACTACTTGTATATTGTGGTCGCTCTAATGCACTAATGTTACCTCGTATTATTTACATGTCCTTTTTTCTAAAATGTTATTTTACTCATTTATTTTTATTTTCAACTGTGTTTTACTTCCTTATACGGAATCACTGTCATTGAGTGGTAAGCTTGTATCTTCATGGACTTTCAAGGTAGGAATGGGAGGGAGGTGGGGAGGTGTTTCTTTCTTAAAGAAAAGGAAAAGGAAAGGAAAAATACTACTTCAGTTGCACATTGTATGACTTGCATCTGTCCATCAATAAAAAAAACATTTAACAAAAAATGTCATTTCACTGACACCCATAAACTGTTTCTAAAGCATGAAACATTCACAATTGTGATAGCTTTCTGAGCGCTACAGAAAATTCACAAACGGTAGTAGACAGTGAACAATCTAATCAATATTTCATTAAAGCAACTATTTCTGAAGCGAAAGAGGGACAATGACATAGTGCAACAGCTGGCCTTGAGGAGGCACAGCCACATATACACACACATGCTGCATGTACTGAACACACTAAAGCTGCAAATAATGGTTGCTATCTCTGTGGGGCATAAGCCGGGAAAGAATCATGCATTTGGTCATGCGTGTGTGTGTGTTCATGCGCATGTGTGTATCTGTCAGCAGCTAATCTTGCATGCGACCGGACCCATCAGCCTAATAAATTTTGTGCACATTTATAACTGGGAGCTCAAAGACTTCTCATGGTTGCGGTGCTTCACAATTTTTAAAAAGCCTATTTTATTGATTGATGACTCCTTTCGCCTCTTAACCAGTCAGTAGTAATCTACAATTAACTCTTTAAATTGTGTTTTTTGTCTGCCTGACAGTCCAAAGAGGGAAAATATTTAATTGAATTCTTTGTTAAATAAAATAAAACTGGTATAAAACAACGATATACAACAGGGATAGCAGCAAGTCCTCATATTTGTGAAGCTGGAACCAGAAATCGTTTGGCATTATGGGTTATATTATAGGTTAAGTTTTTATGAATCAGCTATTAAACAGATTAATTATTTCAGCACTAGTACATACTCACACTTAAAATGTGTCTTCCACACAAGCGATTTCTCTCTCAAAAGACAAATCTTCTTACATTACATGTCCATCATTCGTGTTTTAACTTAGACCAAAACAATTTCACATCCGCAGGACTAGTCCGTCAGGACGGGTCAGAAATTCATTCAGTCTTTAGCACCAGATCTTGACTCATTGCTGCCTGTCTACTTTACAAGGCTTGGACTGACACTTACATTCCTCCACTGCAGAATTTCTAGTCTAAGTTGTCAGGAGTCTTGACAAATTGCTTCATAACCAGCCAGTCAAAAAGCAGCTGTTGTCATAGCTGTGAGACATCAGCATGAATAGCAGCAAAAGAGCATTTTCTGCAGTTCAGAACTGTCCAGAGATACACGGTCGCTTGCCAACAGCCTTCCTGTTAAATTATTATCAGTACCTGTGTACTGTCATATGCTGAAGCGGTTCAAAAGACAAAGCTCCTCAAGAAGACATCAGTCAGGGTTGATATAAATTTTACACGTCTGTTATTCTTTGTGATTGAAATTACAAGGATGAATGTATAATGCTTGGTGATGGTTCAATATGATAGCACGGTCCTTTCAGTCTCCAACTGAAAATTACTTCTCATAAAAGCAAATCATGTAAAAACGACAATGAAATTACTAAATATAATATCATTTGTGTAATAGGGCTGTAATCTTTTTCCTATTTTTATAGACATTTTGCCCGTTTATTCAAAGTAATATTTTATTGTTTTCAAAAGATTCCTCAGCTGATGAGCGACATGTTTTCCCTTTTCTCATCATTTAAACATGTGAATTACATTCAGAGGAAAAAATGGTGAGCAGATGCACTCGCTGTAACACTTTCCGGGGATGCGTGGCACGAACTGCAATCATGCCTTAGTTTGCTTTCTTATTTTATATTAGACATATTTATCTAAAGGGTCATGCAGCATGAACATAGGCATATAGGTTTTTTGGCACCAGCAGTCAGGCACAAACACTACAGAAATGATTCTCTAACCCTTATAATGTAAGAGAATGGCCCCCAAAGTATTAAAGACAAGCATTAAGATTTAGAGGACAAGGATTAGATGGTTTCACACCGCCAGTGTAAGCATTGTTGCTGTTAATTTGCACATTTTCCAGCATAATTTCCTCTAAGTAGGTTATTTACAAACCCATTGACAAGTCATTACTTTACCAGCTAAATGAAGTGCAGATTTTATAAGGCGAGAAGGTGATTGAAACAGATTCACTTCCAGAACTTTCAGAGCTTTCACATGTTTTCTAGGTCACGTTATCTGAGCTGTAGAGTCGAAATTTACTTAACAAGTTACTTAACGAGAAGAATCTGAACTGCTGACAGCGTGAATTATTACAATGGATTACACAGTTGCCATGAAAATCTTACTAAACTTATGTTGTATGAATAATGTTATAGTTTTTCACTTTAAATCCCTTTTTATACCAACAAAGTGTAAATATATCAAGGCTAATATGAGAGATATATTTTAGCCTTCCTGAAAAGGTACAACTTCCAAACGGTCCCCGTTGGCTGAACATCCATTTCATGACATGATTAACTGCTGAGGAACTCAGCTCAACGCTGACACAATAACACAATAGAATCACATCAGTGCAGCCTGACAAAGATATCAGCGCCATAAAAACCCTCATTGATTTGTAATACATCAATCACAAGTCAACTATAGACCAAGAACGACAAGCTATTGATTGGCAATGGAAGAGGAATGGCTGTTACTCACTTAGCAAAGATCCACTCAGGCCTGAGAAGGTTGTTCAAAGCGGGGTTAACATGTAAAATGATATGCGTTACTAGAATTACCTGCTTTTCTCTGCTGCTCATGATAGTGCAACCCTGAGGGCTGATAAAGTATTTTTTTTATCACTGTGACTCTCTGTACTTTGTATGGTCATTATTATTTGTATAAAAAGAGTTAAATAAATTAGTTTTCAGTGAAATTAATGAACTATTAGGCCCAGTGGTATGCAAGTTTGAAAGTGAAAACAAGGTAGGGTAAAAGGCATGCCAGCGAACAACTGAAAGCGAGCCAAACGTTTCATTTATCTGTTTGTAAAAGTTCTGGAAAGATATTTAAATTGGATGTACTTTTCCAATTATTTGATAACAATCCCTTGTCAAAAAGTCTTTCGACAATTCTTAGAATCCTTAAGGAATCAAATCGGAATTTATCTTATTTTGGAAGCAATCCTCCAAGATTTATAGCCCAAAGACGGATCTTTGGGCCAAATTCTCCCCTGCTCCAAATTCGTTTTGGCACTCCGAGGGTTCAAGAGTAATTTTGAGATAACTTCCCATATTAATAAAAGACATGATGACATAAGACCTAAGAAGCAATTATTTACTCATTAAATGGGTTAGCAGGTTGGCCTAAAGCTGCAAAGGCTAATTAATAAGGTAGTTGGCTCAATCCCTAATGGGAGGCTGTATTCCCTCTGTGAGCCAGTGACTGAGGGCTTCCAAGTGTTACTTCTTTAGAAAAACACTGATATAAAGTCATTGACAAAGGCCCTTGACCCCAAACTCATCAAGACACGATGTCTTAAAATGCAAATAACGGATACTGTGCTCTGATTACGGGCTGGAAAGTAACACTACTGATACGAAGGTGGTGTGTGGGCAAAGATATACTCCAGCAGCCAAGGTCCTGTTTTCAACTCGTTAAGTGCTTTTTAATGCTGTCTTCAGTGAAAAACTTCCAAAATTGTGTGCAGAGCGGTGCAGCGCTCAGTGCTTCAATACAAGTCCATCATAATTAAAGAAGTTGCACAACAATCCAAATGTTCGCAGCTATCTTCCATCAGGGTGGTTAATAAAAAGTGGTGGAATAAAATGTGGTATGTTGGAGAGTTTAATGACTCTAAGGCTTACTGTAAAGAATGAGGCTTATCCTTAAGGCACAATAGGACCAAAGCCAATCACTGATTGATCCACTGAGTGTTGTCCGTGTAGCCAAAGCCTCTAGAGCTTACTCCTCAGTGCCAAAAACTGTTAAAAACATATCAATAAGCCACACTGGGTGACATGTTTGTTTCATGAACATGGCCACATGGCCTGTTGTTTATTACTGCTTTAAATACGGCTGCACCAAGCATTCCCAACAAATGCAGCATTTACTCCTGTTTTGTTGTCATTTGCGAAGAAAGAAAAAGAAATTTGAATAATTTCTTTAAAAAAAAAAAAGTACAAGTATATATTTGTGACCCGTTTTTAAAGGCTTACATCTTCGGGAGGAGCCAGTGGGCGACAGACGGGAAGAAGCCAAGTATTTACAGACAGTCTAACGAGTTGTTGTTGTTGGTCTTTTCGCATTCCTTGTTGACAATAAGAAAAATGCAGAACATCTGCACCCTTTTCCTTAAATTAACTTAACCAACTTAAAACCTTGTAAAACTAATGCACGCCTGTCTCATACTGTGGTCACATCATCCAGAATAGTGAAAAAATGCCACTTTTCTGTCATCAATAGCACATCAAATATCTGTGTCACAGGTCTGTGGTCATATTTTTTGAATCAGTCAATTCATATTGAGCTTGATTGGGGTTTTTTTCCTGTGTTTTCATATGAGTTTTGCATGCATCTAGAAAACACATAAAGAGACATCTCCTTTAAGTGCATTAGCAAGTGTTCTTTAATTTCATCTAATTACAGAATGTTTATTTATTATGGGTTGTTTGGTCTTGAGGACAAAATGAATGAGCATATAAGTCATAATTAATGCTGTTTGATTTTTCTTTTTTTTGCTGCAATCTAGTGTTCTGCAGTTTTCACATGAACAAATTCAAGTAGATTTTCTGCAACAGAAATAAGTTCTCGATATAGCTCTGCACTACAGCCTTGAGAATGGCCCTACAGTCACTGTGCTTAAGAGCCAATTATGTGTCTGCCAGTAATACAATGACAGAAATAATTTAATCCCTACCATCATACACAGTGGCTTGGCAGACAAACTGGAACGGCACCACCATCGCAACTTCAAGGGCCGGTGTCCCATAGCAACACCAGGGAGTATAAAAATGAAATAAAAAATAACAGTTAATCAGCCAATCCATCAAACAATTTGAATCCCACCTCGGCATGCTGAGGTTACCCCTCCCCAGATACTTATGTGTCTTATCAGGCCTTCTCAGGCATCGGGGAATAGAGAGAGAAGAAGAAAAGACCGACGTGGCCCTGCCAATGCTGGAGAAAGTGCCTCTTCTTGCTCTCTTATGCGTGAAGAGGAATTTAAATCTCCAGAGTAATACCTGTGGTTTTGTGATACATTTACCAAGACGTTTTCTCTTCTTAAGACATCTCAAACCCCCCTTAAACATCTTTTGAAGATGTTCAGGGATCAGAATTTGCAGTCGTGGGATCCAGTGTACTGGAAAAATCCTGGAGTTTTCCATGTGGCAGCACTCCATTTTCAGCAGAATAGTCCAGCATCTGCCTCGTTTTCTATCATGCTTTCATAGTGGCTTTATTATTACTCGGACAATTCAGACACACCAGTAGGCTGTCATCTGGACCTTAGCCACTTGGAAATCAGATTTAAAGTATGTAGTGGTCTAGATGCGAGCTGCAATTCAATTCAAAATTGTCATGCAAGTACAAGACTGCTGCTTTATCATTAGACACACTCAGTCATAAACAGAGTAGCAGAACAGCACTGTGTGGTTAATGCTTCAGCCCCATCCTCTGGATCAGAGGCACAATTACATTGTGATTGGCTTAGCTGAATCACTAAAGCTTCTGATGAGCACCGTTCTGTTGCCTCCCTTTGTCTAAACAGCATTTTCCCCTCGCAGCAGAGTGACTTTAATAGACCCGCAGTATGCGGAGTGCATCTAAATCCTTTACCGAGATGTTTAAATTGATCAGTTGTGACAACAAAAAGAGCAGTGAGGAGTGATTTCGATAAATGGAAAGAGCAGCAGAGAAATGTGTGTAATAGAATTAAGGAACCTTGTCCCAGATGTAACTTTGCAGGGACTTTTAATGTATTTTTTTTCCGAGTTAATCCCCAAGTCCATTCTTTTTCATTGATGTGCTCGGGGGTGTTCTTTGTTCAACTCTATTCAGATTGATTCCTGTGAGACGAATCTCCTTTAAGTGAAATGAAGAATAAATAAGACTAATGCCTTATTTCCTGTTGCCATTTTTCATATTCAGCAAAACAAGCTACAACTTATTGCATCATTTATCATAACACTGCTGCATACAAAGGAGTACATTAGACCTTTCTACATATACTAGAGTACAGTGTAAAATGGACATACAGACTGATTAGGTTGAGATTATACATTTTCCTGTATTGTTTTAAGACAGATGTTGGTAATATCCTGGAAAAAAAATCGTCAATTCACACTTTTTACATATCAGAGAATGAAAAATATGTCTGGACTGCATGCCATTGAGGGAGAGTTACTCAAACACTACTGATGCTAGCCAAAACAGATCTGACAAAAGGTTGGCTGTATAATGTAAAAAAGGAAAAACAGAACACAAAGGCTAAGGAAATACTGGACTTGCACCAAATTAAGTTCAGGAAAGCTTTCAAATATTTCATGGTACAATTACCTTAAATCAAACTTGAAAGCAGATGTTGCTGAGCACACTGTGTCCTGCTGTACACACAAAAAAACAGGCTCTTTATTCTTGGGGTATTGAGTTCTTGTAAAAGCAGACAGAATGTTCAGCGGGTTGTAAGTTTCTTCCAAGCATTCATCCACCCACAGGCAGGACTGGATCATGACAACAAACCATGCTGTGGTCCACACTGTACAGTATTCTCTCCTATGAATCTTGCCTATTTCTCCCCTGGAGCTGCAGTGTACATGACATCTAACTGGGCACCATCTTCCTGCTTGTTAGAAGTCTGACTGTTAGTTCGAAGTGCATGCATGGATTTATCTTTAATCCGGCATGTCTGACAGTCTGTTCAGCAAGCTTCAACTAAATGAAAAAGCAAACACTGAATGGCCTCAAATCCTAGTTTGCAGGAGTCTCAAACATTCAATCACAAATAATACAGCTGTATCTAAGCTCCTGAAGCCTCTGTAGATGGCTGACTGACTATGCAGATTTGCTAACATGATCTCAAGAGCTGACATGACAGGATGTTTTAGAAAAAATAAAAAATGAACGGTTTATACAGCGGATCAGCTCAAATGAGGTCTTGTTATTGAATGACATTGGCATTTTTAATGTATGTGCATAGTATGTAGAACTCCATATATGATAGTGTATTGACAAGAGGGGTTTTATATACAGTAAAATGCAACGTTGGTGTTTACGTGACTTTCATTTTAAATCTGCCTGAATACATGAGCACTATGAGAAGCCAGGGGGCGCTTTTTATTCTCCCCCCTCAACATTTCTGAGCAAAAAAGGTTTTGCCAAACTTTAAGATTTTCTGGCTGTATAGCTTTTTTTGACTTTTTAACTGTAAAAGACTAATTGTAAAGAATATTTAAAATATGAAAGGGTACTCCATAAAAAAGACGTAAATAATCATTTTGGCCTATTAATGTAGCAACTTTCTATTTTTATGCTATTTTTATGATTATACTAAAATAAAAACATCATAATGAATTCAAAAAGGCATGCTTACAATGGTTGATATTACCGCTGCAATACCGCATATAAATTAATTAAACGTAGATTCACTTGAAGAACAAGATAGAAAACTTATAAGTAGCAGTCATTTATTTAATGAATGAGTAGTGAATAGCACAGCTGGTCACTTAACGTGAGAGGGAGAAGGTGTGCAAAATAAATTAGCAATTAGCTAGGTAATTGGTATTTCTTGGCTATGCTTTAAAGGTAAATAAATTGGACAATTCTCAGGATATTTTGTAACTTCATGGAAAAAAAAACTTTTGGTTGGAGTACTTTATTAGCTAGTGTTGTTTGATAGATTTAGGTTAACTTTTCTCTGAAGACAGATCTGTTCGGGGGAATATTTCGTCTTGTGCCAGCCATCAGTGAGGTTTTTTTCTTCTCGTGGCTGACAGCTGGTATCGCAGCTTACTTAGCTGACATCTTACCTCAGTCATCGCCTTTGAAAGTTGACTTGTCTTTCAACAGACCTGTCAATGCTACCATCTGAACCTCTCCGTTTGCAACTGTGTTACAAAGTCAAGTCTCTGGACAGACCTTCACACCATCTGTTTTGGACACCATGGAAGAAGTTACAAAAAGAGCTAATTGACTTTTCAAGATAATGAGAAAAACTCTTGGGATTTACAGTGGACTTTTGAAAGAAAAAAAAATCCAACAGTACTGAGATGATGTTTCCTTCAGTAAACATAGCCATGAGCTGTTCGTCCTAAGCATCTCCAACATCAGCAGACCCATGAAGAATTTCAAGCTCAATGTCAAAAATGAATCATTTACATTTTGTTGTGTGTTTGAACAGAAATAAAGTCCCCAGATCATGCCATCATACCTGGATTCTCATGTGGACATTTCTTGTCCAATTTGTCCACAATGAAAGAGCAAAAATTGGTAAATCTCAATGTAAAGGATAAGATTGTATTTATTATTATTTCTACTCATAGCAAAGAATGTGTTTCCCGTCATTTATATTCAGAAACATCAAAACTTCAACAATATCATTTGTTTGGTGGTACCTCTCTGGCCTTGAACATGGCCAAATGGATCAAATTTCTGGCGTAACAGGTGATAACAGTACCATGTTTGGGTATGAAAGGGGCATAGGGGACTCAGTCATTCACAAGCAAGGATGGAGTGAGGTTCACCACTTTGTGAACACATGATTGGATAAAATTACTACATGGGCTCGGGAACACTTTTTAAAACCATTGCCGGCAAACACAGTTTGTTTGCAAATGATTACATTCTGTTTTTATCTATATTCTACATAGTGTCCCAACTTTTTTGGTTGTACAAAATGTCCTGCTCAGCACATGTTGTTGTTACAATACAAAATGTTTATGTGCAGCAAAAAAAAGCTTTTGGCTGATATATCATTATTGCATTGCAAACTCTGACATATCTGTCTCGGTATCTGCCTCAAAAATCCAGTATCACCAGGGCTACAGTCTGAATCACCGACCGTGCATTGCAACATTTTGTCAGCAGCTGTCAATCACAACCCAGATATTGTCCATCAGGTATTATGTACAGCAGAGTAGAGGTTTGGATATCCACACATGCACTGCTTGAGATGCCACTGCACTCACCCATACTGACATTGCATATGCCCTCTGAGACTGTTATGAAGGACATAATGAAAGAAGTTGAAAGGACATCGGTGATTGATGAAGTTATTATTAAAAAGCTATTCTTTTAGCAGCTGTTCTTTAATTTCGATCAATAACACAGGTGAAAGTAATAATACTCTCTTTCGCTGTCATCCATTTTCTCCCCGTCAGATACCCCTGTCAAAATCACACTAGGACTTCCCATTGTTTAAGGAAAAACCAATGAATAAAATATAAGTGAAAATTGTATTTTTCATATGAATAATGTAAAAGAGGGCACGTTGTCGGCGTCCACGTCTCAAGGTTAGACTATATTGTTAGTTTCCCCGTGTGGCCCATGCTTTGTTCTTGTTTGGTACAAAATGAGAGGATCCAGTTCTATCAAGTTTTCTGTTCTGAGGGACACTTTGCTTCCTCTGCTGGAATATGTTTTTCCAGGAACTTGAAAGACAAATTCCAGACCCAGCGTGAGGTATGTAGTGTCAAGGCAGCACCATATGGTATGACTTGGTAAGCATGCCAAAACTTTTCACCACAGCCCCGTTTCCTTCATTCTGTCACGATCAACTGATTCTTACCAGGAGGTAAATCGAAGGAGATGGGGAAGGGACTGATGATACAATGGAATAGATTTATATGCCTAAATGATTGAAGACGACACTTAACTGATGACTTCATGCCAAAACTGTTCTCCAAGGGAATTTTAGCTTGATGTGTGACTCGTGATCAAAATCCAAACCATTAAGTATAAAGGTTTACATCCATCATTTGATCAGTCTTTGATAGGTCGATAATCTCTCCATTGAGCAGCAGGTATGAGTGAACTGTGTTAGACAGTCGTGCAATTTATTTTTATGAACAGCATCCAGCAGGGAAAACAAGGAGTGGAGTGCAGATTTACACAGGACTAAAACTGAACTGCCACAGTATGATACATACTCAGTGAAAAAAAGACTTTTCTGGGCTTCTGTATTGATTGCATTCTATAAAAAAGGAGCAGACAGACAAATAAAGTAATCAATCATGATGTATTTGGGCTACAGTGTATTTCATTACAAAGGGGGTCATCTTCTATTTCCTGCATTCCTGTTTACTGTAGAAAACAAAACCTTTAGCTACATGCTTCTTTCAGAACTGACATTTTTATGTTTTGATGATTTATATCTGTCTGAGGTGTAACCTATATCTTTGACTGAGTCACATTAAACTCACATTTTGGTCAACAAGATATCTGTCAGTGCTTTATGTGCCCTTGAAAGTATTTTTATCTCATGGACTTAATCTATGTTTTTTATTGTTGATATTATCATCAGCTTATTGTACTATTTGCCAGTTGTCCATCATGTGTTCACATTAAATGTTATAATGTGTAAAGAATTATGAAACTTATCCAAATTTGAGAGCAACTGCCTGGGAATAAACTTTCTTTCTTTCTTTCTTTTTTTTAAATGTATGAACTGATGAGGACCGCTGCCTGAATGCACAATTAGCTTTGGTCTCTGGCTCAACTATCCCATTTTGGGAAGAGTTGCGGTGCTCAGCTGAGATCTTCAGATCCTCTAAAAGATCAGCCTTTGTGGAGCATATACTTTGGACGATCCAGCCTTTGAATTGAGACAATATTTGGATTTTCAGCTTTCTTCAGTTTTTGATGTGCTTTGTTAACATCACTTCAGTCAGACACACCAAGCAACTGCCTGATTATTGTAGTTGTGCAGCAGAGGCTCTGTTCTTGCGAAGCCCTTCTCATTTGAGATTTAGCTCAGTAAGTGTGCTGACTACTCTCAGATGAACATGCAGCAAGATACTACAAGTAACTTTATACAAGAAAAATACTCTACAACAAATATAGATGTATAAAATTCATGTTGCTCCTTCAAGCAATCAAGGTGCTCTCGCTGGCTTGAAAATGAACCAAATTCATCATCAGTAAAGCACATAAAGCCAGTGCTTTGAATATGTGGAGAAAATATGTGAATGTAACTTCAAATTGTATTACAACAACCATGTTTCCATGTGGCCAATATTATATCATGTCATAAGTAATGCCATTTATGTCCCTAAACCAATACACTTTACTGTCCTCTACACCTGGTTTGCAGTGACAAAATAGGAAACCCTTCAAAACAATGAGGGATAATTAAGTATTAGCAAGTAAAAATTAGCCATATCCCACAACTGATATCTGATATACCAGCATGAAGGAATAATGCATCTGCCAAACAGAAACCAAATAAAATAGCTTAGATGTGACATTTTTTTTCCAATCAATACCTTTGAAAATAACTATGCATCGCGAGGCTGACATGCAGATGCATTAGGCTAGTTTGATAGAGAGGCAGACAGAAGACCCCATGACATCAATTCCAAGCAGACCTTGCAACAAATTCACGCCTTTAAAAAACTATGTCAAGCAAACGGCAGAAGAGCTAAAATGGGAAGAAACAGCCAGCAACGAGGGCATCTTAGTCAGCTTGCTGACATTTGCCGAACGCAAACACGTTGACCTGAGCCAAGACATTTAGTGAAAGCACGAGCAGCAGCACCTGTGACTGTAAAAGCACAAGCGGCGAACACTTACCTTGGTTTCCTGGCATCTCCGCAGTGAATGAACCCCTTGAGAAAAGTCACCACGATCCCAAGCTGCTAACAGCATCGACAGGATTCAGCTTCTGCCCTGAAGCGGTCAAGTCTGAGCACTCTGGTGTGAATAATGGAGACAACCAGCGAAAACTGCCAGGTTACAAAGGCCACCCTGCACACCTGTATGATTGGATGTTACTAGTTCAGTGAGTGCTGTCAAGTCCACCTGCTCATTTTAGATTCTCAATGCTCATTAAGTTCTTTTATGGAAGAATGTTGAACCTATAAACTCACCGGAAGGAAAGTGGACATCTCAGGAATCTAGGAGAGAAAAAAAAGTCACTGTCAGCCATATGAAGCAAAATCTGAAAACATAATTCCCTTTAAAGTCAATACACCTTTCTGACTTGGCAGAGCAGGAGCCGCACAGGTGAAATAATTATGTTAATGAGGACTTAGTTCCTTTATGTGTCCCAGTACGCTATAGCATTTAGCTAGCATGCACAGGACCCCAACCAGCTCAGCTGAAAGAAATCCTTGATTAAACTTGTGCTATTCCTGCTGTGACATGTCAAAATGACTTATGTAAAGATGGTGAATAAGTTTCCACTTAGCATAGCAGCTATTTGACGTTGATATGCTGACATTTAGCATATAAAATTAGCATGATAGCACACATTAGCCTGCATACATGAAAGTTACATTAGCATGTTACATGTATGTGTTTAGTGAATAATGTTTGAAGCTATAAATTTACCACAATGTTATTAATGATTACACGGTAATGTGTTGCTAACAAATGGAGTCTGCGCCGTCAGCATGAAATTTGTCTGAAATTTAACCATTTTCTGTCTATTTTCCTAGCTTAGCTTCATTCTCATTCAGTCAATGCTAGCTTTTATATTTATGACATTACCAGCCACTTCAAAATGTTAGTTCTCATAATTACATAATACTGCAAATAATTATGGACTCAAAATAATAAAGATTTACTTCCCAGTGTATGATATATATTATTTTTGAGTAAATTTCCACAAAGACACACGTGTTGAAAGAGCTTGGACCAGAAGTCTGGTACTGTATATGCTTTAGGCATTGCTAAAACACATATACCACAGTCACCTGTATTTTTTGGTTATTTCTATTATAAAGTCAAATACCACAAGTGTAAGATGGATTTTGTCCTGCTCTGAAGTATTTGTACTGTTCCTTTAATGAAGCTCCCGCCCAGTGAACACGTGACACAACAAGGAAGTTTAAATGTAACGTTCAGTAAACCAGAAGTGTAGCTTCTGTTTTTCTTTTGGGAATAATCTTAATTAGATGTTACGTGTAGCAGCCTGCGCTGTTGGGCAGTCTGCTGGGACATTACGCAAAGAAGAGGGAATCACATTAGCAGTCCTCTGTGTTGTGGTATTGCTCATATAACGTTTGGTCGGGACAAAATGTTAATATCGCTCCTGATTTCTGCTTTAACGTCACTGGTTCCTCTTGGGCATACATCGCTACCTCTCGTTATCAACACCTGGCCATTCAAGAATGCAACAGCTGCAGGTAGGACGTGCGGTGACTCCCTGACTGCGTGTTTACACGGAACTGCGTCAAAAGTTTCAGTCGGGCTGGAGATCAGTCATGTGATACCAGGGCCAAACTCTGCAGACATGGAAGTAACGCCACCCAAAACCCAGTGGTGGGAGAAGTACTCACTTTCTTTCCCTACTCAACTACAAATAAAAGTCCTGAATGCATACAAAACCTCATGGAAAGGAAAAACTGCGTTGGCTGCAAAATTTAATGATTAATCAAAAGCGAAAGCGCTCATTGTTGCATCTGTCAGTGTTTTATATGTGAGGTTTTAGGATTAATACCACCAGAGCTACTTTATATTCTGTTGGGTAGTTTAATCTACAGCAATACATCATATTCTATAAGATCATCAGATTTCTGTGGCTTTGCTGTCCTGTGAGATTGTCAGCTTAGTACATACGACCACACACATGCTTTTCACTGGACTGAATGCTATGAAACATGTCAATCTGAAAATAACTGAAGCTGTGAGACAAATGTTTTAGAGTAGAAGTATAAAATGTAAACAGTCAAGCAAAGTATGTCAAATTTGAACAAGTGCAGCACTTGAGTAAATGCCACCACTGGCAAAAAGAAGTATTAGTTTACATTGTTTTGAACATTAACGTATCATTTCTGCGTTAAATAATTACAATAACTGCACACTGTATTGTACTCTTTCCCTTGTTTAGACCTAAAAACAGTAGTTTGGTCAGCAGATGAACGATTAGTATTAGTGTCACAGCAAAATGGCATTTTCAATCTTTAATGATCTCAAAAGTGTTTTTTAAAAAGATGTCAAAATATAAATTTATATGCTTGGAAAAATTCTCCCAATGCTGGTTACTGAGCCTCGCAGTCAAATGATTGTATACAAACCGTGTACAATTATTTAAGTTTACAGAGAAGGCAGTACCAGGTGAGCCGTGACATTTGAGAGAGAAGCAGAGGTGGGATATCACCCGTATTCTGTTGACAGCCTGATATGATTTGTTATTCTGGGATATCATCTGAAATGCATCTACTTTAAATTCTTAAATAACAGCTACTTGTCAGACGGTCGTGTTGGTTGCAGAGCAGCGGTTGTAGTTTTTAATGTTTTTTTCATCTCATTCCTGATTAGAATTCCGGCGGATTGTTTGGAGCTGGAAGGATTAGTCCGTCGACAGAAAATTAATTGGCAACTATTTTAATAATGGATTCATTGTTTGAGTCATTCATCAATTAAATATGTCAGCCATTCCCCAGGTCCGGCTTCTCAAACGTGCTTCCCTCTGTCATATGTGACAGTAAATGAGATCTCTTCAGGTTTTGGGCTGCCAGTCAAACAAAAAAACAGTTTAAGACATCTCCTTTGGCTTTGAGAGACTGTGAAGGGCATTTTTCTCTGCTTTCTGTCACTTTATAGACCACATGATTAATCAGCTAATGAAGAAAATGATCAGCAGATTGATGGATACTGAAAATAATTAGCTGCAATCCTGTTTGTTTCTGTCTTAATCTTAACGTTTATTAATGGCTGCAAGATTGAACCGACCAATTTTCCATCACCTGAAGAGACAGACAGTGAAAGAGTGTGTATGTGTGTGTGTGTGGTGGAGTGCAATCCCTGGCAGGCTCCATAACCAGTATTATCAGGATTTCCCCCTCACACTATTATAAAGTACTTTTTTTTTGGCTGTATACTTGTGGCTCCACACCAGCTTAAGCATACCAGTGTGTAAGATCAGAGTCGTAGATGGGGGAGAGGAAATAGGCAGAACCCACTAGGCTTCATACGTAAGTGCCATTGCCAGGAGTGCCTCCACTCTATTTGATTTCCTCCAGGATGATACATTGGACATGTTCAAATTGAAACTGAAAATATTTCAGCATTTTTTTTGTGACTTATCTGTCAAGTGGATTTCCACCAGGTGCACAGCTTAACACGAAAAAATGATAGAGCTGGTGTTCAAAACATCTCAAGCAACACATCAAACCCGCAGGTGATTAAATTCACCTAAAAAATCTCACCATTTGATAGATGGATACCCTTTAATTTATCAGATGTACATCGCCTCTTTTCCCCCAGGTGGGTATGAAAATGAAAAATGTACCCAGCTATCTGTTCTGCGGGTAGATATTTAAAAGTGTAGTCTGTGAGCCACCACTATTGATCCGCCCATGCAGATCTTTTTTCCCTTTGGGGGCTTACAGGAGCAGCTGACAATAGCAGGCTAATCTCCTCTTCCATTCTGCTTCATTTTCTAAGTGAAAAAGATTGTAATGCTGAGTCTGATATATATATATAAAAAAGGAATTATATCCGGAGACATGAGCACTTACCAAAGATGGCAGAAGAACTGAATTTAGAGATGGATAATTCAGAAATGATAAGAGGAGGAATTTGTGGTAGTATCCCGCTGAACACAGTGCAATGGTCTGAGAATTTAGTGGCAAGCTGGTGACAGTGCTACCAGTTGGTATTTTGATCCCCCACGGGCACTTGGGGGATCAGTGACCAAATGCTTGTCAGCAGCTCACGTTCACCGTTTACGAAGAATCCATCGCACTGGTCATCAATCTGAACCTTAAACCCATCTGCCTAGATATGTAAAGCAGGCAAGCAGATTTAATTATTTACCCTACACATTTAACAGTTTAAAATCACAATCTCCAAGCGAGCACAGGCGAGCCGGGAGATTTATTATTGTTGGACGTTGAAAAGATAAAAATAGATGAATCTTTTGAACCCTAATTCAGCGCAGATTTATTGCATATTACACTCAACCGAAGCAATATCTGGTTTGTGCGATCAGGTAATTTAACATTAGCTGTCACCATTGTTATAAAACAGGACGTTAAAATGTGTCACATTAATGTTTCCTCAGATCAAACTTTCTTCCTCAGCCTGGCTGTCAGTCGGGTTTTTTTTTTAGTTAAATCTAGATTTGCAGTGGCGTTACCTCCGTCTCCCAGGATGAGGAGAAAACTAATATCATTTGCCTGTCGCACTGTTTACTTCCTCTCCTGGGTATAACGTCTGTTTTGCAGCATATCACTGCCTGGTTGTTTCACTGTGTTTAGCGTGGGGTACCCTGCAGTCCGGTGGATCAGCGCTGGATGCAGTGGAGAGAGGCTGCGCCCGCTGTGAAGTGGAGCAGTGTGATGGCAGTGTAGGCTATGGCGGGAGCCCAGATGAGTCTGGAGAGACCACGCTGGACGCCATGATCATGAACGGGTAAAGCATGGAACTCTGCTGTTATTAAAAGCAAAAATAGGAGATGACGTAGAAAGATAGATGGAGTACTTTATTGCGCCCCTAAAGGAAATTACAGCAGCAAGTCATATACACAACTTACACTAAGCTGACATGGGTGAGTCAGAAAAAAAACAGTTTTAAATGTGCATAAAAACTACCATACTAGATAAAAAAAATAATAATAATGCAAAACATTGCTCAAAATACATTCAGAATAACGATAAGATGGAGCTCTCACAGTGCAAAATGAGGGTGAATGTGCAGAGTCCCTCAGAAGATAAGCCTCCTCTGCCTGCACGGAGGGAGTCACTGCACGCCATTTTTGCCGCGGTAGCAATGACTTCCTGTAGCGGTCCTTTCTACAGCGCCGTTGAAGAAGCCTCCAACCGAAACCACTCTGCTGCGCGATTAGCAGGTCGCGCAGGGGACGCGAAGTGTCGTCCATTATGTTGAGCAGTTTGTGCAACATCCCTCACATGGTAAAAATTCTTTGCAATGAGGCATAATAAGGCAGTAAAAATCGGCAGCATGGAAAATGTGCAATGTGTGCAACCTGAAAGCAGCTGTGTAAGCCCACTTTTACTTTGGTAAATCTTATGTTTTAGCACATTTAGTAGAAGCTTTTAGTGAACCGAGAAACGTTTGTGGCCGTTTTTTCAAATCAGAAATGAAGTATGTTTAATTGAAAATGCCCTAAATCTTGACCAGTCTAATTAGGAACCTGCAGCTGTCAACATATTGTACAACCGTCTTACAATTTGTTCTGGTGTTGCATCTTTAACATTTAGAGCAATAACCGACTGACCTTTCCAGCCAGCCTCTCTTTAATAAAGCACTAATTAAGATTCTCATTAGGATCTGAAAGCTTGCCAGTTATTAAGTCCTTGAGTGCAAACATTTACACACTCGGAAGTTATCGTGGGAGGCAAATGTCAGCTCATGACGACAGACAAAGCAGCAAGCTGTTTGTTATTACTCTGCGGAATGTTCCTTCTTCCATTCTGCAGGAAAATTGACTTTTTTTGGTTACATAGTCATGAATACATTGTGGGGAGAAGATAGTCTCCCTCGCAGAATCCAATATAGCCGCATAAGAAATACAGCAGCGGCACATTTTGGCCGAGCACAAGAATCGAAACACCTGCACAGTTTAATGCAATCCAGAAGAACGGCGCCGCAATGAATACGAGTTGTGTAAAAACTTAGAAAGTTACATGCAATGTTCAATTTTTGATATCGTGTCTGGGAGAATATGGCAGGTCTAGAGACTTTAGTTTGCTGTGGTGGATAAATATTTGAAGCTCTCTCTCTCTATAATGCAACTCATTACATCACCACCACAAGCTACAGCCTCAAAAAAAGAAGCAAGATTTCGGCCATCTTTACTCTGACACAAACAAACCTCTGAGCATCGTGCTGCAGGTTTAACAGATGCATTTATTACAGGCTGCTTCATAAACTGCATCACAGTGTAAAGAGGGTTTTTATTTTTCTGTGTAATTAGCTAATTCATATCAGCCATTGGGGACTGCTATGTTAGCCTGAGTAGCACTTTAAGAGCTTGACTCAATGCACTAATTAGCTGATCTCAACCACAATTTGCAAGAGGTACAAATAATATCTAAACACGGCTTCTGAAACAAAATGACACTGCTTCCATCACCGCTGGTCTGATTTGCTTAATCATCTATGTTATGGAAACTATTTCTGTTGATCACTGGCCAGCTAGTTATCACGGGGGTGGAGCGGCGGGTGTGTGGGGGAGGGGGTTAGAGGCTTGCACCTGTTGTTGCAGTCTGCACTAGTCACAGCTCTGGTTTGTACAGGAGACAGATTACCTGCCGCCTCTTTAAAGGTGCCCTGTGGAGTTTTCTTGTAAACAAAGAAAAGTTATGTTCACATTCAGTGCCGCCTGAACACATCGTGTGCATCCTTGAGGTCTAACAAATGTGACGAATGCATTTCCCTCCTCGTGAAATGTTTGCCTAGACGATTTTTCTTGAAAGTTTGGGACCTGCGTCGGGCTCCTGTCTCCTGTCTCCTCCTCGCTCCGTGACCTAGAAATCGATCTCGGGACGCCGTCTTCCTAAAATGTATCTCGAGGGAAGAGGAGCGAGGAGGAGAGAAGAGGCGTGAGGCGTCACACACAGCTAGAATATGCAAACGTGGCGGGAGCAGGACTCTTAGTGATGCTTCTATATTCATAAGTTGTATTAGTTATTTAAGAAAGATCAAACTTTCTGCCCTTCACTGTTTGCGTAGCGCCCGTTGCAGTCGGGACTGTAGGGTACATTTGAAATCAATCTGAGATCATGTCCGACGAGGACTGACGATGAAACGCTCAAAGCTATCACATCTATTATAAATCAGTATTATCATAACCTTAATGGCAATAATAACCCCGAGCCAGCAGAATTTGTGTTTGTCTGTGGCATCTGAACAACAAAAAGTTTCTACTATTGACTGCTCTGTGTGTGTGTGTGTGTAGCTATGTCTTACTCATTTTGCAAGGACATAAATCTGTTTACATCGTTACATTGTGGGGACTTGCCTTCCTTATGGGGACAAAATGCAAGTCTCCACAATGTAAATCACTACATTTTAGGGTGAAGACTTGGGTTAAGGTTGGATTTAGGGTCAGTCTCCAGGTAATGAATGTATGTCCATGCAATGTCCCCAAAAGTGATGGAAACACAAGTGTGTGAGTGAGTGTTAAATAAAAAAAACGCATGACAGTCATGTCACATTATGCCATGTTGTCAATTAAAAGTGAATATATTTAAGTTGTCATGAACACTGTTACGCTCATCTGACAGAGATCATAATGCAGCAGGAGGCTCTAACGCACGACGAAGCCGTGCCACGCGCCAGCGCTAATGGATGCCGCTTTAAAATGACGGCTCGTTGTGTTAAATTGGAAGGAAGGGAAGGAATGGAGGAATCAGAGAAAGCTCCACAGGGGACCTTCAAACAGACACCAGTTGTGTCCAGTAAACCAGTGTTAACGTTAAGTTTCTGTGTGTTCTTGGGGAGCAGGGATACGATGGAGGTGGGTGCAGTTGCAGATCTGAGACGAATCAAGAATGCCATTGGAGTAGCGAGAGCTGTGATGGAGCTAACTGACCACACGCTGCTGGTAGGAGAGTCAGGTACGTGCGGACCAATGGCCAAATCATGGTCACTCCTGAAGGAGCGGTGTGAGGGGGGATCTGCCGGCAGATGCGGAGTATAACGTTTCTTCTCATCAGTGTACAATCACTTGAAAATAAGAAGTGTTTTCGTAACCTTAGAACGAGCTCTGTATGTGCAGAGGGGCTTGATGCTTGATGTTCCTACAGTAGCCCAGAATGGACAAACCAAACGCAGGCTCTAGGAAGCACCTTTTGCTTTTTTCACGGCCATCAGCAAACCTCACTGCCGGATGAAGTGGCCCTTTAATATTTTGAAATCCAGTCGCTTATTAAACAACATACTATATTTCACTTGATTTTATGCATTCTGTGTTGTTTTTACTTTATTATTCAGTGGGTTTTATTTTCCATCTTCTTATGCATTCTGTCTTATTCATTCTTATTTTTATTACGACATTAATTATGGCATTCTATCCCTGTTTTAATGCTCATTATATGACTTTTTTTTTTTTTTTACAGGAAGCACTTGGTGCATGTAATTTCTTTGTTTTAAAGCATTTTGAGCTGCATTCCTCATATGAAAGCAGTTTTATAAGTAAAATTTATATTCTAAATTATTATGTAAACCCGGCCAAATGCAGCTAGAGTAGTTTGAAATTAAAAAAAGGAATAAATGGAGACGCCTTAATATTTGAATTTGCATTAGTTATGTTGAGCAGACACTCGTCACATCGTGGCCAAAGCATTTTGAGGCATTTATGCTCTGTGAGCCACGAAGCGAAGGCCAGTGTGGAAACTTTTTTTTCCCCACTGTGAAAAGTGTCTTTTACATCTAATAATTTTGCTTACAGGTCAAGAAATCTTAAGAAAAACTTCTTCTTTCCCAGTGAAATTTAATTCAGGAACTCAAATGCTCATCTTTACTGAACCGTCAGTCTTGCGGGAATGGTCAGGTCACAGCTGGTCAGGACGGCGGCGGCGGCGGAAGACGCGTCCTCCCTCACAAGCCGAAGCTACAAGTCTAAATGAGATGAGACTGCCTCCGGTTCCTGCTTTTGTTTTTGACCCTCTGTTTTCTTATAACCCAAGGTCAGTGCGGCTCAGAATGTCTAACTTGACCTGAAAGTATTACTTCTCTCTTTATAGCCTCTGTGTTTGCTGAAAACATGGGCTTCGTCGCAGAAGACCTGACTACCAACAAATCTATGAATATTTTCTCACAGTGGCTGAAGGGCAACTGCCAACCTAATTATCGAAAGGTGTGTGTTTTCCTCACTTGTGTTGGCTACGGGCGTGCTGCTTCTGAAAGATTGATATTAAGCGGGGAAATTGACAGGCATACCAAAGTAGTTCACAGAAAGTCAGCTTTTGTGGTAGAGGTGATGCCCTACAGCTCTGGTTTGCTGCTATACTTTAAAACTTCCCCAATAACGCCTCGAAATCTCTAGAATAAGGTTTATTTCTTCCTTTTAAGTCTGTTATCATTCCGGAGAGAGCATGCAGTGTCCTATTGATCGAATTTATACCAACAGTCGTGTATTGATGGCCACCGAGCAGCTTCGCTATGAAACTTTGGAGTGAAATGATTTATTCAAGGTCATCTCGACAGTCGTCGAGGATGAGACAAAGATGACCACTTCTACCATCCGAGTTTTCCTCGAAGCCTTTTTGAACTGTTCACACCGAATCACTGTATTTGTTCAATACATTGGCCAGAAGTTGGTCGATTTGGTGAGGATGCACGGGAAAACTGTGGTACAAGGCGAAAAACAGATGAGAGAGAGTACATTTACTCAAGTACAATTGGAGGTGCATTTCAGTATTAAGCAACTTTATACTTTTATTCCACGACAGCCTGGAGTTAAATATTGTACTTTTTACTGCACTACATTTGACAGCTTTAGTTACTTTTCAGATTACAACTTCCAACAACTTCCTCACCAGGGAAAACTACGTATCTCCAAATATGACGATGTAGAATTAGTATATTTGTGATGAACTGAAGGACAAAGTGTTATGGGCTCAGAAGATTCTCCCACTTCCTGAGACGAATAAACTATTAAAAATCCTCTTAGGTCAAATGTCACAAAGCTGAAAACAGGAGAGAAAAGTTGACTTCTTAGAGATCTGTGGTTCTCATTGGACAATAATGCTAAAACCATATGATGATTTTATAGAACATTAATTTACCCAGCAGTATATAAAGTAGTGAGCTCAACCATAAACATCTACTGCAGTAGTAATAGTAAGCAATATTAATCCACAAACAGGGAGCATTTTACTGCACATGAGTACTTTTACTTTTCATAATTTTAGGACATTTTGCTTATAATACTTAAGGTTTTGAATGCAGGACTTGTACTTGTAGTGAAGTATTTTCAGTGTGGAATCAGTACTTTTATTTAAGCAAAGGATGTGAACACTTTGTCTGCCCCTGGAGAGAACACAGCACCGGTCTCCATACATGAAGGCATTCAGCACATCCATACATTGTGTAATCCTCGTGGCAGTTTCTCATATTTCTGTAGAATTTCAGATTGTTGCCGAGCTCACCGGAAAACAACTACGTCTGAATTTTTTATAACTAAAGAAACTGTTTTCAAGGGTTTTACCTTCACCTTCAAGAAACAGAATACAACAGACTTTGCTTTCTGAATAATGCACAGGCACTTTAATAAAACAAAGTAGTTGATTCCAACTTTGGTTTATTGATGGCATGACGCCCTACGCTGATACAGGCACACATCCCATATGAGAAGACCTTTGTTTTAACATTTACCTTTTATGGCTCCAAGTCCATGTTTGTTACCGTTCAGCCTGAATGACAAATTTGACTTTTTTTTTTTTTTTTTTTTTTTTTATTCGCCAAGCATCCCACAGTAACATCAAAGGGGGAGAATTGACTTTTCACACATCCCCGCAGGTCAAGCTGCTAAACTCAGTCAGTCATAAGAGCAGAGAAGACGCCTTGAGGTAGTGACAAGGAAACCCTCTGTCAAACTAAACCACACACTACATGCAGCAGGCTGTCAGTCTCAGTAAAATATGATTTTTGGCTGCAGCAGGAGTTTAAACTGGGGTGTTTTGCTCATATCCATCACTGGAAAGAAGATTTTACAGATTCCATACTGAACAAAACTCCCTGCTCTTCATTAATAGGAATAGTTTTACTTCATTACATCAAAGTCTTGCTTGTGTGCTTGTAGAATAATCAAATTTAAGGATAATGGCGTGATGCAAACAGTGATGACATTTTATCTCCTGTCAAAAGAACGTCTTTCCAGATCCTTCCCAGTCCTGTGGACCCTACAAGCCCAGGGCGACACTGAAGCAGAACAAGAGGGCACAGCATGCTAACACTCGCTCCCACGACACCATTGGTAGGTGTTTTTTTTGTTATCTGGAATGTGAAGTCAGCCCTCCTCAGGCATTTTTATACAGTTTCGAATTAAGGCACTTGACTGAAGCTAGACGATATGAGATATGAGATGGAGTTTTAGCAGCGTAACATGCCCAAAAGGAACATTAGACAGTAGTGAAGTAGAGGTTAGCGGGGAACAGTTAAGCTTTCAGGCCTTGAATTTGTGTTCCTGTCAAAAGATCAAATCTATAAAAAAATTCTCACCTGGCTCCTTTTTAATGTCGTCTGAGCTAGACTTATGTATCGATCAGGGCGTCTGCAGCTGCTAGGAATTTAGTGTTACGCTCACAAAAACCTTCAGCAGGATGAGCACTAACTCAGAGAGGGCTTTAAAGGACTTTGTTAGCTCCTCGGATAAGCTGGTGATTGCTGATGTTTCTCTACCGCCTCTTTTGTTTTTGCACCAGGGATGATTGTGCTTGATCAAGACGGTCACGTGGCCGCCGGTACGTCCACCAATGGACTAACTCACAAAGTTCCAGGGTATGTGGGTGATGTACTGGAGATTTTAAGAAGTGAGCATAAAAATGTGTTGTCAGGACGTTTGTTCTTTGCCTTTGGGAGCATAAAAAGAAATCATTTCTACGGTTTTATGACTTCATTTTCACGAGTGTATGGGCGCTTTGGAGAGAGCTTCTTAATAACAAACAACAATAACTGTGTTCTAAGTACTTAAGATTTAGGTTTAAGGATTTCCCCCACTGGTTGAAAAGGTCCCACAGTGCATTGCAATAATAAATAAGCGAGATGATGCTGCAGATCTGAGTGCTACAGCACAGAGGCGGTGACTATTTTATAGATGATAATGAAAATAGAGTTAAAGAGTACATGAAGTATTGGTCTAATGTTTAAGCCCTGGTCTACTCCTGTCCTGCAGGCGAGTCGGGGACTCTCCTATCGCTGGAGCAGGGGCCTATGCAGATAGCTCAGCCGGGGGTGCCGCGGCGACTGGAGATGGAGACGTTATGATGCGCTTTCTGCCAAGGTACCTCGCCCATCCTCCTTTTGTGTGTAACAAAAAGCCTATTCAATTAAAAATTCCTTTCCTTGTGGTGTTACCTTGAGTCTCGGCATGGAAGAAAATTAGCCACAAAGCCATAAAATAGGACATTTAAAAAGACTCCTACACCTTCATGTTTGTCTCAGTAGAATAAGAAGAATCCCCTAAAGTATGTGAGGGTTTATTTTTCAGTGAGAGCAGATATGGTTCCTTCCTCTGATAACTTCTGATGGATGATTACTTGTAATAGGAAATTATTTTAATATAAATTGTGAACAGTGCAGCATTTAAATGAGACCTGCTGACTGGATCTCAGCCCCTTCGTGCGACCTAACCAGGGTTTATTTCCCGGCCACGTTTTTGAATAATAGGACTGTTACATGGCTTTTTCCTGGACAGAAGAATTGTGTTTCACAGAATATTGACACCTGCGACACGTGTACATTTTAAACAGCCAATTTCTGGCGTGAGCCTCTTGCTGTAAGTGCAACAATAGCATTATAAAGAGTGGAGGCGTGACTACATTGCCCCAAAACTGTCATTTGTACATTCCACAGAAGAGGCGAGATTTCACTTAAGCTGCTGTTTGTTTCCAGGCTGTGAGAGGAAGGCAATCTCAGAAGGGTTTTTTTTTTAAAGATTTATTATTTTTCCAGGATAGTTTGGCGAGTACACATGCTGCTTTTTTTTTTTTTTTTTTTGCACTCAGCTTAACATTCAGTCACACACAACCACACCTCAGGGCTGCCTCTTTCAATCACAGCTTTCTGAGCCACTTCCTTGAACCGTTGGAGGCTGCATTTTTGGAGAAGACCTTGCTGCCACTGGACTGAAGAATGTTTATCATTCATTCTCCGTGCCCACATTTTCCCGGGCGAGCCAGGTGCTTTAACTGACATGTGTGGTTGCGAGGCTTCCTGTGGACATCACTGTCAAAATGCAGCGGTAACGCATCATCACCAGCGACGAGCCATTTCAAAAACGCATCTGTCCTGTCCTGAATTTTGACTTTAACAAGTGTTATGAGTACTGCTCTCCAAAAAGAGGAATTTTACATGAATTTGCTTCCTATCTTGCGTGCTGGCATGGGACATCTCCTGTCAGAAGTATTCACTGAGGAATTAGGCGAATGCACATTCGGGCTGGACGCTTTGTCATTTCATTTTCTAGCGATTGCCAATATTTGCTCAGGTTTGTGTGTGTGTATGTGCGAGTGTGCGTGTGCGTGCACCCCAGCTTTTTCCTTTCAGTCTGATAAATAAACCCGTAAAATGTCAAGAAAGTAAATATTACATCCAGCAAAACACAACCACCTTAATTCAAGTTTCAGTCTTTCACCAAACTAAGACGAGCTTAACTGCCTTTATAACTCATTACTGCATTTAAACTTGGCAGAAACAAAACTAAACTCACAGAAACTGCCTTGGTTAGTCTTACAAAAATCTCCAACTCCGGTTTGATCAAAATCAACCTTCAATTCTGGCTCTACGTGCTCTATGCCCTCTTTGTGCCACTGGATTAACTCGCTGAGCAGCGGAACGCTAAAAATTAGCAAAATAAATGATGAATTCCTCCACCCCCTAAAAAAACACAACCGGCGATGTACTCAATGCCAATATATTCATCCAGTCACGCAGCCTTACTACACATTTCACACTTTAAGATCCCACACACGTCAATTTTAGGAAATTGCAAAGCGTTGCTCATTGTTTTATACTTTTGACCTCAGGTTAATGGAGTTAATGGCAGCCATGTTATCCGTGAAGAGCCAGTTATTTGCTTTGCAGTGATGGTAAATTACTCACACTTGTGAACACTTAAAATGTAGTGTCACAACTTCCTCGCATGTCATGGAGGGAGGGTGGGAATACTGCGTGTTTTAGTCCGATTTAATCACTGTTTCTTGACACTGAGATGTGTTTGCGTCAGATTTATCCCACGCCTTAATCACACGCACATCCCCATCATCATCCTGGTTGGTGGCCCTGAGAGCACTCCTCAGCTCGCCTCATGTGTGCTTCATGTAATCCTGCCAACAGTTACTTGGCCGTGGAGCTGATGAGGACGGGGGCCGATCCCTCTGCAGCCTGCAAGACGGCCATTTCCAGAATCAAGAGGCATTACTCAGAATTCTTTGGAGCCATCATCTGCGCTAACACAACAGGCCATTATGGTGAGTGTTAAGGTTCACACCTGCCTTTGTTATGCCAAAGCCACACAACTTACACACACGCAGGGACATGCTGACAAGCAGATGTGCACGCGCAGACATATTGATGAGGACAGTCTATGCAAGTTTCTATGAGTAATTCTGATGTGCTGAAAAGCATGTTCGACTTCCATAATAATGTTTTGAAATTTTGTTTTTGTAAATTAGGCCTGAGCGGATAAAATATCCTTATGTACAATAAAACCAGTTGCTGTAATCTTCTTTTTAAATGGTCATCATTAGAATGTAATTAGAATTAAAAATATGAAATATTATTATTACTGAGTTTACACATGCTTGTAGAATAAAACAGACCTCAATCCAAAATCGACCTTTAACCGAAAGTAGTCCAGACAACAACATATTTAACATTTAACAATCTTTTTTTTAACATCAGACTTGATATAATTATTTGAATTTGCTAAAGGGACCAGTGTTCAACATACAGTACAGCTGTCAAAGGGTTTGAAATTAGAAGAGCAAAGATTTAGATTGATGGTAAAATTTGTCAACATAATTTTAACCGTACAGAAAACAGCCCAGTTTCACTAAAGTTACATTAAAGTGTTTTCTGATCTAAAGTTTGACATCCAGTCTCCACCGGAAACCCAGCACAGCCTGTTCTACCCGGTAATTGCTTTGTTCTCATGACAACAGTGTGGCAGCTTAAGTGCAATGCCATTTCTCTCACGTCTGTAAGAAAAGTCAAGAAGGTGCCCTGTGGGGTTTTCTGGAAAACAGACCAAAAGTTTGGTTTACATTCGTTGTTACTCACCAAAGTGCACTGTGTGTGTCGTGGAGGTCTAACAGATGCGTTTGATTGCGTTTCCTTCCACACAAAACGTGTGCAAAGCTGAATTTTCAGGTATTTTGAAGCCTGAATTGTTTGCCTGCATGTTCAGTCGCTTGCGATCTTGTTCACTGCATTTGTTTACGCACTGCTGCATATCCTGGAGAGTTGCTACCACCTGTAGCTCAGTCGAATTAGAAAGAATGCGTGTACAGCAAGACAAATAAACTAGGGGTTGGCTCATAAAAAAGGATTCATAGTGCTACCAACAGTCTGAAACTCCTCAGGTTACCTTTAAGATCACCCTTTCAACAACCGGTATTTTTATTTTATCTATTCATCCAACAACTAAAATGTTTTTGTTGTCACTTCCACTCATACTGGCTGCTTTACACGGTGTGCATGAATGATTACATCAGAACATAATGCAGATGTAGATGAACAGGTGTAATAAAGTGCATGCGATAAGACTGGTTAGCATTTGAATGGCAGATCTTTATACAGATCACATTTTAACAGCAGCACTGAGTGGCGCATTGGTGCAAAGGCAGTAGAGATTTTGTTTGACCTGTAACGTTTTGCTCTTTGAAGGTGCGGCCTGTAACAAAGTCCCTGGCTTCCCCCAGTTCCACTACATGGTATCAAACTCAGAGTCGGACACGCCGCTCCTGAAATCTGTCGACTGCTTTTAAAAGGTGTATGACTGTGTGCACCTCTCATACATGTCAGTAAATTAATACTGTGTTTTTATGCTGATGAGTTTGGTTTTAATTCAGAAATAAAATTAAATCAAAAACCCTTGTGTCATTTTAATTATTGCTGCTTTGGACAGTGATATGACAGGATATAAATAAAATGCAAACAGACATTTGATTAGGTGCAATATTTTTGTACAAACAAGTGGTACGACCTGAAAGACATTCTGCATTAAATGTATGGTTCAGTGTGATGTGCATATATCATGAAGTTAATGAGTCCAGGGTCCCGTTCTGTTTTGATTTATGTATGTGAACATATAGGCAAGTAATGCACTGCAAAAACACATTAACAACCAGGGA
This sequence comes from Chaetodon trifasciatus, assembly GCA_037975065.1. Classification (NCBI taxonomy): domain Eukaryota; kingdom Metazoa; phylum Chordata; class Actinopteri; order Chaetodontiformes; family Chaetodontidae; genus Chaetodon; species Chaetodon trifasciatus. The sequence continues at coordinate 5,020,594 of JBBMOE010000036.1, read as the reverse complement.
GGATGGACACCCCTGGTCCATTGTCTGCCCACTGGAAAAAGTCACACTGTTTACCCTTTTGAGAGCTGCAGGTGTAGAAATTCCGGCCGTTGTTGGGTCCGAGTTTCAGAACCGTCCTCATTAAACAGCGTTTCCCATGGTGACAAAAAGGGAAGTGCAAATCAGCCCACTGCAACAGAGAAAAAAAGGTTTTATTAACTTATAAACGAGACTCCAAAAACGTTGTGTAAAACAGAAATAAAACAGAATGTGATAACTTGCTAATCCCTTTTCATGCATACTCAATTGTAAACAGTACAAAGAATATATTTAACATTTTACCTCATCAGCTTCATTGATTTTTGTAAATATCTGCTTATTGTGAAGTTAATGCAGCAACACTTTTCAAACACGTTGGGACAGAAGCAACAAAAATCTGGGAAAGTTGTGGAAGGCTCCAAAAACTTCAGGCATTTACAGTTGATGCTGAAAATGCGACTGTTTAAAACGAAAGGCTAAAACTAATGATATTATAAAAAAGAATTAAGTGACTTTTCAAGCAAGTCAACGCCACAGAGATAAGAGATCATTTTCACCTCGAAGAAGTTACATTTAGTCTCTCTGGGAAGCGAGCAGGCGTAGAACTGTCGCCCCTTATTCTCCCCCTCCTTGTGGACCACTCTGAGGACAGCTGGACGACGATGGGCTGCACAACATGGAGCGCCGGGACTGGAAGAAATGGAGGAGCTGGGGCTTGTCGCATCTATTTTGCGTGTACTGACAGAGCCGAAGAAACAGTCTTATTAGTTTGAAATAAATTGAAAGTAAAACACAAGTATACCTGTCACATCAACCCTTATTAGTGAGCAAACAACCTCTCTTCACCCGTGTGTGGTGATGTGTGTTGGTAGCAGTCACATCTGCATGGTATCCACCTATGGCTATTCATCAATCTGAGCTTTTTTTAACAATGCTGCATTAAAAATTCCACAGTCAGATGCTTTTTTATCCCACTTATCTCCACGAAGTTGCAAAAAACTTCTCTTATTATAAACTTATTCATGAATAGCCAAGCGAGTGATTCACTCACCATGAGTTGGGGGTTCCATTTTGAGCATTGTTACTGAGAAAGGGACTGTGATCAATTCTCATTTTCTTGGATGGGTGACTGTAGGAGGCCAGTGATTCCCCATTGGAGAGCTCGGCACTTTGCCTCTGCCAGCCACCAGAGGCATAATTGGGGCTTGTTGTCCCTTGGCAGACACTGTATTTATATAAACCTCGCTCTGCCGCCAAGGAATTCAAATGACTGCCGGCTGGGGAGAGCGGGGAGTTTACAGGCTTTGGCTTCTTGCTCAAGTCAGAGAAAACAAGGGTGGAAGTCCCAAATGCAGACCTCCAGTTGACTTTGAGCTCCTCTTGTGGCTTCTTGAAGGCAGTGCAGGGGTATTTAATCAAATCAGCAGCGAAGGGTGATGCTTCAGCACTAATGTCGTCTTTGTGGGCTGTGGAGATGGAGCCAGAGTGAGAAAACTCATTTCATGTTCAGCAGCTGCAGCTTATTCTGATGCACTGGCTGCTCTCATAAAATGCAGCTTGTTGTTAGCTTTAAGTGGTTAGCTTGCCATAAAATTTACCAGTAAGCACCAGACTGCTGCGCTGTGTCGTCAAATAAAATGCCAAACAATCTGTCGTGCTGAAGATGCCCTCATGCAAAATTCTGTGAAATGAGCCCCTATATAACACAACTTCGGACATAAGTGCATGTTTTCAGTAATGGTGAACTACAATGTCTGACATAAGGGTCATTAACTCAGAGCTGTGAGTAAGTGTTACTGTTCCATCCCTCAAAAACTACCATTAGTGTACAGTACCATTGAGCAAGGCACTTAACCCCCAGCTGTTTTAGTGGCTCAGTGGTCAACAGTAAAAGATGAGACAACAAATGCAAATCGTGATGATACTGAAAAAGAACGTGTGCTTTATCATCTTTTCCAGGAGAAATACATTTCCATCATTCATTTCCACAGATTTTAAAGGACAAAAAACGCATTTAGAGATCGACTCGACTCGTATTTATTCCCATTTTGCACAGTTCAGAACAACACCATCAAAACTCAGGCACTATAGCTTAATCCAAGGGCGATTGGTTTTTCTTTTTAACGTTGATAAACGTTGATAAATTATCTCTCTAATCTCAGTTAATTAAAATCTAAAGTACTTTGAAACGTACCATAAATGTATCCAGATGCCTGAAAATGCAGGTTTCTCTCCTGTCCAAATAGTGTTTTGTTTGGAATGAAAACATTATGGAAACCAACTGCAGGAATAAAAGCCAAAATGTAACGCTGACATATGTTCGTCAGAAACGTACCCATGCTTGTAAAGTGAAAACTGAACCGCTGTTTCTAAAGAAAGCTGTGGACATGAGTGATTCTCATACAGCTGTTCAAACAGCTATCATTAAAAAAATGTGATTCATTTTACATTTGGGAGCACAATCCTTAAAAAAATAAAAAATATGAAGTACAAGAAATACAAAGCAAACCATTCAGCTGCGGTTTGGTGGTTCCAACAGAGAGATCGCGAGGACATTTCTCTCAAACACTCGTTCACTGCTGCCGTAATTTATCTCAAGATAGTCCGAGAAAAATGGCCAACTGAGAAACACACTCATTACTCGCACAGCAGCGCACGAACACACACACCTACTAAGCCAGCCTGCTCGACTGCAGTGTCTCTTCAACAGCTTGCTGTTTGGTGCCTTGCTCAGAAGTACTTAATCGCCGATGGTACATGAGATCGTTCATCTAAAGAGCAAAGCTGCAGCTACTATTATTTTATCTCTTGCTAACAAGGACATTCTGATGCCCCATTAAATTCAGTGACTGTAAAAAACATTTCACTCACCCTCAGGTCTTGGAGTGAGGCATGCATCACAGGCTTTTGCTGCTGGCGGGTTGATGAGCGTGCAGAGCTGACAGGCCCAGTCTTCTTCCTCCTTCTTAGCCACATTACTATTGGTTCTCTCATTATAGGCCCAGCCAATCAGGCTGTTTCTGACTGGGAGCTTACTGGATCAGGGAAACACAAGAGTGAAAACGGTAATGAACTTTTGTCGCTGAAACACGTTTACTAATTAATGAAACGTGCACTGACGCTGAAGTAATGTTACTGTGTTAAAACAGAACTCGGGTTTTGTTTGTGCACACCGGGGTTGCAAAATAAATCTGTTCAAGGTAGAAACTTTGCATGGGAATTAACAGGAATTTATGGGAAACTACAGAAATAAACTGGAAATATGGGGGTTATTTGCTCAGGCTGTATTTGCCATGTCAAAGCAGAGAGTAGAAACAAGCCTTATTTAATTAAATGAGTTGACTCATTTAACATTGTATTGAATTTCTGTTGAACAAACAGCAGTAAACAAACACACTGAGCAAACTGTCCAAAATTCCTGAGCTTAACTTCCTTTGGAAAATTTGCAGAAAACATCCATTCAGGGAAATCTGACAGAATTGCTGTTTTATTTCATTACTTTACAGTTTATGCTTTAAGATGAGGAATACTTTCAGAATCATTTACAATGTGAGCACGCATAACATAAATTTCCTTAATTACTTATATTACAAGCAATTAGTCCTTGGAACTGCAAGTGCCAAATGAGCAATAAATATGAATTATTCAGCTGCTATTATTGCAACCTGATTATAGAAAATACAGGAAAAGAGAAAACTTTAACTAGACAAACATTTGCAGTTCAGGCAGAGGCTGAAGATATGCAGTGTGTTTCATATAATTGCTCTAAGCATACACGTTAGCGCTCTGACATGAAGCTCCACTATGTTTGACAAGAAGGCAAATCTGCACTGCCAACAGTCATGGAGGAGGAAAGTAGCAATGGCTCTCAGGAAACTTTCCTCACAGATTGCTTTATCAGCTGTGTAATGCATTGTAAGGGCTTTAGGCTCTAACCCCTCGCAAAGCTTTGCTCAAACACAACCCAGGAGGTGTTGAGCCTGTGCCCTGTCTGGCAAACACAGCCTTATATGCGCATTAATTTTCCCCCATAACACTTCCCACTCCCTGCCAAGCCCATCTGCCTGCAAAGATGGCCTCTATAAATTTGAACGTATTATCTAAAAGGCTTTGGAACTTTCTGCAAAGAAAAATGACACCTAGCTGTTCCATGTTGCTAGTATGTCTTCTCATTTTTACTTGCATGATTTTCCTTTTCATTCGTACTGTGCGAGCATGGTTGGAGGGAGCCTGAGAATTTAATTGCCATCGACTGCTTCACTTCACAATAAAGAACTTGATGTATTAAAATTTATTTTATGTCTAAAATCTATTAAGAAGAATCAAAAGCCTACAAAAATGTTTTATCCTACATTGGAACATTTTATTTGTATTAGTTAAGCATCATCTTGTTAATTCTTAAAAAGCATCTACACTAAATATAATGTGAGCCAAACTATAAATATCTACAGTTAGTGGAGTAGAATTGTGATACACAGTAATTCTTCCCTTTACTGGGAAAAGGGCAAAGTAAAAAGTGTTGTTTTAGGCTTTTATCAAACGTCAGGTACTGGGAACGTTATGGTATTAAACATTTCTGAGCTACTGCCAAACCAAACTTGAATCAGTCCTGACGAGAATTCAAGACAGCATCTTCTCAAAGTGCCAAATGTCTGTGAGGAGTTCTACCTGATATCAACCTTGCTGGGATCTCCTTTCTGACAGCGCTCGCAGAAGTAAGTCATCCTGCCATTGTCTCCAAGGCGACAGACTGTGATGACATGAAAGCACTGGCCGCACTGGGGACGCTTGTAGACTTTGTAATGTTTGTAGAGAGGAGAGCCAGATCTGCGACACTGATCGAGATGAGGAAGGCAAACACGAGTGGATAAAAAGATGTGGATGAAGAGAACGAGTAAAAACATTCACCTTTCCTTACTTGTCTATTATGCATGAACAGGAGTATTTGTTCTGTCTATTCTCTAGGCAGCGGGGCATTGACTTTTGCTCTCCTTCCTCAGCAACGCAGGATTTTAAATTAATTCATTACTGGAAATCAGTTTAAATGAGGTGTCAGCAAAATGACCCACAAATACAAGTCAGGGCTGCTTGATTATGGCAAACATCATAATCCCAATTACTTTGCTTAATATTAAGATCACCATGATTTCACACATCACACATTCACTGAACTTTGACAAAATGTCTTTTTAACACTGGATTTCCTCGAAATTTAAATATAATTCACCTAAAAAACAAAAGAATCAAAGTAATATATACGGCGGCATCACGTGTGTCACCGTGCCCTGAGGTTTCTCTTAGTCATTCAGTCCTGAACGTGCTTGGCGACCGGCCTCGCAGTCAGCTCTGGGCACGTTACGCACAGAGTCATCACTGTAGAGAGCCGATGTATTTGCTGCAAGCTGTCACCTGTGTGGGCTCTTCTACTTTATTTGAACAAGGTTTTGGAGCTGCCACAGTGCGTAAAGACCGTCTCTGCCTGCTGCTCTCCCAACATAAGTTCACTGTGTATGAGTGTGTGTGTGTACATCTGTGTGCCATATCATATCTTCCTGTCAGAACTTGAATTGGTTTTTGCCGTTCTTGTTGACCAAAGGCTCTCTTTCCATCATCCTGGCTGAGAGTTAGTTTGGACTTTTAAGGAGGGGCAAAAACACATTGCTGTACAGGAAAGGGGTGCACTGGATTTATAACACAAGACAAAACGAGAGCATCTTTGCGAAATGGAATGCGGCCCAATAATCGTTTTATCTCGATTATCTTGTTTTCATAATCGCTGGAAGCCCAAATTGTAATTGAAAGTAAAATTTGATGAATCGCCCAGCCCTGGTACATGGACATACAAATCTAGGAGTGCCACCAAAGCTATTTTAAATAAACATGTTTTTGATATGGATGTACAGGCGTGTAACCTTGTAAAACAGGAGAGTGAAATCACGCGTCATCTTCACCAAGTGGTGGATATGCTCGTCTGTCAGCTGCTGAACCTAAGAAAGGAGCAGCACAGTTAGTTACAGTCCACAGCCAGGGAGTGAATAAACCATATTTGTATAGCTCTTCATTTCAAAACAGAGACGAAGGGCGCTTCACAGTCAGCAAATCAATAATACAAGCAAATAAACAATAAAAATACCTGACATGAATGAAAAACTGGATTTAAAATGATGCAGTGGAGAAAAATGACATACAACGTATACCCAACACTTGCAGCCCAGGCAGCAAGGACCTGACTGGTGCGAACAGTGTAAAAAAGGACCTAAAGCACACAAACACACACCACTTGTAGCTCTTTCAAGACACCTAGGGGCTCGATAATGGAGGAGAGGCTCATAAAGATTCAGTGGTCCCAAAAGAAGAGGCCAAAAGTCGTAGATTAATGTTTTGGTCCAGTTTGCTATATTCTTATACCCCATCTAATACTTTCTAAGGAGAGCAGAGCAGAGCCCCCGGTAATAGCTGAGTAATAGAAGTATTCATGCTGCAAAGTGTCTCTCAGTGGCAGTGAATAGGTCACTCTAAAATCACATTTTTCTTCTATAGTTTTCTTAATGAAAATATTCCCTAAGAGCAATGTGAAGCATTGGATTTTTCACATTTCATGTGATGTGATTTTCATATAAGAAATAGAAAGATAGCTGAGTGGTGTTATGTAATATATAATATATTATAAATCAGAGGGAAACCCCTATTTGACTCTCAATGCAGACAAAAACATTCATAAAAATAAATGAAAAACATTTCTATTTCCAAAGTACGCCGAGGGGAAGGCATATATGTGCCGCAATGCGCTTGTTTGTCTTTTGCCTGTTTCACCCTCCTCATTGCAGTGCATCACTCCATAAAACAAGGGCTTAAACTTTTTCTGTTAGAGTTGTCTTGCATTTTTACCCCCTTTTTTGTTCCTGTGCTGAACACAATCCATCATCTTTTCCATACCTTCACGGCTGGGTGGAGGCCCGAGTCAAACAGTGCTTCGTTTTTAATGATGTTGCCGACTCCCGGCATGACGGCCTGGTCTAGGAGAACGTCACAGAGCATCCTGCTAGTTTGGCTCTTCACTGCCTCCTCAGAGCGGGAGAAGCTGAACTTGGGGGAGCACACATCCTGACTCTCCATAGCCCTCACTCTTTGCTCACAGTCCTCTGTCAACCTGCGAGCACACAATTTTATAGTACTGGAAGAATTGAGAAAATATATGGCTGTTGCCACAAGGTCAACTAGTGCATTCTTGAAATTATACATTTCAAAATTGTTTTTGTTACATATATTCTATTTCAGTTTGTTTGTTATGAGATAGGACAGCATAGGTGAAATTTTCAGAGAGTAGAAATAAGTGTCTGTCTGGCTACAGAACAGTACACCAGGACCTTTCAGTCAAGGAACAGGACAAATGTCAAGCCAGAAAGGCTGTGTTTTTCATGGAACAATAGCCACTGTCTTCAGACACAGCCTAATGTAGGACATACTCACTGAATGAGACTCATACCCCAAGGTGAACTTCTGTCACCTCAATCTATCTGGGCTATGCTGGTGTCCCGGTTACCTTATTTCCACAGTGCTGTCAAAGAAGCACACAATGTCGTTACTCAGGTGGATTTCCAGTGCTGGTATGGAGCCAGTCCTATCCTTCCTCTCAGCAGGGTTTATACGCATTGATCCATTCATACCAAAGTGGACTCTAAAAGGATGTGAGCATGAAAGAAAGAAGCAAAGAAAAGACAAATTTAAAGATACTATGTCAGAATTTATATAAGACTTGACAGACAAAGGACAGAAAGGTGGCCTGGTGGTTGGAGACTCCATTGTGTAATAGAAATGTCACAGGGTCCAACTTAGCAATAGCTTGTGAGTGTCAATCAAGAGCTGCACGAGCTGCTGAGGTACTCTCACGCAAGGCACTAACATTTCTACCTGCTTACTCACACCTATACAGCTATATATTCATTAATCAACCAGTCTTATAAAGAGGGCTGATTGGTTTGGGCTATATGAAGATACACAGACTACTATGTACTGCGAAAGAAAGCATACATTTGTCAGCTGTTTGTAATTATAGCTGTATGACACAGTTTTACACCTCAACCATTATGACCATTGTGCAAATCAATGACCGAATTTTGACCATACAGTATTTTTACAATTTCTGCATTAATGTACCAAGTCATTTTGGTTTAATGGGTATTTAATTGACTAGATCAACCAAAAACAGACAGTCCTGTCTAGTTAGTTTGTTCATAATCAGTTTCTCAATTGAGTTACCATATATGGTACTTCTTATCTACTTCTGTCTACATATCGAAATACAGAATTTAATTATTATTATTGGCCTGCTCTTCTTACAGTCATCCAGGATGAAAAGAGTGAACAGTTTATTTTGTTTTTCTGCTTTTTTTCCCAATATGCTCCTCCAACATACAAACGCATACATTTTGCTTTGGTCTTTTTTATGTAAATGATCCTCTAATGTCACAAAAGATGACAGGTCAAAACGACACCTATCAAAATGAGTGGGCCTATGTAAGGTCAGCTTCAATATGATGAAGACACTGTTATATATATAAATATAAATACATGACTAAGTACGACAGTAAACGTAGCAGTTCCAGTATATCTTTAATTCCCACTCACATAATTTGACGGGTCACAGAATTTAACGTAACCTCAAACCCCCGCTAGCATTAGCTAAAATAGGAGTTACCCGAAGACACAGTAGCAGCAAATGTTAGCTGCCTGGCTGTACAGTCTACATTACCTCAACGCTCTTACACCAAAGTACAGGAATAGCTCCTTTCCCAGAGTTTCAACACCGGTGTACTGACAACCACAAAGGCTGTGGAAGGCATTTCCGCCGGAGTCGTTTTTCTGTAAAGAGACGATAAACAAACAACACTTGTTAGTATGTAGCCGCAGCCGGTTACGTTAGCTTGACGATAACATGCTGCGCAGAATAACAACATAACATACCGCCGAAGTTATCAAACTGCCTCTGATTTCTTTTAATTTCTGTCCTTTCTGGACTTTCGAACGGATTTTCTCTCCGTTTAATGTGCAGCCTGGACCTTCAACCATGGTGTAATGTAGACTTTAAAGGCAGTGCATCTACTAGCTAAAATAGTTTGTTGTCGTCTTCATTACCCGCCACAGAGTTTAAGTTTGCGCATGCGTGGTACGGTTTGTATCCGGAAGTAGGTGTTGCTTGAATAGGCGCAAACTCACAGTGCATTAACCTATTTATCTTTTCTGAAAGTGGTACATACATTATAAAAATGTTTTTTTCTTCAACGTGATTTTATTGGAAATTAAGCAACTAGCAACACTGCACTAATTAATGCACAGATGGTTTGTAAATGTTTTCATTATGTAAGTAGCCTGTGTATGTAGACTACTGTAGACCTGCGTATTACTTCCTTACCTTCAACAGTTTACTTCATCTGTTCTTCACTGATCAAACTTTCGGTAAAAAGTAAAATCATCGAGAGGAAATGATCAAACGATTATACATAAATTAAAATTAAAATTACTCAAATAATTTCTTTATTTCATTTATTATATAGCTCAGGTTTCAGTCAAAAAATAACATGTAAACCAAATCCCCACATACAAGCTGTTATTAACTCTTGTAGACATGTAAAGTACTTTAAATTGTTATATTTTCTAAAGATCTGCACTCTAACTCAATTAGATTTTTCATCTTACAACTTTTTTTTCGAAGCTTAGTGCAAAAACAAAAGAAGACTATTTTTGAGAAAGATTGCACTTTTTTACTTGGATAATATCCAATAATATCCAATATCCGATTCATTTTAATGTTTGCTTTCATGCTGAATGCTGGTTGAAAATTCTATTTCTGAGACGTTCTGTGTGTTAAATACCATTTATTAATCTAAGTTCCCACCAAGAGATAATTTTTTGGGTGACAAACTTTGTAATCCAACGTTTTTATTCTTTAATAATGAGAATAAATGCCAAAATGATGATTTCATAGCTTTAATTTTTGATTTAACGAAAGCCGCCCACTTGCTATTTTCATATATCATAAACTATTTATCAATGTTAATTAATCCTCCTTGATTAAACCAAAAACTATCCCCCATTAAGTGCTTTTTAATGATATGACACATATTCGTGGGTATGGGTAATTTCTTTTATCCTCCACTTGAGGGCGCTAGAGTACCATTATTAGTCCTGCAGCTCACACAAAGACATGTTTGTCATGTATCAGAATGGAGACAGACAGACAAACAAACACAGACAGACAAACAGATAGATAGATAGATAGATAGATAGATCGGTCGCCAGCCGACTGCAGAACATGTTTTTGTTTTTAAGTTAAGGTTTAAAATTCAATAGCTAAAGAATACTGTGAGAAAGTACTGAACTAAATTTTGACTTTCATGTAACATCAGACCTTGAGTTCAAAATGTCCTTGAAATGTGTCTCTAACTCCACCCATTATACCACCATCCCAGGTTGAATCTAACTGCCAGATGTGAGCCTTATGGCCTCATCATACTACCTTCCATACCTCTCCCATGTTCATTTAAGGTGTCCCATCTGGCTGGAAAAAAAAAAAAATCTTAGGAATTATAATTTGCATTATTGTCAAAAGATTTTCTGCATGGCTTGCTTGCGTAATTGCAGCAACTTGTTTGCTCTGCAGTTTTACCATCCAGAAACCCGTCTGTGGGCCCAGATAAAAATAGATAGACTCCACGTTCTCCAGCCAAGTGTGCAGCCGTGCCCTCTTCAAAAAAGGCAGCACTCAGCAATAACGTGCATTAAAATATGAAGCTACTCCCTCTCATTGGCTCCAAGGGAAGTGGAGCACTCGAAGCTGGGTCTCACCCAAGGAATTACAATGTAATTCAATCCAGGTCGCTAAAAAACGGATTCTGCCCTCTTATGGTCCTCTCTCTTGCCTTGGGACGTACAGTATCCCAGAATAAAAGAAAGAAATGCTCCCCTGTGTGTCTGCAGGGTTCTGTTCCCTCCATGGGATGAGGCATATGAAAGGTTCAAGGACAAGCACCATGTCAAGTCATCTGATGAGGCTCAAGTGGTTCAGATTCAGTTTCAGTGTTTTGCCTTAAAGCTAGATTTCTGACGACGAAAGACCTCAAACAAGCAACTGACTAGATAAACATCTTATCTCGTAATGTCTGCTATGTTGCTCTGAAATTCAGCTGAAATTGTATGAACAGCTAAAGACTGATGTTTATATACTACATAACTTCAGACTTTTTTCTTTTACAGTATTCCACTCTATAAATTTTAATGACTTTACGGTAAACTGGTTGACTGCATTGAACTCACCATGTCTGCAACTGTTATGCAATATGTATGACAGCTGCACTGTTTGCCATATTTTCCAAGCATAAACACTTCTTCATAACTAATTTGCACTGTGGTATTTTTACCCTCCTGGCTCTTGTACACCCTTCACTCTCTCTTTGCACCAGCAGTGTGTTACTGTTGCCTCTGCTTTGCTCTGTGCACCAGTTTGAACTATGACACTTTCAGTTGTTGATGTGGCCCCACAACAGCCCTCACCAAGAAAACACTCTCTTTATTTTGTGTTGCTGCAAGATCAAGACAGTGACATTTGCTTTGGGTACAAGAATGGGCAAACTGTAGGTTCTTAAACATCCTTAAAGGGATTTTTACTCGGCGAAACTTCTGCAAGTAAACTCAACCACAGACTCGATGGAGCGAGCAACACGGGGCCTGCAGTTTGTCAGCTAAAATAGAAAAAGTGCAGCTACAGAAGTACAGTATTCCAGGATCTAGATGAGCATCCAGGCGTGGCCGGCAAACTGATGAGCACTGGGGGGGAAGTGTCAAGGTGTGTCAAGATAAATGCACCGTTCTCTCAGGTGTGCCGCACAGCAAGAGGCCAAAGAGGATCCTCAGAATGTGGATTTGGACAACTTTACTGACTGCATGTACAAACAGAGGTGTGTATGCATGTGTGTGAGTGCATTTTTGTGTGCTTGTGCATGTGTGCAGTGAAGTATTGTACACCTGGAGTCACACTCTCATATCCTTCCTCAACAACTTGTTTAACTTATTTGATGATATGATGATGATGATGACATGAACATAATATATACTGACCTAAATGTACATCAATAATCATGTACAGCCACTGACATGCTGTTGTTTTCTCTGATTGGATAATTATACCCTCAGTGACTGTTGCATGCAATCATTGCTGCATAAATATTGGCATTCAGCTTACCTGTTGTATAAATAGCTATTATATCCAGATGTTTTATGGATGCAGTTGTGATTCTGAAATTCAGCAGCTGTAGTTTGTCCATCTAATTGTGGCTAACTGTATTTTCTGATTTACGAGGTGATAAAAAGAATGTCCAAACTTTCTTTTGTAAAGACCTTTGACTCTAATATCTCAACAAAATGAATCAAGAATTTTAAGCTTGGCTTTATCCAATGTTCAGATTTCAGTTCTGGAAAATTATACAAATTAATATACTGTATATAATAGCAGATAATTAATCATTTGCATATTTAAACAAATTTTCAGAAAACGTGTAGTACAGAGGATAATTGTCTTAATGTAAGTAATCAATCAGGGAAGTTTCATGGTGATATCTGTTGATTAAACTTCAGTTCACTTTTGGTTACATCTGAATGAAAGACGTTTTATTCGGTCATGGTTTTATTATATTTTGACTTGAAAAAAGAACCTGAGTCCACAGTTTATCCAGTTTCATACAAATAAATGATCTTTTGTACATTTAAGTACCAATTTCCTTTTAATCCACCTCACATTTGACCCGGTGCTTATATAAAAGATTGAAGTAACTACACAAAATCACATCTGGCAATCATTCAGTGTGCCCAGTGCAACAACTCTGCTACTGCAGGCCGCTGAGCTCTTGATCTTTGAAATCATCTGCCAGTAGGAAAAGACGTTTGTGTCCAGAAACTATAGAGCGGTTGCTTCAGGACACTCGGACGAGCTGCTGTGACAAATAACTTGAATTTTTCATCTGAAAAGCTGAATTATGTACATTGATACTTTGACACAGTTGTAGAGAGTAGCTCACATAGTCGGTGCTTGGACCACTTTCAGACAGGTATTCTGTATTGTGTGTGTGTCATGAGGAGCATCTGTACACACAGTTATAAGGACATTATGAATGAAAGCACAAGCTTGCACAGAAGCTCCAATCCACAAATTACACTGAACCATTAAGGGACTCCTAACGGATGCGTCAAACTGTCTTGAGACTTGTAAACATCTTCTACTCCTCCTAATAGTCTCCTAATTGTTAGTTGCCATGTAGCTCTTACTCTCTTTAAAATGGTGATACACCTGTATGTGTCTCTTTCTGTGGACACATCTGAACAGTATGCACGTCTCACAAACATACATGACTATATAATTATAATAGTTTGCATATATGTAGATTGTGTGGGGGGACATTAGGACATAAAACACACCTAGTTCATAAACTGCAGCTCTGTCTGGTGGCTGTTTGATGAATACTTCATGAGGTCTGAAGTGGAATAAGATTTCATTTGTTAAACGAGAATCAAGAACCTATTCAATTGCTGGGAAGTGGAGCATAAAGCAATGAACTGCCCGATGACTCACATTGTGTAATTAATTCATTGAAAGCTATAAGGAATGCTGGAATGTCAGCTATGTGATTTGCCTAATTGTGAAAAGATTTCTCTTATTTCTGGCATATAGCAAGGTATTTTTCTGTAAACTAAATAAAAATCATTTGGGATCTTTTAGAAGGTTTTGCAAATTACCTTAATTTAAAGCGAGTTCATATTACTTTAAAAATACAGATTTGCTATAGACCGTAAAGAGAAAAAAACTGATAGTTAATTGTTCATAATATTTATTGCATTGAAAAAGTAACACACGTGCAGTGTTTCCACAGTGGCAACAGTTTAAAGATGTGTGGAAATGGCCCAATCCTCAAACCAAATGGTGTTTATGTTTCTCACTGGAAAACTTTTATGGATAAAACTGCCTGTAAAGCAGAAATGACAGTTGTTTCTTTGGTGGAGAGGAGCTTAACTGCAGATGGAGATGCGTTGCTATGCAACTGGGATTTCAAAAGTACTTGCAGCACCAGGGTCACATTTCAGTGTCTGTCTCCACCAGCTTGGCAGGAACTGATGACTGCTAATAATGCTATTTTTAAAGCGTCTCATTTGCCACCATCCAAATCTGAATAATCTACAGTACTTATAATGTGGTAAGAATGTGTATTGTTTGCTTCATATCTCAAACGTCTAAATCATCCTTTTATTATTATGGTAAAATGCTGTAGTGTAGTGGCACTGTATACATTCATATTACCATAACCGAATGCGATCAATAATGTTGGTGATCTGGGAATTTAAGGTGAATCAAATGTCACTCGCCGAGGATAATCGTTAAAGTAAATACCTAAATGAAAATGTAGAATGTGTGAGATAGAAAGGCATAAAAGTCCAGTGCTGTTTCTGGACGTTGTATTATTGGCGTATCCTGTTATCTTTAAAAATATTTCCATCCCCAGCAGCCCCCTCAAAGTACAGTCCATTTTTTCCCCATAGACCGCAGCTCCTGCAGCCTAATCTACAGGGGGTATTAAATGCACATCATATATAATATGTTCATTGTGTCATCTTGCCCGGAGGATATTGTTCCGCCAGTGTTTTCACCGGATAAGGGTTGTGAATAGTAGCACACATTCGGTGAGGGAAAAAACATGGAGTGACTCTCCACTCCACCACTCCATCCTGAACACACACTCAGTCCCTAAATACCTTTATAAGAAAGTCCCTCTTGTTTGGCCCTCTCAGCTGGAGACATCCTGAAGAGCTCTGTTTCATCGGTGTGAATGACAGAAGTCATGTTACTCACTGCATAAAATGTCCATTTATCTTTAAATCTCATACATACTTCTTTTGTAAAAGTGAGTTTTAAGAAAATTTCCAGGATACCAGAGGCAAGAAATAATATGACTGGTTTCTGATGCAACTTTATGTCAATGCAACCTCAATATCAATTTTCTGTGATGTAAATTGTTGAAGAATCAAGACAAACCATCTCAGGACATTAAAGCATCTGACTTTTCGTAGCATTTTTTCAAGAAAACTTCAAAAAAGACTGAGATGGACATTTTTTGCAGTGAGCGGCGTCCTCTGGCATCCACGGCCCATTTCACCACATCAAACCACATCCCAGCGCTCAACTTACACACAGCACCTTTCAGACGCGGAGGCATGCTGGGAGATAGAGAGGTCAGCTGAACAGGGCGGGGGAAGCATGTGGAGTCATGTACTGAGTCCACCATGGAATGACCTGGAAAGCAGGCAGCAACTAACCCTGTTTCTTTTAATGTGAGGCCAGTCGCTGCAACACAACAACACACACATCACAGAAACACTCACACGCACATGCCAGAGTAGCCAAAGGGGCAAACTGTTGTCAGAAAGGCTAAAGCAGCAGATACACAGACCCCCTGGAGCTCTGTCAATAGCAAGACGCAAAAGGCAAGTTAGCTGCTGGCTTTTGACATGATAGAGATGAATTCATTCAGAACAAAATGGCTGCAAGGAAGAGCTACAGTCTGGCCTTCACGTATTTCTCCTCTAGGTGGCAGCGTTCCCTATTTCATCTGTGGAGCTCTCCTCTGGAAGGAATTGGACAAAAACCAGTCATTTCTTCCCCACCAGGATACACTTGTCACTGGGAGAGGTGGTGCAGCATCAGGCGTCAGAATTACGGCATTAGACATGCAGCTCTTTGAGCTCATCCAAGCGCTGCTGTCAGAAGGAAAACTTAATTCTTAATTGACATCAATACTGTAATCTCTATTGCCCCCATGCAGTGCAGAGCTTACTGTTAGAGTGATTTGATAATGGCACATTTAATTATAGGTAATGATGGTACATGCGGTAACGGACATGAAGCTATCATGAGCATAGTGTTGTCAGGCCAGCCTGGGATCAGGGCAACGTTTTGGTGCCCTCTGACCACACCCAGGACCACTGATGGGTGTGGTTGGGTGAGGCTGGAGATGTGCTCTGTTGCGCCCGTAACCACATCCATCGGTAATATCTTCTGGTCCTGAAGTCCACCTGTACTTCACTGCAGCAAGAGGAAGAGTTATCCCACTGGAGGCCGGCAAAGACAACTTTTTCAGGGGGTGTTAAGTAAGCAAGGCATGGTCAGGGTCCTGTTCTGCAGGTGACCTTGACCTCAGAGAGGATTTCCAGATGGCATTACTATTCTTTTTGATCAGCCACACTCTCTTCGAACCGCATTGATTCAAATACTTGACATCATTTTATTGATCTTGATGTTTCACTTTGCCAGTACGATGAATGAAAGGTCTTTAACAAAATAATCTAAGCCAAGTGTCCACTTACTGGCCTTTAGAGCTTTTAACAGCATCTTTCAGTCTTCATTCAGCAGTTGGAGTCATGTGACAACAAATGGTTGTAGGGCGGAGAGACTGTAATATGCCTCAGTTCAACGATGGTTTGTTGTGTTTGGTATGAGTCACCTCTATGATCTAAGTGATTTTATTTATTTAGTGCCTTCCAGCACTTCACAAAATGCTTCAGAATAAAAAATAAGGCAACAGACACAGGCTTAAGAACTGCACACAGATCAAAAACACCATGAAGCAGAAAAAAATTAAAAAGTGACACGAAGTCTTGAGCTGCTTCTTAAATGCCTCTACATTTTATGTCCAAAGAGAGAAAGTTTTGGAGCCACAACCTCAAAAGCTCTCCTTTAGTTTTAAGTCTGGAATGAGGAACATCCAACCGACCCTGATCAGAAGACATCCAGCAGCAGCAGTAGAAGGTGCCTGACCACGCAGAGCTCTGCAAGTTATCACAAGAACCTTGAACTGAACTGTGTTCGCTCAGTCTTTTGCTCAGTTACTCTTTACTGTTTCATTTATGTAATTTTCTCAATTGCAACTGTAAATAGTAAAGGCAGCCAAAGATTAGATTGCTCCTGATTAAATCTTAAAACTTTTTCCTCAATCAATCAGCACTAATGTCTTAAAAACAAACCTATTTAAAAATGTCAAAAGGGAGATGCATAATGTCATTTTTGTAATCTTATGAGCAAAAATTCTGAACATGCCTCCCTCTTGATTTGAGAAAATACGATTCGTAATTACATCTTGTCTCACAGATAATTTTGCAGAGCTCCCTGTTTATTAATTCCAAACAAACCAGCCCCTGCCAAATAACACTGAATGATTAACGCAACATTTCCTGTGAGGCAGCAGATTTGGTTGATCTGGGGATTTTAATACACGGTCATGACAGTTTTTAAGCCATTTCTGTCTATCTAAAGATTAGAAAATAGATAAATGAATTAAAAAAAATTAAATGGAGCCTTACGTGTATCATGTAATGAAAGCAAAGCGAGGCTTATCTTTGGCTCACACATATTTCACTATTACAGAAACACTTTATAACTCTATGTACAGTAAGTATGGTACATTGCAATTTCATTTGATATCTCTTAACTGCACTGCAACACAGTATCATCCCAATCATCCCAACAGGCATGTTATTGTATTTTATCTATCTGTGCAGAGCATCACTGTAGAAACCACAGTACCTACAACTTCAAATGCGCTTTAAACAGGCTACATTCTCTTGCTGGTGGATCCCTTAATCTCTGTAACAAATTCTGATTACTGTACTCATCAGAGTTGGAGTTAATTTATTCGCAGTGCACAGACATGCACATAAATCTGTCTTGGCGATAACTGATCAGGAACTGTTATTCACATCTTTATTAATGAAAGCGCTGACATGCAGAAACAACACAACAGAAGCTTTGGTCTCAATGAACTCGCTGACATTTTTCAGGTGTTGCATAATTTGGATGAAACGGAGCTCTTGTTTTGCTCTTGCAGGAGCTCAGGTTGGTGGTTTAAAGCAATTTGCAGAACACAGTCCTGCTCGACATTCAGTCCAAGCAGTTCTTAAAAGAGGGACTGACGTTGCACTTGATATCGATTTGATCATATATGCATTTTTGATGTGGTGCCCTGAATCATCATTTCATGGAGTTTGTGGTACTCACTCACTCTTTGAAATGTTTCTTTTGAAGCAGATACTACAAAAGGAATGTTCCAGACTAATTTAGTGCATATTTTGAGACACTTTCTCTCAGCTCCAGCTCCACTTCAGTCTGGCTCACATTCAGTCTGAATGAGCGTTTTGTTCTCCTTCATTATCCGGCCTGAACCTGCCACAAGCAGCGCTGATACGAAAGATGTTTCAACTCTCAGCTCTTGATAATTCATAATTAAAAACAACAAAGTACATGATCCAGGCACAATTCAAAAGAGACCCCCTCCATAATAATGCTGTTTTTTCTACAGCAGTTTCCAGGCTTAATATAATGACCATTCATTGGCTTTACGTTCAGGTCCATCTGTGATTTGACATCACAGACGCTCAGAGCAGACTTCCAGCTGTCATTCACAACCACATGAGTCACCAGCTGAAAAACCTCCCACCCGATGATATCCTGATCCATTTTTTATGTCATCCAATTTTTCTGTTTAGCACAAAATGACTCAGCTCGTACCTTGGCAGGCCCACCAAAGGCTTGAAATCTTTAAGGTCAACAAAGTCTCACTTAACAGAACACTTATCCTGAAAAAGTGGGAATGGTCAGGAGGAACGTCAGCGGCTGGAGGTAACCTGTTGGTCCTGTTGTTTCTCTGTTCATCCCGCAGTCTTCTCTTCAGTTGAAAACATTACCTGTGTAGAAAAAGGATGAAAAGCCAGTGTGCCACTCCTTTCTTCCTATTCTTCTTTCTCTTTCTGACATCATTTTTAGATAGCTGATTTAAATAGTTAAATCAAAAGTATATGATGTAAGATAAACATGATAAGTATAAATCATCTGCACTGCACAGGAAATGGTAGTGCATGAACTCAATAAAGAAGAACATACAAAACATCACATGCAGGACGTCGGACTCATTTCAGCTTGACATGAGTTGCTGAGGGTTGTACATTAATATTTTCATGAAATTTACTCCAGTTACTTCTGCAGTGTTAAAAAATGAATTTCTGGCCTGGCTATGTTTGTCTGCTGGTTGGTCCACCACTTTGATCCAGACTGAAGGCAGCTATTGAATGGAGGGCCTTGAAATTATCTACAGACATTGGTGGTCCAAGTGGACCCCCTGAGGACTGTGATGTAGGCTACCCAGACTCTTCCTCCAGTGTCTCCAGTAGAATGTTTGCAGTGAAATATCTTGACAACCACTGGATGGATTGCTATGAAATTTGGTACACACATGTGGACATGTTCTCCTCAAGGTGAATTCATTATCGCTTTGGTGGTCCAGCTAGCGCCACGATCAGAAAATAGCCAAAACGGCCTCAACTGTAGTTTGTGCTTAGTGCAATTGTTAGCATGCTAACAGTAACCTAAGATGATGAAAATGGCAAGACCTGATGAACAAAATGACCCTCCAAACATCAACATGTCAGCACTGTCATTGTGAACATGTTAGCATGCTTATGTTAGCATTTAGCTCGAAGCACCTGCTCGTGTATGGACGGCCTCACAGAGCCGCTAGCATGGCTGTAGACTCTTCTTTGAATAATGTTACTGTTGATTAGCATTTGTGAATGTGCCTCAAGTGTTAATGCTGGCAAATGTTTTCTTGAAACAATGTAGTAAATATAGCATTGATTATATGTCTTTAATGATTGGCCAGCGCCTGTGTGAGCTTTATAAGGACCATGAGTATCCAGCAAATAAAAAAGAAATGACCTTGAAGAAAGACAAAGGGCAAAGTGGTTAACGTTTTTAAGGTTATAGCTAATCCCAACATGACAACCATATACGAACAAACTCCACCCTCCTCGCACATGGACAGAAGTCATGCATGAATACCATCCGCCTGTATCTCATTTAAGTATAATATGATAACAGGCTGACAACAACAACACAATCAAATCAGTCGTGACTCAATTAGTGCGACAGGTACAACTGCCATTTGCCTTTTTAATTCTGTTTGTCTCTCTGTCTCTCACTTATAAGGCGTCAAGATAAACACACTCCCACACATACACACAGCCGAGGTGCATGGTCATTACTTTGCCCTGTGCATGGATTTCCACAGCTAATCCTTTGATCTCAGGCCTTGATTTTTGGGGAGCTGCTGTGTTCTCGGCTGCCTCGGGCTGCATTTGAGTTCTATTATTTATCACTGAGTGTCACGAGGCCCAGAAGGGAAGGGAAGACGAGGGAAAACAAGCCTCATCTTCTATTATTCTTTGATACACCTCCTCACTCGCCAGACAGGGAAGCTAGTGTGCTCAGTGTCAGTGTGAATTTTAATTGGTCTGTTTCAGTGAGCATCATTGCTTTGGCATGATAACATCCCTCACTGTCCATTATTTTAAGACATGAAACATGAAATTAAACTAAAGTATTAAAAGTACGAGTTATTCAGTTTGCTTGTAAGCTTCAACATGACAACAACCCTTCTTAATTTACATTTTCATACTAATGATGCATCAAATGACAATGTGAAAGTGGTCTCTCGGAGTGATTAACCTGCAGAGAGTCTGTTTTGCATTCAGTTTTATGGCGAGTTTCCGCTCATTATTTAGTAGCTTTACTGTTTTGCTTCACTCTCAATGCTGTTGCATCGTTCTTTGCAGGTGCATGTGGCTGCTGTTTAAAAAAAACTCCCAAACCCTCCCATTAACTGCTCAGCACCAAACAGCAGACAGACATGAGAGACTAGATCGGGAATATAGTGGAGCATTTAGCAGCTAAAGAGCCAGATATTTTACTCAGGAGCTGGTAGAGACCAAAAACAGAGCTATAAGAGAGTGAATACTGGATTTGCATTCATTCATTCATTCAACTCCAAATGAATGATGATCCTCAACTGCTGGATGTGTGAATAAGCAGCTGTTTGCACCGTGCTCACATCTTGCTTCTGCTGCCCCCAAGTGGCCCGAAAATAAATCAGTCATTGCAAGTTTAAATATGACTGTTCAAAACAAAATACAGTGTTGAAGTCCATCACTGTCCAACCACACCCAGGTCAAACTATTTCCTCCTTTGGCACTGAATCTAAACATACTGTAACATACAGTAAGTTAAAGATCTAGAACTTAAACAAAAACTAAAATAAATCGGAAAGAGGCTATGCTTGAAATTAAGAGAAAAGTGTAATTTAGTTCCACAAATGGCCAGTTCCGAGTGCATGCTACAATCTAGATGCATCCAGACATAATTATTCTCCGCAGTCTGCAGTAGTAATGGCTTGGGTTAAGAGAGTAAACAAGTCCTGCGGTGTGCTGACAAAGACAAATGACATGCTCCCTCCCCTACCCTTAACCCTTGTGCTTTTCTTGTGCATCCAGCTGGGCCTACAGGAGAGACCTTTATTGCGTTACATGCTCAAGCTAAAATTTCAGTTCTGAGGTAGAGATAGAGAACAAGAAGCAGAGGAGAAGACACGGAGACAAAGGATGCTCTAATTATCTAATTGGCCACTTGTGGTCTTCCCTCTGTGGAAATGGACTTGTAACGGCTCTATAATGGGCTCTGTCTCACACAGGTGCTTTCCCAGCGCGACTCCAGCCACCAACACAGATGGTAGAACTTTATCTTAGTCTTTCTTCCAAAGTCATTTGCCATTTTTTTCTCTTCCCTCTCCTCCATTGAAATTATCTATTAAAGTACTTCATGTTACTACAGGTTTTCATTTTTCAGCATATTGAAACTAACTTATTCCTCCAAATGTAATATATTCTTGTGGGCCAGGTCATAGTAATTTAAAAATGTTGATTAGTAGTAGTTGCAAAATAGTTTGTACTTGGAAATAACCCTGTACCCTTTATATCTGAGGGTAAAAACTTTGATTTAGCTGATATGTAATGGTCCATGTGCATGTGTTTTAGTGATAAACATCATTTTGAAGTTACTGGCATGTAGAGATGTCAGAGACTTAATAAAAAGTAAAAGTAGCATTAGTATTGACATAGAGGGTTACAGCATAGACACATAAAAGCTGAGTTTATGATTAATAAAGACTAAAATGACCAAAAATGGCCATTGTACAGAAGATAAACCATCTTCTGGCACCACTCTCAGACCAAACCTTCAATTTCTTTGCCCTGCGTGTGGTAAGGATGCATTCACTTTTGTTTTGTGGTGCATAATTGAAGCCTCACATGGCAACTTCCAGTATTTTAGTCTTGTTTTTTTTTTTTTTTGTTTTACGAGTCAGCTAACTATTATACCTAAATAAAAGCATTATTTTAACTCTTTTCAATCAGGTTTTTGTTCTGTCTACTTCTTCTTCTTCACTTGTATTCTTGAAATTTGTTGAGAATTGTAACACAGAGTCGACCACATTAATTTAATAATGAGAGAAGAGAAAACAGGAAAGGAAAAGGGTGGTGACAGAAATGAAAAATGAATAATAATAATAATAACGAGTGAAGCTGGATAGAAACAGATAGAGTAGAGGCAGATAAACAGTATATTGAATCTTAAATGAGAGGAAACAGTGCTACTCTGCTCAAGTACAGTCACAGAGAATTGATGTAGCATCCTGAGCCCCTTTCAACCATCAATCCACTTTCATATTGAAACCTCTGAGAGAGCATGATTACAAAGAGAGAAAGAGGAAAACACAGAGAAGAGGAAGGTGTGGGTGGAATCCATCTTCTGACCAGACAGCAGGTCTTTAACGAGGCCTGAAATATCTGCAGGCATTTTAATGGGCAGATTTTCCAGGTCTCAACACTCACCCACAGGCACAATAATGTATAATGTCAGAGCCAAGTGCAGGAAAAAAAACCCTCCTCATATTATAAACTAAACTTGAAGCATGATGTCATTATCTCTGAGAAATGGCCTCATATCAAAAGACAAAGTACTTTGATAAATTAAAGCAACAGTGGAGGTCAGAGATGGATTCATGTGGGGCCATCCGTCATCATAAAAACTTTAAAATAGACAGTCTTTTTTGTGTCACAGTTGCATTGAATTGCACTGAAAAAATATGCTTGAGAGGAAAATTACCTTGTATCATGAATGTCTGTGTATGTGATTATCTTTAGACCTTTTAGACCCAACCCTGCAGGTCTATTTAAATATCATATAAAGCTCATATAACATGTATTGCTTGATAATACTGCCTGATAATACTGGTATGTGTACCTTGTCAGAGTTCTTGATGTTATTGCAGACAGTCATATAATTCATACGTTTTCTTTGAAGTCTTTGAAGAAACTACACAATCTGTATTTTGACATGTATTTTTGACATGTTGAAGATACAAAATGGAAACAACAAAGACCGACATTCACTTGTGCAGCTATTTTCTTTGAAGCAAATAGAACAGCTGCATAGAACTTGACAGTACATCACAATATGGGTCAAAAACTGTACCTACGTAGTACACGGTTTCATTTCCTGACAGCACAGTTTTAAAGCGCTCCAGTGAAAAGCGTCGTGTGATACTGAAGTGAAGTAAACGTACATAAAAATGATGCAGTGGTGGGGTAGAGTTAATCTTTGTTTGAACAAAACGACTTACAATGCGTCGGTCACAGGGTGAGTCTATTGTCCAAGCAGTCAACGAGGTGCCAGCCACCAGACTCCACCACTGAAGATGCAACTCACGTTTGGCAGAGATGGAGTCTAGGAAACGTAGTGCATATAGCAAACAAAGGTATCAGGATGAAGTAAACTGTTAAGGTCATGTTCCAGATTGCCACCTTTAGTATATGCAATGGATCAGATCACACTGAGCAGGATACAAATTGGGGGCGACATAAATTGATCCTATAAGATACTTTAATAGCATCATGCCATTAGCTAAATATCCGTATCTGTGTGTGTGTTTGTGTGCGTGCGCGTGTGTGACGGTTCTTAATTGCCTTTTAAAAATCCAGACTGACACCGTGTTCATCTAAGTTGTTTAGATTAAATGTCTGACTTGTGTTTGGAGGGCTTCCTGTTGAATCCTGCTGTGCAGGAGGTTCAGCTCACCAGACCTCAGTGCCAGGAGCTGGCAGCGCGGTTGCCAGGCAACCAGTTGTGTCGTCTCAGACCGGAGCTGCAGTCTGAAAAACATAAAGCCCCTCGTTTTACATCACCGAGCCAGTTTTCTGTCTGCCACACTGCTCTACAGGCGCCCCTGTTCGGCATTTGAACGCACATGTGATCTCTGTCATTAGGGGTTTCTCAATCAAAACAATAATAAAAGACGTCTTTTGGTGACATCTTGAGGTCATGTGGGATCATTTCATTGTTAAAAAAAACACCATTGCTGATGAAAATCTATCTGATGGGACTTCGGCAGAAACGTATTAACGTTTTATTCACTATATTTCGCCACTTTCGCCAACTTCCTTCCTCACTCACTGACGTGTCATCTGGTGTTTCCTGCGTTTTCCTGGAAGTTACAGCGAAGAGAGGAAGTAGAGGGGATGTGACGCCATTGGCAGAAACCAAAAGAAAGCGCGACCTTGAATAAAACTACAGATTTCTCTGGGTTTGCATATTAATGGACCTGACTAAAGGGGAATATAAATATGTTGTAGACTCTGGTTGTATCTAAACTAAAGCTCGTTCTTGACCTTTGGGAAGAGTCTATGCAGCAAAGAATTAAAAGTGCGGAAATCCACTCGCCACATGTTTTACCATCAGTGAATTACTGCAGAAACCTCAGGGAGGCCACTCACATCAGATGCCAAAGGCCATCCCGGACAGAGACAGGGCTCAGGACGTCCCTCCCGCTGAAATAGCCGAACCCTCTTGCTGCTGAACTTCTTGCTCCTCCTGAGCCAGCTGAAGAAGCCCATGAGTTGTGACTAAATGCTCTGAAGGCTCATTGAATCTTTGAGCTCAGATTATTTGTTGCATAGGAAAGGCAGGTTTTAACTTGCAGTTTTTTTTTCTCCTGTCTACCCGTATTATAGGTCGACATCTTTAGCAAAGCCTCCTGCCACTCACTGAGAAAAAAGGACATACAGTCGATCTATTTTCAGTCTGATTTCGCTTTTCTCCAGTCATGATCACAGACACATGTAGCTGACTGTGATAAACTGTTAGACTCTCTTATAGTTTCTTTCTTCCAGATGTTAACGTGTCTAAACATTGTCAGTCTGTTTTGGCTGCTGCTTCACTCAAAGTCAATTAGGTTCAAACATTGAATGCTAGCTTCCAGCATTTAGAGTATGCATTATCTAGTTTTCACTTTCAATGATTAATGGAGACCCACACACGTTGCACATTTGCAAATCTGAATATCCTATTACAGGAATAGTAACATAAATACACGTCTTGTTTTCTTCATGCTTACAGTAGTGGCACAGTAAAGCAGGGTATATGTAAAACTGGTGATCACTTTCATCCACAGCGCCTCTTGGTAATCACTGAACTTGACAGGATATGTGACACCGTTAAAGCAGAAGATTTCAGAAACCAGAGGTGCGCTGGATAACTTCCTGGAAGAAGAAAAGCCTCTGGAGAGCAAAGCAAAACAAAAACATCTTTTTAGCAGATCCTGTTTGTGGCTGATGTGTTTCGTACATACTTCCATGCCTTGGATATCTGAAAAGGTTCCTGTTCTGTACCAATAAGCTGTCTTTAATAATGTTAGCCTGTAAACAATGTTCAAAGTGAGTGAGAAAACCTGTTAGATTTAATCTCATTTGTCATGATTCCACTTCATTCACATCATTTGTCATTTGTGTGTAGCATGTGTGTGTGAGAGAGAGATGAAAGAATTTCCCATTCTCTACTGTCAGCACATGTGCCATTCACAAGTAAATCCTGCCACATATGACGGCATTATGACCCTTCTTCAAGCACCATGCCCTCGGGCAGCTTTTCAGTCTCGTTCATGTGCTGCCTGAGGGAGATGTTTGCATACAATAACTCCGCTCATAGAGGCAGCCTCTGCAAGCCAGGATGCCTATTTCCATAGCAACGCAATCTCCAAGAAAGCTAGAGAGGGAGCCTTTGAAAAGACGAGCCGGCTGTTGCATCATCCCTGCCAGTTAATTTCAACTGATCAAGGACAAGGAAGATACTTTTATAAATCAGAAACGCACTCACGCAAGGCCATGACATCGATGACGATTGATGATTCAGTGCACAGATTCTGCACAGATTTGTGTAAATGCCCAAAACTAATATGAGTGTTGATGTTGTGTTTAAGGTCATTTTCTGTTGAAATTATAGATGTGACATACACTCCTCTGTCTTGTCAAGATAAGCAGGTATTAAAGGACCAGTGTGTTGGATTTAGGGGGATCTATTGGCATACATGTAGTATAATATTCCCAGTTATGTTTTCATTAGTCTATAAATATTTGAAAATAAGAATTTTTGTGTTTATACAGAACGTCAAATATTGATTCTGGCGAGCGCATTTGCATTTTCAGCCATACGAGGTTGAGGTGAGGGGTATTCACTTGATTGCAGTCTGCAACCTCACCACTAGATGCCACTAAATGCAACACAGTGGACCTTAAATAGTGTATTTAAGGGGTTATATGGACCAAGTATGTTAATTATAAATGATTTAGTCTCAGATTCAGTGATTAAGTCATCTTTTTCTGAATATATAAATGAATTTTGCCAGAGGGCTGACAGGACTGCAGATGTTTGTGTGCAGATTCAGTGGTTTTAATATCTGATTCATGTCTTGACACATGACAGAATATGGTACATCATCCCTGAAGTGTCCAAAAAAAACGCCACTTGAGATGCATGAGAAACAAGTGTTTGTAATGCTCACTGGAAGAAATTACTTTTCCTATCCTGCCGTTGCTGTAAATATGTCAGTGAGCTGCAATGTTTTATCTGCTGTGTTTTGGGTGAAAAGAACTATCTCACAGTGTTTGTGCTCATTTTCTCACGATTAAGAAGACCATTCTTGGGTATTTTCCTCTCAAACCAGCACAGATGTGGACACAGAGCGGTCAGAGCTCCAGTGGTCAGGGGTGTGGCTGGCTGCATGAAGGAGTTTGTTTTAATATGTCCACTTGGAAAATCCTCAGGGGAAATATCACGGATTCTGCTGCAGATGTTTCACTGTGTTTGCATGCTTGGAATTGGGGTTGGGCCCTTTGATCTAAATGAAAACGCACCGCAGAGGTTTGCAGAGCGGGCGAGTTGAAGCTCTGCTCAGAGAGCAAATCAGAAACCGTTCCCACCTCCGGATTTTCCCAGGTTCCCCTTCAGAGTCTACCTTCTGTGATCAGAGACATGGGAATACCACGGCCCGTCGCCTTGATCCGTCTCTCTCTTGGCACAGCCTCCAACCATTTGGCATCTCCTGTGGAAACACTCTGAGTCGGTGCCAGCAGTGGCAGACCACCAATCCCTGCATACTTCCTCCCACAGAGTTCATTTTTACATCAACTCTGCTCTATCATCAGTCTAGGTTCACCACATACAGGATTCACTTTTGAAAGCAAATTAGTGATACAATCAAGCAAATTACAGCATATTTACACAGGAAAAAGTGCAACATCACCCTGATCTTGCTGGTTGTGCCAAAATGAAATCTAATAATCTACACCCACAATGGGTGTCACCTTGGAATCAAACTGCATTAATAATTACAAGGATTTTAATCATATTTACACATACACACATGATTCACATACCCTCACTTAATTTTTATCCGGGAGCAGCTAATTGCTAACCATGTAGTGTTTCCAAAATACAAAACTAAATAAGTGGTTTATCACATAATATAATGTAGTTGCATGCAGCTGTAAGTGTGTGTTATTGTAAAAAGATGTGTCAACAATATTAACTTCTCCTGTGAAGACATTTTAAATCATTACAAATATGTTTTGCTGTCATTTATTATCTGTTTATGCACCAGCCTTCAACTACATTACGGTGTTATAAGAGCCCTGTCAGCTAGAAATTATAGTTATTTACACATCAGGAATCAGAATACATTTCAGCAATACATTTTGAAGGAAATGTAATGCCAACTGAATAACATGATGAGGTCTGTCAAGTCGTAACGATTCTGATATTGAACATATGTTTAATGATAACATATTTCATTTGTTTTCTTCCATAGGCAATCTTGCAACGTGCTATCCACTCATAGTGACTTTTCAGCATTTTCATGGTTATGTTTAGGTAGTGACAGCACTTAGTTCATGTTAGGGAAAGATCATGGTGTGTTTCAATCCTTCCTTAACCCTGACCGACCAGTCTGGACCCTGGATTCTGGCGCCACAGTGCTGCACTCTGCACCTCCACCGTCCACCCCGACCACCTCCCTGCAACCCCAGCTCTGCTCATAAAATGCTGTTTCATTCACCCAAACAAATGTTGACTGCAAACATAATCCAGCAATTATGTTTGTCACCATAATGCAATTATGAAGGCTAATTACTTGTATATAAACATAATCTCTAGGAGACAGGGTTAGTTATTAACCACTTATGTATTAAAGGTTTATAGACTACTTATACGGACTAAATATTGGGACTTACAGTGAAGTGTTACCGTGTTTGTGGGTACCACACAGACCTTCATTGTGCGGGGCTGACCTGAGTGATGCTTGGAGAGACTGGTCCTGGCAGGTGACTGTGGCCTGTCTGGCTTTGCCCTCTGTGGATGATCCTGACTGCTCACACACAGCAGTGTCACCCCTCTCTCTGTGGGGATGGTCAGAAACACTTAGCAAACCACTTTTCGGGTTCATGTTTTCACAGCAGAATAAGAAACTTCTTTTCCTCCGGAAGGCAGAAAATGGTCCTATAATCTAATTTTCAAAGCATCTTGATCTTAGACCTTCTCTGTGTCTGTCTGCACAAGATATTGGTTGATTTATTTTTGTTGGTGAAGTGGTTTATGGTGGTCAGTGTGTCCTGCGGCTTGTTGTTTTGTGTTATTTTTCCTACAGCTGCTGAAAATCCATATTTATTTGAAAAGATAAACTTCCATAAACATGAGATCACAAGAAAGATGATTCAGTCAAAAACAGTGTAAGAAGTAAAAGTAAAAGGAATGAACCAGTGGGATAATTTCAAGTTGTGTTGAGGCTTATTGGTAGATGGTAAATTGGTGCTTTTGTAGTATCAGCTGTATTGCATGGTCCTAAATTAAAACACTTGTATGCTTGTGTATTCTTGATTTTGGTGAAAACTGAAAACTGAAAAAAACTGTCAGACTTTGAACATAATTGTGAGTGCACTCGCTTTCTTTATCATCTGGGGGGAGTGGCAGCAGCATGAGCATATACATATTTCTTTATGAAGAAACAAGCTATGTTTCCATTCAAGCATTCAATTTAAGATTTAAGTTTATGATGCCTTTGTTTCACATGAATTTCCCATCAAACGTAGTTATTTTTACTGCAAGGACATTGCAGTTCTAAGTTGAAAAATAGACATTTTTGCAAAGCATTAAATGGCAGGGGACCCAGTATTGATCCTTGTGGAGCACCATTTTCAGTATTTTGGGGGCTTTCCCACACACAAGCTCTCAGACATGAGCAACAGAGCTATCACACAGACAGCACTCAGAATAACAAATGACACTGAACGCTCCTTCAATCATCATTTTACATCACTGCCATGGAGACAGAGATACAAGATGATAAAATGGAGGAGAGCTTGTTTCAGCTGGAGTTTGTCCCCGCTGCCATCCCAGCATTGAACAGACTGACAATGTTGTGTGCTGGGATGCATGAAGTATTTATGGAGACTCTGTGTACTGTTTTTATGTGTATGCTGCTGTATCTATATCTGTGAAAACAAATCTCCCTCTGGGACAATAAACTCACTCATTCACAAGAATAGTTTGAATTGTTCCATAATGGAAAAGTGTCTTAAATCAGCTATAAACAGAGGAGGCAATACCCATGGAAAGCATCACTGACAGTGGCTAAATCCTTGGACACACGTGCAAACAGTGGATCATAATGTTGCTTTTAAACACATCAATCAATGATGTGGTACTCTTTATTCTTCTTAATTGCTCCAATTGCTCCATAAGCTGTATTTCCCTACAGCAACATCCAGTCTGGAAGTTATATGACTTAAAATTATGTGACTACATCATAAAAATGTTAAATGTGTTCACCCACAATAATATTTGACCCTGGTTTAGACATTAGACGATACAGTACCACCGTGACAGTTGATTCCTGATGTCTTCATGTAAAAACACTTAGCTGAGGGATAGCAGTTTGCTCATGCTGAGCTATTCACAAATGCATTTCACATTTCTGTCACTGAGAACTGACATTTGGCTGTTTTTCAAGGCAGACATTTATATAAGCAGATGTTGGACATTTATGAGGAAATAAGTAATAAAGCATTTATATCCATATCCTAACACAGAATTGTTAAAGTCATTTAGGAAATATGTGGTTTGGCTGGAGTGTGTCTCAGGCCTTTTTGTGCCGTGTATTTACATTCAAGTCTAAGCAAACACGGTGACTGTAGATGAATTATACTTCATCATTGCACCGTCATACATTACACCAAAATGGAAACAGTTTATTCCATGTGAAATCGGAAATTGTTTGAGAATTAAACAATTTGGTTGAAACAATTAAAAAGCAGTTAAAAATAGACAATGCATGTATTTGCAGATCTGCAGTAAAACTGCTGCACTTACTTTTCTTGTCTATAGGTGGCGCAGGTTGACGAGTGGAAATGCAGATCTGCTGTTGTGGCTCTGCAAGTGGGCATCAACCACATGCTGTTTTAATCTTTCATAAAAATAAATTTCCCCTCATCATCTCTTCAATTATTTTATCAACCTCGCTCATTGTTTCCTTCTTCTTGCACCATCCTTTCTTTAGAAAGATGGGAAGATTGTTGGGATGTATTAACAAAACTACAGTGATGGGACAATTGCGACAATCTGGATTTGTAATAATGACAAAGCCTATTTACTGATTAAATGAAGATCTTTCACGCTTTCTTGTCCCTTTTGACCAAATAAAAGCTTTAGCTGTTGAAGGCAGGATCAGCAACCCTTGCTTTGTCAAAGCGGTATAAAATGCTTTAAGCGCAGGTATTGTCTTTGTCCCATAAGATATCCACAAATTGTGAGGCCTCATCAGCCTTCATCATCAATAATCATCAGATAGACCCAAGTGTCATGCATTGGCGAGGTGAAAAGGTTTGATGTTCTTTGCCTCTGGGCAACTTCACATCCAAAATGTCTACAGGGGACTTTTATGGAGGGCTGGAGTGTTGTGAGATGAGTGTGTGCTGCATGGTAAGCGCACATCTTTTACACATAAAACAACAGCATCTGACTTACACTACCCTCAAGTTATTTTCCCATTAAATACAGACTCCTACCACAGAATCATTAAGTTGTAAATGAGGTAGCGGAGCCTTGGTCTTCTTAAATGAAAACTCCCATCACATTTACGCCCCAGTAATATTCAGTAGATCTGTTACTAAGGTTCATTGGTATGAGCGAGTCGCACCTCGTGCATCATGAAGTGTTGTAAAAACCCCAAACACATGTGGATGTGAAGCTTTTATCAATTAGATGGAATGTAAATAATTGTTTGGTGGTTGAAATAATTACAAAGCGACTCACTCACTGGTGAAGTTGAAAGCAAAGTCAGGACCTCACAAGCTATTTAAGACACTGCGGGCTATGCCTGCTCAAGCTAAACTCTCCATGAGCCAAGCACTAAGGAGCCAATAAAAACAGCCTCATTTAAGCTGCAGTTAGTTGGCACACTGTGCTTTTCGGATGAAAACAGCCTCTACGCCCTGTCAGCTTCATGTAGTGCTGTGCATGTACAGTGTGCAAGCTGGGCAAAAATCATGGTTAGACGTGAAGTGAAGTCAGTACTTGTTCTTTGAACAGTCATTAAAGAAGGCCAAGACTCCGTTTAACGGATCTGACAATGCCAAAGTACAATTTTTACCACAATTATGAATCTATTTAACAGCTATGTCAGTGGAAAAACAAAATATTGAGTCCTATGCTGCTAAAAAATCTAGTTTTTTATTTGTCATGCCGTTACCCAGAGCTTGACGACAATGCTGATCCCGTGTTGAATGTTTTTATGAACTGCAGGATGGCTCAGCACATAGAAAATGTGGTGTTGCTACAGAAACAACCGCTTAGTTTATTTGTACTTGAACAGATTGGCTGTTTGTTTTTGTGGCATTCATTAACCTCAAGCTCTTCAAACCTGTTGAATAATTGCACTGCCATTACTGACAAACTCTTTCCGCTCATAAGAACTTTACTTGTTGGGGTTACGTGACTTTTGTCAGGCGGCAGCGGGCCATCACTGATGCACAAGTCCCATCACGCTACTGTAACCTATTCAAGCCAATACCTGAGGGAGTCAGAAGGCTTTGATGCCATTTCAGACAAAGAGCGGATGGATAGATTTCTTTTTTGTATGTTCTGTATTTAATAATTCTGTAACAGTTTTATATTGGAATGTTTGATCTTATCTGAGTCACACTTCAAAGACATTTTTATCAAGAAACTTCAGCGCTTGATACAGTATAAAAAACCGTGAAGTGAAGCGCTGAATGCCAGATAGTCTCAAGAGAAAGGGAAGTGGAAAACCAGAGCAAACCTTTAGATTGAGAGGTGTGTTGTGTCATTCTAACATCAAACGTTAGTCTCTTACAACACGCTGCACATTGAAATGCTGATTGCAAATCTCTCTACAGGTCGTGACAAATGTCCTCATCGGAAAACAGAAGATCACCTGCAACAAGGGATTAGCATGGGTCTGCTGAAATGATGGTCTCTACTGGATAACTGCCACCGCTGCACCACATTAAGGACAAAAACATGATGCAATTGTTTCATTAGTTGCAACATGAATTGCAGCAGCTGCAGACACAGTTTTCCATTTCATTTATATTTCAGCATTTAAAAAAAAGTTTCCAGAGAAACATGAGATGGCAAGAAGAAATTCTTAGTTATTATTGCTTTAAGCAGCTTGACCTACAGCATACATCAAACCAAATCATGGCTTCTTAATCTTGAGATTGTAGAAATCAATACTAATTTAATTTAGTTTGTGTATCGCAGCCTTAATGTTCACAGTATGTCCAGAGATCAGGGCAGAAATTTGGCCACAGGACTTGGTGGATTTTCAACACTCACTATCAGGGAGTGTTTGCAGACATAGCAGAACATTAGCAAACACTCTCAGAAGTCTCAATTGCATTTAGTGGAAAGAGCGTTCACTTAAACAATAGCTGAGTCCCACTTCAGGGACTGGACCCGCCAAAGTGCGTTTCCAGGCTTAAGACATCATAACAGCTCGATCAGGCCTGTCCTGCATCAAGGCAGCCTTCTTTCGCGTCAGTTTGGAGCGAACAGACATGACTGCATTGGCTCTTCAAAATCTAAAGTCATCATCAGTCACCGGTAAAAATTTTACTGGATGGTGTAAATCAAATGGGTGTATTCTCAATTAACCTGCTACTCTGCCAGTGGGCCTGCTGTGACTAAAAGGACGTGACTGACTACAGAATTTTATAATCATCTGTGTGCATCATTGCCAACACCCCATTCAGCAAATAATGTCAGTTTGTGGTCAGACCACCTCTCTTTGGACAGAGGCTGCACCTCTGTTCAGCCTGGCCTTTCAGTTTCACTTATTAGAATGCAACCAATGACATCTTCTTCATTCGCACCGACATCATTTCAAAGGGTCTACACACTGACCTTTGTGATTTTTGTTCGTTTGATACGATAAATAAGTACAACTTTCACCATGTCCTCCGCTCAGCAACAGACACAAAGGATAAACCAGTAGAAGACACCCTCTACACACATTTTCTGACATGAGATTAGTGAAAGCTCCTCAAAAGTGAATCTTTTTGCATTACAGGAACATGAACGAGGCAAATGAGTTTACACATTACTCCTCACAGCCTTCAGATAATCACAGCTGAAGTTATGCACCAACACCTGCAATATCTGCAAACTCGTCTCCCCCTGACAACTGCTGAGGGGAACACAGCTGGTGATCAAAGTCAGAGGCCCCCCCTGAGTGCCCCAGCCGGGCATTTGTGGCTCAAAACGCTACCACGGACATAAAGTGAATAGATAAAAATGTAAGCAAGCAAGAAAAATAAAACATGGGCTGCTAGTCTTGAGTTTAAAAGAGTAAAAACCAGAAAGAGGTTAGTTTAAGAGATTGGCAGGAGAGACAAACACTTGGCATCTACTGTTGTCTTTGGTCTCCCTTCAAAGTACATGTTGCCCACCATTATGTTTCAGAAATGGCGGTATGCTCAAACATTGTTCTTTCTTCCTTAAAAGGAGACCGGACGGTCCGTGTTTACAAGGTTATGCGATGGGAGAGTTTATTTTAGCTTCACTCAGGACTTAATTTGAAATACTTGTCCACATTGTTAAGAGAGAGAGGAGACATAGTAAAGGCTGACTTATCCGGAGCTCGGCTTTTGGTGTGAGTCTCATGAAATGAAATGTAATATTTAAGGGCTGCCTTTAAGTTGTTGTTCATGCAGTGTGCTCGACTGATTTAAGCAAAGACTAACATTTGCTTCAGATTAGCGCCGTGCTGATGCTATCAGCACTGAATGCGCTGATGTTGGGTGTACCTCGGATAATTATGAGTGATGCTGTGTTGAGATTTTCCAGAAGCTGAATGACTGGAAAGTCTGCAGGAAAGAAGACGCCCCATGTCATCAAGCAAGGCTGGTTTCCTAAATTTGTACACCTTCGCTACTTGAGCGTAAACTGACCCCGTCCGTTGTGTTTTGTTTTTTTTGTTTTTTTTTTTTCCCGGCGACCACATCAGTCGAGTAGATTTTTAAGAACTGGCTCAGCAGAGCCTCGACATGAATGGCACATTTAGAGGACTGCTGACTGGGGCCTGTGTTGGGCCTCTCATGCGGTCTGTGCCCCTCATTTCAAACTGTGTCAAAAAAAAGAAAACAGGATGCGTAAACCATTTGACTCGGCCCATTTGTGCGTGTGACTAAAAGTGAGGCAATGGGGCAAGTCCAGGCTTGTAGAAAAGAAAATAATTCACTGGTCAGAGTCTCCTGTGCCTGCTGCGCCCGAGCCATGATCTGACGCTCTGCTCTTGAAATGCAAAGCAAACTTTACACCAAAAGCTTTCACACAGTCCTGCGTCGTATTTCTTTAACCCTTCCCGTGAAACCAAAGACGAACATATTCAGCTAGAAATTCTAGCTTTGTTTCAACGCCACAATCTCACAAGGAGACGTTGTAATTAGAAGCAGTTCCTCTTGATTTAACACTCAGTGTCATCCTTTTGTCTGGTAATTTTTCATGGCAAAATTTTAACTTAAGGGCATTTGTAGAGAACTTTGTAGATAACAGCGAAGATTAGTTCTACTAATCTCTTTAAGAAACTCATGCTTGGATAAAAGTTAAAAAATTATTCTGGCAATGTGCTTATTTTGCTTGATTTTGTCTTTTTCCATCTTCATCTAAAAACTCATACATGCCTGCATGGGAAATGCAGCTTGAGACACTCTGCATGCATCTGTGAAATAACTGGGAAAGTCTTGCTCACATCGTGTAATAAGTCACCTTTTCACGCTCAGAAAGAAACATGAAGTGACACGAGAAACCATCAGTCTCTGTCTGCGTTTAGTTAATACTCTGATGTAAAAGTTAACATGGAGCAGCAGGGAGCTCTCTCGCAATTGCCTCAATTGTGATAAACAAAACTGGAGTCAATTTAAAAAGCAAACAACAGGCAAAACAGCAACGCCTGATGAGTTATTGTAATGACTTTTTATGAACGTTAATCTGCATTTCAGCAAAAAACCTGCCCTCCTCATTCCCACTTCCTCCGAAAATTACCTCATTTTATGGTTGTTGGTAAATGTAAATATGTTTGTTATTAGCGCTACACACACACACACACACACACACACAGACACAAACCCCAAAACCAAACATGATTTCTTTCTTGAAATATTGGCAAATATTGGCAGATTTGGAGAAGTCTGGCACATAAACGGATGACTAGGTGCACTGCTTACTTATTGCCCTTTAAAACTTAAGTGCCTTTACATTATCAACCTGAAATTCGGTACACTAATTAAGAAAAAGTGTGGGAGCAGAAAATGTAACATTTAAAGAGTTTTATGATTTAATTTGTAGATTCACTGCAGCGTTATAAAAACAATCTGTGTATTTTTATTTATTATGTATTTTTTAAATGCTATTCAGTTTCTTATATTATAATATATTATTCTTTCATCTAGATGAATACATTCAGTAATTCATGCTGAAACATTTAATAGTACACGTGTCTTCTTGAATTTAAGCTATTAACCATGGTTCTGTGATTTTTGCATGAGAAATCATTAAGCATCAAATAGATGTATGAAAAATCCAGTGGAAATAGGCCCAAAGCTGCTCCTGCAGAGAGGGGTCAACAGGGACAGTGATGCAAAAGTTAAACTAAAAGTTGATCAGCTTTAGGCGCTCACCTCTAAAACCTCCGTTCCCTTTTCATTGTTTATAATAAAGCCGCATAACTGGACATTACTGCTCTTATTTCAGCTCAGCATGTCTCCATTATTAACACCAATGCGAGGGAACTGTGTGCTTTACCATTTGAGTCACACCAGTGTGGTTAATTTAACAGCCAAATACACTTTAATCTATAACTCAAACACATATTAAATGTACGACATGTAGAACAAAAAATATACTATTTTTTAAATATGATGACACTAATCAGCTCCATTTACATCCTGCGGTGTCAGGTCGAGTCTGTGTGGATGTCTGTCAGTGTCGGGTGGTGGGATCTAGTCCCCTGGCAGCCACATGGAGCTCAGAGTGAAAGATTACCCACAGAGCCCTGGGAGTTGATGTGACCTTTACCACCCAGGGTCGTGCATGCATCACCTGTGTGCCCAAAACAGATCAGTCACCCGCTGCAGCAGCTCCACCTTTATATGCGTATATTTCTGGTCTAGTCTGCAGTCCCCAATTCTGCAGAAGTAATAAGTGAGGAACAGTTATCTGATATAACTTCTCTCTGCAGCCCCAGAAATTCAGGATGATAAAAACTGTGCATTTTAATATTTAATAGAATCAGCACAACCTTACTGGATAGCTAGGATTTAGTGCATTAGCTTGTTTTCACACAAGGCACTTTGACTCATCAGGAAAATCACACGTCTAATGATTAACCTGAACGATGCCTCCGCTCTCTGTGAGCCATGTCGATACATTAGCATTAAAAACCACCATAATCATCTTATTAATGACACCTGTGCATTTTCAGCTATGATATATCAAATGCCTGCTGTGGCTTATGCATAGCTCATTCTGACAATTCCACCTTAAGTACCATGTGTGAAAGCTTACACCGTAAGTTCACTGATTCATACTAAACCCTGATCAAACCCATTTCCATTTCCTAACCTCAAAATATATTCTTTTTCATACAATATAGCCATAAGCTAACCCTTTCATGTGGTGAACGTGTACAGTGGTATATATAATTCATGCTATTGTCACATACTTCTGAGGACTCCATTGTGTCCTTGGTGTGTCGCCTTCGTCTGAGAATTTGTGTTCATTCTAATAAATTCTGTTTGACTGTTCTGGCTTGGAGCCAAAGCATCTTTAGAAACATCTCCTTCATTCCATGAAATTCTATCTAATTCTTCTATTTTTGCCCTTCAAAATATTAAAAAGACATCGCAGAGAAAGAGCTGCCTTCCCCTTAGTTTGAATTCAACAGGAGAGACTCTCAAAGTGCTCCTGCAGGGTTAGAAAAACACACTGCCAATTAACTGGATGACACAGGAATCAGTGACTTTTGACCTTGCTCCCCATTAAGGATGCATTTCCCTTCCAGCCGTCGGCAGCATTGAATGTTTGTAAGAAATAGCGTCAGCTGTGAGAGGCTTGTCAGAGCACATCAGCCCCGGACCCTCGGCGTATGCCACCATGTTGTGTGTGTGTGTGTGTGTATTGTAGGAGATTTGCTATGACACGAATGTGGCTCACACGCTATCACTGGCCCAGATGTGCTCGGGGATAAAGTAAGCCGCTCAGTCTGATTGCATTTGCTAAGTGATTTGAAAGTGACACACTGGAGGCAGTGGAGGTGACAACTTCCTGGACTCAAATACAGTTTACACCTGATGGATTTGCTATAGAGGCTCAATGCTGAACTTTCTAGTAGTTTCAGTACATTCAGGTACAGTACTCCTCTGAGCCTGAGTGGTTTCTCAGTTTGGTAAATCTGTGGTATATAATGCATACTGAGGTATTTGATTTATGGCAGGATGTTTGATGCATAGTGTATTATAGAGTCCAGAGCAAATGTAAAAAGCTTTCATCTTGGTGTGGTAACGTGGAGCGGTTAAACATTAGGCATAATGAGGAGATGAAGGCTGAAATGGAAGACATCTGTCAAATGACTCAACCTATAGTATATTTAACGTGGAGCTCTGCTCTGCTCTGCTGTTTTGTAAATGATTTCCTGACCCATGATTAATACTGCACTAAAGTCGAGGACCTTACATTCCCAGCAACAACAGCCGTTGCTCTGAAAACCGCCACTGCAGCACCCTATAATTATCAAAACATAACATGCACCCGTCAATTTGGCCTTTCCATCCATATACCGTGAACCAATTAGGGATGCTGGAGATGTCATCTGGATGGGGCTGCCATATTTTCCCCATCAGTCAGTGCTCAAAGACCCAGCGCGGATATAAACGACCTCAAGTTGCGATCGATTCCCAGGCTGCATGTTGAAATTTATAGTCAGTTGCCAGTTACAGGAGATGGATGGTTGCAAATGTGAGTGGTCTGCAAAGGCTGTAGTGAATCTTCCAAGGCCTCCTCTTGTAGATGGTAAAATAGGACAAGACCGTAACACTTCTTTTTCTTCTGCAGCGGAGATGATGAAGTTTTAGCCTGAATATGTTTTTCTGAGTGTGTTTGCAGGATTACTTTGACATTTTCCAATGTAGTTTTTTATTTTTTTTTCTTTTCACTAGACATCTCTCACAAGTTTCTATATCTGTATCTCTATTGTTCCTAAAATGGCTTGTTGGCATCCTTGTATTTTACCTTTTTTTAACCAGGGAAGGTCATTTGAAAGAGAACAACACAATGCATCTAAAAATTACAATACATATGAAACAATAACAACTAAATTACAATACTTATAGAACAATAGAGGTACACAAAAGATACAGAAAAGTAGCGTTTTCCTATATCTGGTGCAATACATGTATTGTGCATGTTCCCATTAGCATTATTCCATTGCACTGTCCCACTATCATTAGCATGCTGCATACAGGCACAGCTAACTATGCGCTAGCAGCAAGGTGTGAAC
This sequence comes from Chaetodon trifasciatus, assembly GCA_037975065.1. Classification (NCBI taxonomy): domain Eukaryota; kingdom Metazoa; phylum Chordata; class Actinopteri; order Chaetodontiformes; family Chaetodontidae; genus Chaetodon; species Chaetodon trifasciatus. Next base: position 4,981,199 of record JBBMOE010000036.1, on the reverse strand, counting down.
CAGGCTTTTATTGGTGGCATGCTAACAGAACTTGAAAGCCACCTCAGGGAAACCACTTGGAGAACAGATACAACACCATAAAAATGTCACAATATCTCATGACTGTTAGGTGAGCTGGAATTAAAATGTCAGTTTTCCTTCGAAGGAGAGCTGAGATTCACGTATTAGAAGCTCGTGCATCTGCACTTAGCAACAGTATAGTCTAGGAATAGTTTGGAGACATGGGAAATGACAGAGATAGGGGGAAACTTCAAGACCACGGTTGATGCTGCCATCGGCTAAAGTGCTAGTGGTTGAGATTTGAGACATGGCCAGAGGGTTTGTAAACCCTTGGGAACGGATGAGTGAGGCAGATGGATTATTCTCAGTATTCTGCAAAACCAGCAGAAAGAAAGTGAGCGAGCAAGCATCCAAATTTAAATCTGAAGGGGCGACGTCCTTTTGCCAGTTGTAGACAAAATGTAGACGGATGAATGAAGGACTTACGGGAACACACATATTCATTTTCTTGCTTAGAATTAGATAATAAGATGGATTCCACTCCTCTGCGTGTACACTGATGACTTAGCTGAACATAAAGACAGGAAACAGGGCTCCAAAGACGGCAAAACCCACCTTTTATCATGCACCAATTAACATGCCATTTCTCAATTATTTAATCTGTACAAAATGTTTAAAAATGACTTTGTGGTTTTTATGAGAGGTTATTTGTGGGACTATTTCTTATCCTTCCACAGTGACTTCCTGGAGTCTTATCTTCACTGTTAGGTTTCTGGAAAACCAGCAGAGACTTGAAGACGTTAATTAGTTGTTAATTAGAGAGCTTTAGAGGTGCTGGTGAGCAAATTTTGTTACCTTGGGACAGAGTTAGGCTAGCTGTTTCCTCCTGTTTTAGGCTAACTGCTGCTGTTATTCTTGTTTAAACCAGATATGAGGTGGTATCGATCTTTTGATCTCACTTTCTCCAAGAAAGTGAAGAAGCTTATTCCCCAAATGTCAAAAGATTTCTTTAAAGAGCATAAGAAAATAACAAACTTTACTGAAGATCATCAGGATCTCCCAATACTGTGTAATACAGCAGACTGTGGGGGCAGAAGAAGCCATTATCATTTTGGGCCCCGTTTGAGCAGAGTTTTTCCTGACCTTGAAATATTCTCTACCCGTCTGTTTGGTATTTTGGTGCTCAGCACAGAGCACATGGTGCACAGGTGGGAGGAGAGGAGCAAACACGTGGGAGGTTCGTTCAAATGAGGCAGTGCAAAACAAGATTACTGGTGGAAATTTATCAAATAAGTTAATACAAGTGATTCTAAAAGCACAGCTACTTCATGCTGAATGAAAAACTGTTATATCATTGCAGCAATCTTAAGGCAGCATGTTAAATACGCTGATATGCTGTAGATTTACACACAGTGCCAGTACACGCAGCTGGCCACTGTGTTTAAATCACATGCAAATGACACCGGGCTACTGCAGATTAAACAAACACCTCACTGCTCTGCAATGACTTGGTACTCTGCCTGTTGAAGTATGTGGGAGATGCCGGATTACCGGGCTTCATTAATCCTGTGTGTGCAGATTTGTGCCGCTGCTCGTTCACATTGTGCTGCTCGGCACCATCCACACATGCTGAGCTGTTGCTGCCGTGCCTCCACGTGATTGGCACAGCTGTTTCCGAGCAGTGAGACCAGTGATGTGACTGGCTGACAGCGTGTCTGTTAATCACCACACCTGATTTATATTCACCTTCACCCTGCTCTTTTGCACTTCCCGCTGCTGCACAAAAAGTACCAAAGTAGCTGGTGCACTTGGAGACACCCACACAGTCTGTGGCCTCAGGATCTACTGCTTTGCTGAAGTAGCGCCCTTTGTCTTAATGTTGTTCACAAAGCTGTTATTCATTCCCACACACATACAGAAATGTTATATTCAGTTAAAATCATGTATTTTATCATGACTCATGAATTCAAAAGGATTTGTTTGAGACAGAAGACAGAAGAAATGATGCAGCCTCCACACTTTCCATTGAGAATAAAGTCAGGGACAAATCTTCCATCTGTGAGTTTGGATTTATTATTTTATCAAATTTTCTGTTTAGATGTGTAGGAGGCTCCATCTTTGCAGCTATTTGGACATGAAGAGGAAAGGTCAGTACCTGTAAATTACTGGAGGTCAGTCCTGCGATTTCATAAAACGAGCCTTTGTAGGAGCGGAGTGTTGCGCAGATGATTCACGTGTAGGGGAGGCAGAGAGAGATCGTCATTGTGCCTCAGCCTTTGATCAGAGCCAGTGTCAAACTCAAAAGCATGAAAAGACTTCACTGACTGAGATTCTGTGCATTTTGTTATTTGGTGACATCTGTGGTGCTTAGCAACCGCTGGAGAAGTGTCTGCACTACCTTGTGAAACGTACTTCAGAGCGAGCCTCTATTCACACGGCCTCTTTTCTTTGTCTGCTCAGCCCACGGTGGCTGTTCGCGGTCATGCTAATTACTCAGTTTTTTTTTTTTTTTTCAGGCAAAACATGTAAGTTGGTGCAAGGTTAAGATTTTGTTTTTCCTCAGGGACAAAATGAACTGAAATGTTGCTTCTTAAACTGCTGTCGAGCCTCACCGAGGCTTTGGTTTCACAGCGAAGGAGGCAACGAGCAGAGGGGCATGTGGGTGAAGGAAGGCAGTGTCAAGTGCTGGATTGTAGTTACACATCCACACGCACACACACACACACACTCATATGCAAACACACTAAGAGCCAGACCAGCTGCCCATGCTGTGTCGTGTCGTGTGCCAGTGCAGCGAGGTTTCCTCTGCAAAGAAACACTGCACCGACTATGGAAGGCAGTCTGCTTAATATTATAAAAACCACACTGGGAGTCGGCGGGTTTATGCAGTAGCATCTGGCGTCACCGCAGATGCCTGCTAGGGCGCACATTAGATCAGAATAATTGGCCAGGACAGCAGCGTGAGATGGACAAATGAGAACCTCCTCCTGGGTGACCTGATGGCCGAGGGGGAGAATGAACAACACTGCTCAGTGTCTGATAAGGAGCTTGTGAAATAAAGAAAAAATAGTTAGGGCTTAAGGGAAAACTGCTATGTATCTACACTTTAAGCTAATACTTGTAATATTATGTGGGGGAAAAAATACAGTAACTCACAAAATCCTAAAGTCCTCATGGTTAAAAATATGTGATGTTCATTCTCTACTGTATCTCCCTCTTTCACACACATACCTTAACTCACTATAATCTATAAACTCACTCGTTCATGCACAAAGAAGACTGATAACTCTGAGCCAAGATTCAACTTCAGGTTCAACATGAGCTAAGTTTAAAGGATATTCCTGATATTTTCATGTCATTTTGATTCCACTTGGATTTTTACTGTGCATTTATTAATTATAATTAAGTTCCTTTTAAGTCTCAGTAGTGGATTTTCTGTAAACTGCATTTAGGGGAGTGCTACAAAGAGAAAATTACTAACTGCTATGAAATCCTGTTTTGTGTTGAAAGAATCTGATTAATAATTTAAGGCAACATATCACAAGCACCCCCCCCCCCACCGCCACTAGTTCATTTAAACCTAATGCCTTTACTGCATTTTGCTGGTTTTGCTGAGAGAAAATATGTCATATCATTTCCAAATATTACCATCAACTCTGCCGGTGACGTCTCCGAACACACGTCTTTGCTTTCGGATCCTGTTTACGACGGTCTTCTCTTTCACTGTTCACCAGTTCACATTACAGTACCTCCACTTAGAAATGGAAGAATTTATTTTTGATGTTCAGTACAATGAAATACACAAACAATTACTGCAAAAGTAGAGATAAATAACTTTGGCATACAGAAAATGAAAAACATCCAAGACACAATGGCGAAGTAAATTTACTAACAATGAAAAATGCTGGCTAATGCTACTGTACAGTGACACGTGTAGCAAAAAAAAAAAAAGACGTTTTGGACCTAAATTTCCCTTTCATTAATCAAATAAATATTTAATATGAACAATCTCAAATGGATCAAGAATTTTCTTTATGCTAGGCATTCCTGAAGCAAGCAGATTTGACATTGCTGAAACGGGTCAAATGTTGAGCTGTGATGAAGAAGACCCAACTGATTCCACATGTGCAACTTTCATCCTCTCCTTGAGAATCTTTGGTAGAAAAGGCTTGATAGTACAGGAAATGACATATTTACACATCATACAGTCTTATTAGCAAAGCATTTCAGCGATGCCGCAGCTGTGTTTCACCACAGATTTAATCTGTGGAGGAACAGGATGGGAGGGAAGGAAAACTGCTCTTAAAAAAAGCACCTTTCTTTGCCTTGATGGTAATAATAGAGGGGCAGGGGGAGGAAGGCAGCTGGAGCCTGCTCACTTACAGACATAAAAAGTACATGAACAAAGAAGCTCCCATTTGCAATGACAGTATCGGCCCACGCTGGCTGAACTTTAAAAAAAATACCTCAAGCAGAAGAAGAAGCAAAAATGCCTCAATGTTCTTATCTCTGAGGAGCAGAAGAATATAGTCTTCAGAGCACATAGGTAATAGTCCAGATCTGCTCCAGTGTCTTTTTGTCTCTCTAAAATGCACTCAGAGCACACTATTGGTATTCCACAGCAGTCAAATCCATTCAGGAGATTTATTAGATTCCAGTCTGTTCTGCTTAATCCAATTAGCGAAAGGACAACAGGATAAAGGGAGAATCTTGTTAGCTTCCAGTGGAAGTGGATGAAATACAGAGCGTTGCAGCGGCGGCAGAGGTTCATTTCTAACATCCTGTGTGATTCTCATTGGCAGCTGTTACACATGTTGGAGGTCAGTCCCAGTCATCTTTGCACACACAGGCACACTCCTCGTGGTGCTCCAAAAGCACATCAGTCATGGACTTCTGCAGGCCGCGGCCACCGGTCCGGTGCTTCAACAGTAGAACCTGTCAAAGAGGAGGACGCTTTAGTCAACGGCTGAACATCAAACACTTCCTGGACTGATGCTCCTCACTTATGTTTTAGAATCTACTCTGGACACACGCTTCCATTTCTGGCCTTCAAATCTCCATTTCAAGACATGAAACTGGCGTGACATTCACGCAAAGAACGCAACTGACAAAGAAATAAAATGAACACAGTATTTTGCACTGCGATGTCAGGACTGGGCCCTCAGAGCCTCGCTGCTGTGCTTGTCAGGGTTTAGCAGGATTCCTCCTTGCCTACCGTGCTGTGTTTGTCTCTCTCTGTTGGTGTGTATGGGTGTGTCCGTTTCATGCAGGGCATGGTGACCCAGCTTCCATACCCCCGCCTTCTCACCTGCACACCTGCTGTCAAACCACTCATCAACTACATCTGTACCCTTCAGTCTGTCTTCACCAGATTGGCCCATGTGTCATAGCAGAGCTACGTTTGCCAACTCCTGGTTCTCTGCTTGCTGTCTTTGAACCTATTTTACCTCTGTTTTAGGTCCATTGTCTGCTGCCTTCCTGATTTTCCTGCTACGCCTTGATCTTTGTCAGTCTGCAGTGTTCTTCCTGCCTCTGATTCACAATAGACCACCCAGCCCAGCTCCTGATTTCCACCACTAGCTAATCTTGCAATAAATGGCTCTTTGTTAAAAATGTTACTTTAATGTTAATTTAAGTCAAAGTGCAACAAATTTTCAGTTTGTTACATGAATATGTGACATGGGCATTTTGGTTAAAGGGGGGCACGAGGAAAGGCCACAGGATCGCAGGATATGCACTGCAAATTCAATGTTTCCTCTATACAGATTATCATCAGTATTGGTCTAAGAGTAAATATTAAGTCATACAGAAAGATCAATCAGAGTCTTTCCATATTCCTGTGATATTTTCTTAAAGTGTGATGTGATTTTACTACCTTGAGTTTCATGAGATCCACTTGTAATGTTTAGCTAATGCTATAGTATGATGTTTTTTGCAATTGTATTTTCTGCTATTGGTTTTCTCTTTGGGTTTCTGTGGTGCATCACTCTCCTTGCAGAGAGGAGACTACTGCTGGTCACGCTATATTCCTGATTATTCCAAAAAACAAAAAATGCTGTTAATGCTACTGCATGAATGACCCTTTACTCAAAATTAACATTACACGTTCCATGTTCCTCGTATTTCATGATCAAGTTGATATGTACCTCATGGTATTTCTTCGTGACCCTGGCGGGAACACACTGGCAGTCGTAGCAGCGGTGAGAGCAGCAGGTGCAGTTTCCACCGCAGCGCTTCACCAGGAGGCAGCTTGGCCAGAAAATGGCATCCGTCCTCTTCAGCTCCTCACGCAAGGACACGGAGAAGTTGCGCGGCGTGCAGCTGTAGAGTCGAACTTCCTCCCGCAAGAGATTGAGATCAGCTCCTCCTCAAAGACACAGAGGAAACACGATCAGAATCGCGTCCTGGCGAACTTTGCAAGTCTCACATTTGTATATCACAAGTAAGTTGAATTATATTCAATGGCCTATGCATGACTCAGATCTACTGCAACTATCTTATTGTATTCATTATTTTTGCATTTAATTTAACTGTAATGTCCAAGTTAAAAATGTCCTACCTCTGGCTTTCTTATTGTGGATGAAGGATTTCCCCAGCACGTGCCATGTAGGTTTGTACAGCTCCTCCATATCCACCTGCCATCGCTCCGGCTCCAGGTACTTCATGACCTCCTCCACGGTGCTCAGCCCTGCCACAGCCTCTGACAGCTCCTCTATACCCTGCAGGGCTGGAGGGAGAACCGCAGGGACTTCTGGTTCTGATACACTCTGCAGGAAAAGCAGCATAATGAGACGGAGAAGAAAGGTCATTTACTCAGTGAATATAGTTTCTATAGAGTTACAACAGGAAAAAGCATTAGAGTCCTGCTTCTTGGCTTTTGAAGGACGTGTACACTGGAAAAGTTTTCCCCCTGTCAGAGCAGTCTAATGCTTGTGTGATGGACACATACTGCAGCTTCCACATCCAAAAGTGTCACATTGCACCAGCTGCCTCAGGACACTTAGAGACCAGCTACTCTCTGTGACACTTCCAGAGCTTGTGAGCTTGCTCGAGGGTTAAGAATACTGAAACGAGAAAGTAGCACAGGAGGAACAACTTTGTCAGCAGTGACAAGACGTGTTTTATTTCTACAATGTGAGACACTGTTAAGGTGCAAAAAGAAGGGGAGTTTGACTCTGCAATGGTACATTTTATGTCACAGTAAGGAACTGAGTTTAAAGTGGGTTCAGGCTCATTAAATGCTACAGTGGTTTGGACTTGAGTTAAACAGAAATGATGGTCGAGACCAGCTGGAGCCCAATTTAACTGTGTGTATTAGACCTGGTAATGTGTGGAAGAGTTGAGACTGAAGCTCCTGATGATTACACACATTACAGACTGATATTTTGCTCAGCATTTCCACACTGGCCAGCACACTGAATTAACACTTTACCACCTGATAAGAAATTATTCGCAATGTCTTGAAAAGAAAAATGTAAAAAAATCCACTTAAATCTTTTAGATTTGCAACATTGAAGAAAGACAATAAGAAAAAAACAAACCAATCTGTGGGAAATTAATTCACATATGTGCTATCATTCATGCAGCCCTGGTCTGATCTTCCCATTGTGAGTCATGTATAATGTGCATTTTTTCCCACTTTTCTTCCAACTGTTCTCCTGCAGTTCCAAGTTATGTGCCAGATTTTCCATTAAGAAGATTTCTTCAGCGATTATTTGACACTGTTTCTTTGTTGGTGGTGTTGCCTTTCCCCAGTTCCTCTTAAAAGCTTTTTTTTATTTGCTATTAACAGTATTTTAACTACCTGGTGCTTCCCACTACATGTTATTCAGGGAAAAGTACCACACAAATTGTAAGGACCTTTTCATCCTACGATTTGTTGTAGAATCTGACATACCATTTCCCAAAAGGTAGTTATTTTCTGACATTTCGAAAAAAATGCATGAGCGATCTACAACAAATGGTCCACACTCACTTTGTGGGAATTAAGAAACAGATTCATTTTTGTTTCCAGGAGACTTCCCTCCATGTCTGTGAATTGGTGGATGTACGATGATCTTCTACATGTTTGGCCAATCATTAACTGAAATTTCAACATTAAGCTCCTCTTCCCATTTCTCTTTTATATCTTTAGTTGAAGTCTTATGATTAAGTTCTTTATTGATCCTGAAATGGGGAGATTACATTTTTCCATTATGTTGTTGTTACTCATTGCACACACACACACAGTCGCGTTTCCGTCACTTTTGGAGACATTACATAGACTTACATTCATTTCCGGGAGACTTACCATAACCATAACCACTACCTGCCTAACCCTTACCCCAACCTTAACCTAAAATTTAGTGATTTACATAATGGGGACCTGTATTTTGTCCCAATAAGGAAGGTGAGTCCCCACAATGTGACTGTGTAAACAGATATATGTCCCCACAACCTAAGAAATACATGACCACACACATACAGGACCTATAGACATGAGAGTGACAGGCTGCCACTTAGTCTGAGCTCCAAGCAGTTACGGGTTTGGTGCCTTGACACCTCGGCAGCGCCCAGAGGGTGAACCAGAACCTCTCCAACTACCAGCCACACTCCATACTGTGGTCTATGCTGGGCCTGGTCTGGCCAGCCTCTGGTTCTCAGGCCAAGTCTGTGCAGACTGAGCTACCGCCACCAGTTTTTAACTGCTGCAAACGCTGTGGGAATGTTGGGTGGGTACCTGCTTCAGCTTAAGTCTGTTATCTTGCATATAAGAACGGGACTCCCCTTATTATAACCGGCTGAAGAGGCCATCATCAGAATCGTCAGCATCTGAGCTGCAACCGTGAGGTGCATACTGATATTCACTGTATCTGAAATCGTTCCATGGACTGAAGTTAAGAGGCAAATAAGAATGAATGGCATCATTTTTTAAGTTGTCAAATATGATCACATCTCTGTCACCTCCCCTGCCCACTTCGCATAACAGCATTTGTCCCTTTAGCTCCTGTAGGCAGCAGTATTATTTGTTCCAAACTCCCAGCCCTTCAGGCTACAGCGTGCAGTCACAGAGAAGATTGATACCTGGGGTGTCGGTCTTCCCACGAGAGAAGAGGCTAATCTGTTAAACCTTTCAGTCCTGTGACGCTGCGTTTGTCCAACATGTCAGCTCGCCGGTCTCTCTAATCTTATGTGACTGACAGGTAGAAGGCAACATTGTGACACTTACAAAAAAAAAAAGAAAAAAATGCAGCTTGTGGAGCGTTGAAAACATCGGCTGTTGGCAGCCGGGTCTTTAAGCTTTTGGAGAGGCAGAAATGTTTCAAAAGAAAAAAAATGATTCCAGGAATCCTCCTTTTGATGACTTATAGGGGTGAATTAGAAAGGAATCCAGTGAGAAATGGGCGTTGGAAGAGGAAAAGTTTTCCTTTCGTCAGAGGCCATGGCACTGACATTGCAAGGATTTATGGTTTGATTCTTATTTACTGCTTGTACTAAAAATGATAGTATTCACGGCGCTGCAAAACCTCTTGGACAAAAGTTATCCATCAGGGGGCTTATATAATTTTATTTCAAAGTAGTCATTTCACACGAGCACAGATATCAACAGCCAGTGTAGCCAAGAGAGATATTTAAGATGGATACAGCCATTTTTTCAGCTCGACTGCACATGAGGGAAAAGCCATTAATTAGCAAAACAGAACAGCATGTGTGTGGCGTTTCACACTGAAAAATAGGTGTAACATAGGAAATACCCACAAGATTTAGTAACTGCACAAGTTGATGCAATACACGCCAAGTCCCTTTTGGTGTTTGCTTTAAAACGAGATGCCAGCGGTTTGACATGGCTGCACCACAGGCTACAAAAACACAGCTGATGCGCAGCTGTGCTCATGCCACAGATTTGACTCATTCTAATGAAGCTGCCTTCATAACCACTGAACATATCTTTGGCTTATGTGGCACCTCCTGAGATAAACAGCCTCAGATGTAAAATGAAGATGTGTGGAGAAAGGACCGGTCATATAGTGTCATAGAAAGTGAAGTAAGAGTAAACTGAACGGTCCCGTATTTGCAGACAACAGAGGAAAGCTGTGAGTCTTATTAGCTGAGCCTTGGCAGTGGCGAACAGCGTGGACTGGAAGCCATTAACAGCTTGTGAATGTCGACGGTGCAACACTCCCCAATTAGCGGCGCTCTGCAAGCTCAGCTTCAGATAGAGAAGCCAAGTGATTCTTCAGAGACATCTCAAGACGGTCTGAACAAAGCTATAAGTAGCAGATGAGAGCTCGCATTTAAAGAAAATAAAATCACCAACAAATTACTTAAATGGACCACCAACTTCAAGCTGGCATGAATTCAGAGCAGTGTCCGTGTGTGAAGTGTCACTCAGAAAGACTTCATGCATGAACACATACAGCGGTTGATATATTGGGCTCACAGTCTCTAAATGATTTTTAGCTAATAGACAGACAGAAGCTGTTCATTTGCTGCCCTTTGTGTGTTAATAAGAGTCTAAAGAGCAGAGAGAGTGAGTAGACAGCATGCTGATTAAATGACAGATGGACCTCGACCACTGAGACACCAGGTCAGCTCAGGTCCTGGTGCAGGTATTTTCTTTGTGTCTCTGTGTCTGACAGTTATTCACCAAAGTCATAAGCATGTGCAACACGGCCCGTTTCCTAAAAGCTGACCCTGACAAGACAGGTACACAGTGAACAGAATGTCCTGGATGCAGTAGTCCCACAAATAAATACAGGCCATGACAGAACAACATGAAGCTGTGCATGCACGCTTAAAGATCCTCATTTTAGGAAAAACAGAATTGTAATGATGTCTAAATGTGAACATTTTCTTGCACAGTTCTGCGCATAAGAGGCTCAAACGGGCTGTTATGTGAGGTATTATTATGCTCCTTAGTTTCCTGTTAGTTGCAGTTTATGTCCATTTTTTTTATGAAAAAACACCTGACAGCAGATACGTAATATGCGCAGGCAGCTGGAGGATGTTTAACAAGACTGCAATGTACAGCTGTGTTTTGAAAAGGGCACTTGCGCTTTAAATGGTAAGAGGCTAAATGTGCTTTTATTTTTCTAGGTGACCTTAGACAGAATCAAAGTGCGAAAGCCTGTAACGGACCCCTTATCATTGCCAAACTCTCTGAACCCCCTGCCCCTCAAGAAATAACCTTGTTTCCAAGCTGTGATTACCTCATTTCCAGCTCTCTTTGCTCTTACACAGCACAACCACACGGTCTTATTTCTGGTAACTAAAATGGCAGGTTCAGCTAACTATGTTGAGATGAAAATTCTGAAATAGCATCTTGGGAGAGCTCTGGAAAACAATATCTTCTCTTTTACATGGAGTTGCAAACCACTTCCTTGCACAAGAGAGCTTTGAGTAAGCAACAAGGGCTGTTGTGCGTGAATAAAGTGCTTTTTTCTCTCACTATACGCCACACACTGCAATTGAGGTTGGTGTAAAAACAGACCTCAATTTCATCATGCCAACGGTAAAGCCTCCTGCGTGGCTTTGCCAGTCATTACCATCTGCTTTAACAAGGATCCCATCTACCTCTATTTGAGTGTGTAAAACTCTCCTCCATCCGTTAAAATAAACAGAGCCAGAAGAAAGATCTTCACGCCTCGGGAGCAGTGAGGTTTAATTCTGGGCTGGGACCTCACAGAGACAATGATGTATGTTTTGTTTGCTCCTTTAACCCACCACTCAACACCCCTCACGCTCCATTCAACAGACTCCTTCTCCTCTATGTTTTAACAACCTCTTTCCCTCGGCCCTTTCGCTTTTTCCTAAAATCTCTTCCTGTGAATTACAGGCCGAGTCTTATTTTTTTCCCCCCTTCCATTCCATGGAAGTGGTGGAGAGGAATTATTGCTTGTTTAAATATAAACTAAAGTGCTGGCCCCTGCGTGGCACGAGGTTCCAGTAGCTGCTGGTTGACCACAGAGGAAACAGAGTGCTGCTGTTCTAGCGTGCTCCTCCTCTGTCAGAGGAAAAGTTCAAAGCGACGCCAGGCCAAACGTGCAGAGGCCAAAGCTTCCTTTACCCCCCCTCACGGTTTCCGCACCTTCTGCAGTTGGAATATGGAAGACAAACCCGGCCTCTTGTTCCATCACATAGTTAGTGGTGGACATTTGAACGCCACAGCGGTCACAGAAGTTTCATTCTGCTGCAGAATGATTAAATTTGACTTTGAAATTCCAAAACATCCACAGTTTCATGCGGTGTTTTCCTTTTAAGATCTTTCTGAAGGTGTAACATAAAGAAAACAGTTATATAACATTATATAAGCTGGATAAATGGGATGGATATCAAACCTCCAGTTGTGTTTATTTATTCTTTGATCACATTATTTCTGATTTAGATCATAATTTTGTCAGTTTTACACTACTTGAGTTAAGTTGTAAGTATTATCCATATAATAAAACTGAGCCATCATTCTGATGGTAATATTATTTTTATACTCTTTTTGTATATAATGTACATATATATAGTTGTTTTTATTCTTTACCCTTTTTATTGTCTATTTGTTCTTTTTCTATGTCTCCTTTTCATTCTTGCTGTACAAACAAAATTACCCTGGTGTCCGATCAGTAAAGTTTCATCTTATCTTATCTTTCCTTATCTTAAAAGGGTTTTTTTATGGGGAAGTTTTCATTATCATGGGTCAATGGATAGACAGTCTGTTATATTGCGCAAATTATAAAGCCCTTTGAGACAAATTAGTAATTTTTGATTATGGGCTGGAATAAACTTGATCCATCCCTTGTGAAAAAGGAGATCAATGTGTAAAATGTCCACAAAACCATATCACGGACTGTAGTACCCTTTGAACATTTTACTATAGCAGACTGCTGCTCAAATAAAGTAAAAACTAATCATTAGATGACACTTCGCTCCACTTCAGGGATTTCGGAATTGAGTCACTCCTTGTAATAGCATTTTATTGGATTAATCCATCTCCATTAGATAAAGAAATGCCTTGCTTGTGGCTCAACATCACAAACTACTGCAGTCTATTGATGGTAAACATACGGTACATTACTGACTGACTGAGCAGCCTTCATTGGAATAACTCAACAAAATGTATCCCTCTGATTCAACCACCAGGAGTTCGTACATCCAATGACTGACTTTCCACTTTGAACAGATCTGTATTTTGAGAAACGCTGCCTTGACACAGCATGTCAGGTGGTGCTGCTATCGATGTTGTTTTGGCTTTTAGGGGTGAAGGAAGAATGCAATAATAATGTGAACCAGGAATAAAAGAACAAAAAGCCTTTTGAAGCAGAGAAAAAAAGCTAGAGAGAGAATACAAAGCGCCATCAGTGACCTCCGTTGCCTATTTGTGCCTGAAAGAGTTCAGCGCTGCAGGCCGATAGGGATTAATGAGGAGTAGAGCTGTTTACTTAAAGCAAGTGAACAGAACTAAAACATGACAGGTTAAAACATGGCAGTTGTCTCTTCAGTTTATCTCCGGGCTTTTGTCAGTGAAGGGATCAGGGAGGAAGGGATTCTCTGTGTGTGTGTGGTCTAAAGGGCAGAAAAAAGCAAGTTAAAAAGAAGGAATGGGAAGAAGGAGCGAGACAAAGATGGCTACAGGTACCTGTGCACAGGCACATTAGTCTTTCTTACATTTTTTTTCACTATAATTATGCAGGCATTGACAACTGTGGCTGTTCATGTCAGCTCACGGACAGCTAGCTGAGCTTTTCTCATCAGCAAGAGGGGGAAACAGTGGCGAGACAGCTTGGCCTAAATTGGATGTCAAGACATTTTCCAGCCCTTTTTGTGGCAACAAAATCAGGTATTTTAAGACAAAATGTGATCTTTTCCTAACCCTTGTCAAGTGTTTCTTGTACCAGACCGAAACCACAGTGTTTCACAACATAAAACTGAAAATTGAAACATGAAAAAATGTAAAATTGGAATGTAAATAACGTAAAGACATGCAACGTTTCAACATATTTGTGGTCTGCATGAAAGTACAATGCCAACATTTATTCTGGTGATTGGGTTGCTGGATCTCTGCCCACATTTTCAGATTGTTCAGCAATTCAACTTAGTCTTGCTCATAGATTTTTGCCTTGGTTGTAAACACAACTGACCAATAATAGCTTTGTAAGCAGGAATAAGCACGGGGGCGTCCTATTCCTGCAAAGTTAGAGCAGCTATATCACACATAGCCACAGACTGGCCACAAATATGGCAATAAGTGTGAATGTGATGGATGCGGCTGTACATGTTGGTATAAACTGACTTACAGAAATAACAGCTTTTGAAATGGTACATTGTATTTGTATTATTTAAAGGCTAAACTGCTTTTAGAAACTGCTACTGCAGCTCAACTAACGATGCGTCACTCACAGCTGATTGGCATCGTGGCAAAACAGAACAAAATTCGTCCAAACAAGGAAAAAAAAAACAACCTAATCTCTGACTGACATGGGAGAGGTCATGAGGCATGATGTAACAGTATGCCAAAATATTGCTGCTTTGGCTCCAACCATTAATATTTAGCTCATATCTTTTGTTTTATCACACTTGTGACACAAACCTGCTGCTTTGTTGCTTTAGCCTTGTGCTCTTTGCTGGTCTTTAGCAAAGCTGGTTATGTGCTGAATGAGTTAAAGCTTATGCTATGCACACACTCTAAATTTTATTGGATGAAGCATCTGCCAAAAGTCTAAAAGGTGAACGGAAACAAAGATTAGCGAGGGATGGAAGTAGTGATTATAGTCTATGTTACACGCAAAGACAAGGGAGAAATAACAGGAAAGAGCAGAAAAAAGACCGGTTGTGTTTTGTTGCCAGAAGTATATTTCAGGGCTGAGTGTGGAGTAAAATGACATGGCTTTCTTTGTGAAGTGTGGTACTGTAAAAACACATAAGAGGGGATGTTACTCTTGAACTACTGTACGTGATGATAAAACACGGGCAGAAAATGAAACAGACAGACAATTTTCCACACAAAAAGCACTTCTAGCTCTTAATTCCTACCTTCATTTCAAGGGCTTGAATGAGTCCCTGCGAGGGTCAGAGGACTTTTTGTGAATGTGAAACCACTTATTGTCTCCATCTCAGTCTCAAGCACTCAATCAGTGACACTAAGACACCTCGTCTGTCATCTGACTGGAGCTATAGATACTGTACAGGTTCAGAGGGTAGATGGTTTAATATAGAAGACTAATATAGAACATAACAGTTTGATTATTTATAAATGGAAACACTACCAGCCCCAGAAAATGAGAAAATTACAGTTTAAGTGGATATACCTTGATTTGTTGTGTGCAGTATAACGTTATAGAACTATTCCAAGGTCCATTACAGAATCATTGAAGGTGTCGCAGTAGTTTTGCTGACTGAACCTTCACATTGGCACCTCGGTCTGGCTCGCCATTATCCCTGCAGAGCCTGTGAGCTTCTTGTTTTGTTTGTGTATAAGTGCATGGGCTGTTCTGGCTTGTGTGTATCTCCATAAGTATAATAAATGATAGTGCAGGTGCCAGATGTTCCAAAGTGCTTCAACATAATTTCTCCCCAACGATGCTTAAAACCTCGGGTACACATATAATAAATGGATGATTGCAAATTAAGCCACCATGTTATGCAACGAGCAAATTATTTTAATTGTGCTTGCATGGAGAGGCATTGCTTACTGCCATGTGGACTCCCTGAAGCTGGAGAGAGAGGCAGAGAAATGCTAAGCGCTCAGCGACTTCCAATGCACACTTTTCACCTCCTGACCACGATAATGTACGCACCTCAGGAAGAAGGGAGTAGCGGATGCAGAATCCCGGCTCAGAGGGGAAGTACTCATCAGAGATGAAGCGGATCCTGATCTGGCTGCCTTTGGAGGTGTGACTGGCTGGTGCCGACTGTGAGCCGCACCAGCGACCCAGGATGGTGTTCTCCGTGAGATCCTCTATCTCCACAAAGTCGTACCTGGAAGAGTGAGACAGAGAAAGGAAGTTATTGAGCCGCTCCAAATCGTCTACAACATATCGTAGATTCAGACTTCCACACATGCACGTTAGTTCACTTTAGGTGTGTTTTTGCTTGTTGAAAGCTTGTCAGCATCTTTAATGCGTTGTCATGGTGCCGTCCTCTCAGCTCTGCCTTGCCCTTCTGAAGGTGAGATTGTTAAAGCTGCCCAGGGAAATAAAGGTTTAACCTCATTAAAAAAAAAGAAAAAAAAAAGGAATATCTATAACAGCAGGTTCAGTATCTCAGCAGCGACAGGTGAGATATGTCTGTTATTTACTGCCTGAATTAAATGAATCAAAATGAACTGGATATTGCCAGTGTGTTGAGGACAAACCTCAGGCTGCTTGACACTGCAGCATAAGCAGCTGTTCTTACTATTTAGTGGTTACGGCTGCTGATGCAGCCTTTTGACATGCCCATTACACTGACGCTACATGTTGCTATATTGAAATATGGCTTTTAATTAAACCTTGAGCTCCTTGCGCTGTACTGTAGTGTATGTTGACTGGGGCCAAGCTGCAGGCCTCTTAACTTGGCCTCCAAGTTCTCAGTTCTTTGAAAAATCATTAAATTTACATGTCTGCTGTTTTGGGCTGAATAGGTTTGGATGTCAATGTGAGCAAAAAATAAAGTATGAATATCTCTATGAAGGTATTTTGCTAAATTATTCTGCAATGAGGCACTTTTACCTCTTAACCTTTATTATATAGCGGGTTCAGAATCGTGTTTCCTTTTCCACTGTCAGCAACTTCTCTTTGATACCCACAGAAATAACCCGTGTAATTGGACTGCAACAGAGTTCAAATTACACAGTGTTTCTCTGGCTATAAACATCACAATCACCGAAACCTGCAGAAGCTGTTGGTGGCTGAAAATCAAATCACTGTATCTCGAAAAAAAAAAAAAAAATCCCATCCATTTCTGGAATAATATTTGGTTTTAACATGATGGGTTTAACAGATTTCGAGGATTTGGTGTCACGACTTTTACAAAACAAAAATGGTATAAATTTCAGTTGAGAAAAGTATAAATAAAAGCATCATTTTGCTTGTTGTGGGGATCAAACATTGCGACTCTGTAATTACATGACAGTCTCTCTCTCTGCTGGCCACCCTGCCAACCCATAATACCAGTAAACATTATGAAGTGGAGAGGCATATGGCCTTGCTCCAGACTCATTTGGTGTGCCAAGGCTAACATCAACCAACCTCAGCACTTAAGACGCGCAGTTCAGGAGTTCAGCCTTTATTATTTATACCTGCGTGTGTAACCAGTGGCTGTGCTGCATTCAATACAGCCTTGTTTCACTGACTCTTCACAGTCTGGAATTAATCACTTTGCCATTTGCGTCAACAGGCACGCTAACCTCTCATTCAGTGCTGCCAATTCGGATATTTGGATTTCAAGGACATTGTTTACATTTTGCACAGGCTTGACAGATTCAGTTCGAGCTGGTTTCAATAAGACAACATGGAGGGACATGAGCAAGACTAAAAATGGATTTTCTGTTAAATAAACTGAAGGGGAGGGGTTTGATAAATTTACTGACTCTGCTGCCTTTGATTTGGAAAGTCAAACAGGAAGTTTGTAATCTGCACAAACAAACGTATTGGGAAAGGTGGAGCTGAAACCGATCTTTTGCAAAGCCATACGTTCACAGCTTAAATGTTAGACAGCTGCATGAACTATAAAAAATGTATTAATGTGAGTGCAAACCAGACGGGCGTGAAATGGTTCTGAAAAAGGATGAAATATCAGTTTAGCTTCTTCCTTCCTTCTCGATGGAGGTCAGCGAGGAGAGAAGCTTTCCTCTTGAAAAATCAGCCCTCAGACAGCTCCAGAGCTTTGACAGATGGCTCATCAATAATGCAGCACGCCCTGATCATTACACATCGCCATGTGTTCAGAATCACCATGTCTAACAGCGGTTTCTCAGATTTACAAATGCACTGACATACATACCGAACTGTACGTACAGTCACAGCGAACAGGATCAGAACAACAAAGGAATCCTATATACAGCGCTAACAGATAGGATTACCTTCCTGCACATGGCAAAGAAACTGTGCTTAATATTTGCAAAGCTTTCTCCTACATAGCTTTTTTCCATGTACATTATTAATAGATGCAGCATCTACCGCTTGAAATGATGCAGATTAGCAACAGGAACACAGTTTTTTTTTTTTTTTTTTTAGTCCTCTCCTTTCACACCACAGACAGAGAGCATGAATGCCTTTCTGAGAACAGTCCTGTCTGTGAGCTGCCAAGCACGACTCTGCTGCCATGCCAACCAGCAGCAAGACCAATCCCTCTCCAATATGCCTCTCCTCCAGTGGATTTGGTAAGAATGCTTTTCATCGTGCCACAGACAAACAGAATAGCAGATGAGCATCTCCACTGCACAGCCTCCCTCTCATCTTCGTGAAGACTTCTCGCTCCAGGCTTGCTACCAGAGCCGAACACGTCTCCCACTGTTGTTTGTTTTATCCCCTGCCATTGCTGTGAATCACCGGACAGGAGATTACATTCTTGTTTATTTGCATCACATTGTG
Organism: Chaetodon trifasciatus; assembly: GCA_037975065.1. Taxonomy (NCBI): domain Eukaryota; kingdom Metazoa; phylum Chordata; class Actinopteri; order Chaetodontiformes; family Chaetodontidae; genus Chaetodon; species Chaetodon trifasciatus. Next base: position 4,962,660 of record JBBMOE010000036.1, on the reverse strand, counting down.
CAGTGACACAGGGGTAAGAGTATCAATAACATTGTACATGTTTTTTTTTTGTTTGCTGTGCAGGAGAATGAAAGTCTAAGGGCAGATTTTGTGAATAAATTTGTGAACACACATGAGAGATAAAGTAGATTATGCAGACTAGGCCAGAGGCTTGTTAAAAAGCAGAGAGGATGAGGGAAAAGACATGTAGATAGACTTGTGAATGTGTGGCTGTTGCTGCTTGTGATTGCATGCTGCATTCATCTGTCTGCCAACCCTGCCAAGTGTGTTTCTTGGGATCTGATCAAAACCTGTTGGGCCTGGGGGGCTCGGGGAGTGAAAAATGTGAGAGCTGCAGCGGTAGACGTGGCGTTGACTTGCATGACCCTGGAAAAGGATGTTGTTATTGTCTCTCGCCCCTCTCCCCGAGGACGCTGACGAGTGCGGTCTTGTAAAAGGAGAACGGCACAAAAGTTGTCAATCTGCACCCTGCCCAGCGGTGGAACTTTCCCTCATGGGGTTTCAACAGCAACACTAACCTCATTCGTCAACCTGCACTCGGCCCACCACGGAGGGCTGCTGGGGGGGGGGGGCTTGAATTACCTGCACTCACATTCTTTTCTTTTTTTGCGGCTTTTTGTCGGCCAACAAAGACACGATACAGGAAGTAATGTGGAACAGAGGCATGAATCCCAGATGGAAACGCATTAGCAGCTGCACACCCATCTTTAACCAGACTGCAGAAAATCTGCGACAGAATACAAACACCTTATTGATCAGTGAAGCTGATTGTCACTGGAACAAATCATACTGATTTCCTCATAGTTAGTCTCTCAAAATAAACACATCAAGTGCTGCCAACATCTAATCCTAGTCGGCTCTGTAGAGGACTGTTATTCACCTTGTCATCCATTAGGGGGCTCTCTAGGAATGACGAGCGAGGTCACCCTCCCCCAGCTTCTCTCCACCTTCCAGTGATTGGGTTCCTGCATGCTAACCAGTCACTTGTGATATATTGACAGCAGGGCACTGAGCATAATGCACACAGGGTAAATCGATCGTCAGGGCCCGGGATCCCCTTTTAAATTGAATGGCAACAGAGGCAAGCCCAGGCAGTAATTGAAAGTGGGCTCCTCAATAAAGCAGAGGATGCACTGTATGTATATGTGTGCGTTTGTGTTTATGTGCTGCCAGTCAGAGGGTGAGGCGCGTGTCTTTCGAACAATCACGTGAGCAGCTAAAAATATCGACTGCATCAAGTAAAATACAGCATCATCACGGAGTCTTGGGCGAAACAAATCACTCTCCTGCTGGGTTTTCAATATTCACAAGCTGCCACGGCAGACCAAAGGCAATTTCACAAATGGCCACACACTCAGACTCTAAATCTTTAAAGATGGACAAGAACATAGGCAGGACAGATCTTTGCCCCAGCGCATATCTGGCATGCCAGCTGGGGAAGCCCCTATTTGATGAGAGCTGGTCAAGCAAGCAAGCAGAGGAAAATCTCAATGCAAAACTGTCCTCTGCTACAGCTAACTGCTGAGGAAAGTTATCCTATCCCACAAGACAATGCCTACAAATAAGACTTGTTCTTATCTTTCGAAATTAAACGTATAAACCAAGAATACACTGATAATCTGAGGACACTGACAGGAAAATAATGCATGTGTCCCAGTATTTCTGGAGCATGCTAACCCTGCAGCAAACATTACACAGGCCCTGCGAGCCAGCCAAGCTGGAGGACAGGAACAAATAAATTAGCTTACGAAATAATCTAATATAAGATAAAAATAAAAAAACACTGACAAGTCTACTGCTATTAATCAGGATGATAGCATAGTCTGAGAGCATTGAGCAACACTGATAAGATGACCAGCAGACTATTGTCCCCCAAAATGAAATGTGTTCTTGCTATATGTGTGTTCTTACTTGCATATGCCATCTTCAGGGTCCTCCAGACCAAACTTCTCATCAAAGGTGAGCTGGATCCTCATGTTACTGGTCGCCACAAGTCTCCAGACTAACTCGGTACTCCTGGGATAAGTGTGTGGAAAGTCTGGGCTCTGGACCAGTCCCTCTCCAGACACTGTTATGATCTTCTCCTGATGGGAATCCTGCACTCCTAAAATAGAAAACAGAATGCTTTATGGTTTGTGTTACTGCAGCAGTTTGATTGGTTCAGATTAAATACGTTAGCCATGGGAGGAACCTATATGTATTTCACTGACGAGGGCTTGGTTTGGAGAAGACGTCAGGATATGATTTGTAACATGAACATGTCAAGCACCTTGCAAAGAGGTGCGATGCTGTATGAAATATTGACCAAGTGTCCAATATAAAAGGTGAGACTTAAAAGAAGGGACACAAGATTGACGCTCCCTTAATGTTTTATTCACACTTGGACAATCTGTCTGGAAAACCCTGACACATCCTGCTCAAACATGTTACCAATACCCGCCTGCTACATTAAACACATGATTACAGGGAAAATTATTAGGTTATTAGCTACCTTTATTTATTTCACCTTTATTTTAATCATATGGTTTGTTACTGACCTTCAGATATTCAAGCAACATACACTCAAACATACACAGGAAAATATATACACAAACACACAAACTAAGGATCTTTGTTGTTATTGATGTAATTTCAATATTTATTGATTGCATGATCGAAATCGCTGAGGAGACAAACACAGTGTTAAACCTCATCGTGGCTCATGAAAAGAAGCCGAGTCACACTCAGGGTCTTGCTCTGATAGACAAAAAAGATTGAAGGGTCGATATGAGGTGTGCAAGGGCAGGACTGAAACGACAGCTTAAAGAAGGGTGGAAAGGGAGAGTCTGACAGTGAATCAAACAGGTTAAGGTGAACAGTGAGAATACCTTAAAATCAGTTGAGAGCGTGGGAAATATGTCTCTTACAGAACAAACTGAACAAGTTCACAATCATAAACCTATATATTGGCGCCTTATCTGTATGTATGTGGCTTTGTGTTTAAGTGTTTCACCATAACTCAACAGATCTAAAGCGCTGGCAGATATGCAGAGTACTTGAAGGAGAACACTGCCTGATGGGTTTCACCAAGCTCCTCTCACAAAGCCATTACAGGCCACTGGGACCAGTGGCTGCAGGGTTGAATCACAGTGACAAAGCTTGTCACTCAGTCCCCCGGGGCTCCATCAGGCTCCGTCACCTTCAGGAAAAAAAACTGCCAGGATAGTTCCACCTGAGCCTCACAAGCATCGCACTGACAACAGCCTGCAGCCACGCTCATTACAGGACTGTTTGAAGTTCACCAAGTTAAAAATAATAGATCCAATGTAAGTAGGCAGATTTTACCATTTTCATGGTTTAACTAATCCAAATCAATACAAAATATCTCTTAGTATGATCATTATGAAAGATCACCTTCATCACCACTGCAGCAGTCTGACGTACTCTGCAGATATATAACGCAAATACTGCTCTTCAGTACCAATGTTTATCTAGCTTAGCACAGAATGTTGGAGGAAACAGCCAGCCTACATCAGTCAACATTTACAACACTTAACACTGTTTGGTGCCAGACTTTGGTGCCAGTTCTATTGAAGCCTATGGGAGATGAGAAGCACACTAAAACCCAACATATCTCCATCGTATGACCTTTAATGAAGACATGCCTTTCCCAAATGAAAGAACACACTGATTTTTCCAAATGTACACATTTCTTAATTTGCTGTTGGTCTTGTTTAGGGTTTAGGATAAATCAATATTGTTAGCAATATCTGTAACTGGGCTAATTATTACTAATGTTATTGGAATATCACATATTAAATGTAATGTTAGGAAACCTCATGCTAGCTAGCATTTAGTTAGGGTATTAGCACAGCTTAGCTAACTTACTAACATTAGTTTGACAATAACCTCACATCACGTATGCATGAGAAGCTCCAGTCTGTTATAAATCTGGTCTATCATTGGCATCATTTGCATGAAAAAAAATATTGAATTAACTTACAAATCAAACAAAACGTGCCTTGAGAACATGAAACATTAGCTAAATAACAACACACACAACTCAGCCAGATAGATAAGCTGTGAAGCCCCTGCCTCCAATCTTTGTGCTAAGCTAGGCTAAACCCACCACGGAGCTTTTTATTGGATGATCTTCTCATGTGATTCTTGGGACAACAAAATAACTCTTCACAAATTGCTTTAACTACATGAAAGATCACTGCGTTCCAAAGCAGTACAACAAGAAATGACATGAAATGCAGCACAGAGGCCGACATCTGAGGCGACAAGAGGCTGACATTGTTTTTTTTTATATATGATAACAGGAGGTGTTAAAATTCCTCATGTAGCACTTGTCAACACTCCCATAGAGTTTGTTACGCATAACAACAATATACCTCAACACTGGCTCAGTATCCTGTTGTCAGTATCAACATGCAGCGCTGAAATGTTGATGACTCTTTCTCAGAGATTAGCGTGATAAATTTATCCCATCCCAAGCCTATCCTCAATTTGTTTAAGCAGTATTTATTTTTGTACGGCTGATGATCATTCAGTATTCATAAACCAATCCAATACGCCGAGCCGTCAGAGGAACCAGCAGGGGTTTAATGTGCTCAGGAGAACGAGTGTGCTGCTGGAAGTTTGTCAGTGTATTAAACGGATGAGTAACCATTTCCCCCAGTGCAACTTGTATGGACTAATTTATATTTGGAGCACATTTTGAGCTTGATTATTCTCTATTTCGCCATAAATTTGATTTAAGGATGTGATTCATACCCAGCAGGGTGATTCATTCTGAGGTTATTTGCTTGCAACAGAAACAAAAACACAGACAGGTTAAGTTTGCGCCATGCGCTCACCCTGTTTAATGTCAAATAACAGTTCCAAAGCAACTCCGAGTTTCTCGGGATGGTTCCAAGGAAAACAGCTCTGTCTGAAGGAGTGGTCACTGAAAATAAGTGAGGGTGAAGCGAAACCAACTCCTGCAGGGTGCTGTCTGTTTTTCAGCATTTTCTGATCATTTAAAGTCACGAGCAGTTCAAAGAGAATTTACAGTTCTCCCCCCTGCGGCTACGCCTGTCAAGCTTTCCGCTCTCACAGGGCACATATGTGGTTTACACCAACGGTGGCAGATTTACCACTTGAATTTCTTAATAAGCTTTGAAACAATGTGTCCTTTTAAAATGAGAGCCCTGTAAAAGGGTCGTTGAGTTTGCAGCTGATGGTGACATGCATGATATCGTCCTGGAGGACTAAACCTGCATGACCCGTTCAGGCACAAAGCATCCTCACGTCTGATAGTCCATGTATACCAACATGGAAGTAAGAAACGTGCACAATGAGTTTATCTTTGTATTAAAAGTAGAAAAAATGAAATGTTAGACTCAGGTTTCAGGTTTCATTCTAGCATGACCCCGCTGGGTTGCTTAGCTTACATACGAGGTCAAGCAAGAAAGAGGTTGGATTTATGCTTAATGCTTACAGTATATTTCATTTCTAATGTTCCAGGAGAAAAGGTTTTTAGGATGAGGACTAACCGGTGTGTTGCATAATTGAACTTGGTCTAAAACTAAATGCTAGTAGGGATGTTCTTGCTAATGCTACTCAGTTTGTCTATAGATGAGATATCACTTGAGCAGGTCACTAAAACCAAATTACTGGGTGTTACATTACTTTCTGTCTTAGTCCGCCCATAGTGATTATATCATATTTTCAAGGAAATATTCTTCACATTCTGTTATGATTAATGTTGTTCACTCACTTATTTCACATAGTATAGAACAGAGCTGCCAGACTGGCTCTTCACTACTCTTTTCTGTACTGATGTGGCTAACTGTGGAGGCTAAATTAGAATCAAGTATTATGTTATTCATGCAAACTCTCATGTGGTATAATACACCATACTTCCTCCTATATATACATACTGGATTTCCTCATAGATATAAGACACAACAAGTGAGTACTGGTCAGCTGGTAGCACCTAACAGAGTTTCTTTCAAGAAGTCACATCAGCAAAAATTGCTGGTGTGATCGCTGTTTTGGTACCTTTTCATTTATTTTTTGGTGCCATGTTTTTGTTGTTGTTGTTGCTGTTATGGGTTACTTTTGTTTGTTGTTTTATGAGTGAGAGTTTCACTTGTTTTCTGATCTTTATTTCTTAGCTTATGCTGCATTTTTTGGTTTTATTGACACATTGTGATTTTAATTTGTAGTTTTTGTTGTGTTGATGAGAACCACACGGCCACGGATTCATTAAAGAGTAACTAAATAAAGAAAACTGGAACCACTGGCTGGTTACATTTCTCAGTAAAGCAGCAACAGTCGTGTTTTGGGGTTTTTGGAAAGGCAATTAAAAAAGACACAACCTTCGTCACTCTGTAAGTGGCAAATATCGCTCTTTCTGCAGCCTCATGCACAACACTTCAACATGTGGAGAAATCCAGAGATTGACAGGCTCTGGTGCTAAGCTATGATTGGACAATAGATGTTCAGTGGAGGGATTTGGTAAATGAATACAGAGTTCATTATCATCTTTTTGGGATTTCCTTTTAATTTCACTTTTTGGTTGTTGGCAGAAAAGTGTCCAAGCCTTCTTTGATCCTATAAAAAACAACTTTTTTATCAAGATGTAACTTGATGACATGCAGACTTTCTCTCCTGGCATCCTGGCTGATGCAGTCTGTCCAACAGAGTAAAGCAACAATGACACTTTAAGAAAAAAACAATTACTTCAGATTGCACATATCACTTTGATGTTTTCATTTGGGTTTGGTGGTGAGCCAGGTGGGAACAGATTGAATGACAGTGTGCCAGATGCAAAGGAAAACAAAGCCCAGGCATGACTTCGCAGTGAACGGGCTCTTTCATAACTGTGTGAAGAGTTTGGCCTCAAGTACAAACTGTCTCAGCAAAGAAGGGCCACCTTCTTCAAGTAACTCAAACTTTTTACAGAATAATACATGCACTCCTTGTGGACAGAAAGTAGACACTTTATCCAGCATTGGATTAAAAAAAAAAGCCATTTTAAGCCTGTCAAGCCATTAATAACAGCATGATAATATTCAAATAAATCTACCTAATCTTTTTGTCCATGCAGTCAATACTTCTTTGATTTCTTTGCAGAAACTACTGAAAAAAAATGGCTGATTGCCCCTTTAATCTCTGGTGCAAGTAGTGGCAACACACTAGGTTTGATTGACTGTTTTTGTATTCATTTGCTGGCTCAGGAGGAAACAATCCGATAGCTTTCATGCTATTAAAGCTTGGCCCTCCATCACAATGACATGTTTTTAATTACATCCCCATTACTGTGGGCCCCAACATACAGGCTCATAAAGCACATGATGAATAATGTGAAGCAAAATGCGATTCTTTAATATATGAGTCCAGGTGTACTGTATGTGTGATAGTAGGTATATATAAGGTATTAATAGAAGTGGCCAAAAAACAAGAAAAATCAATTTCTATTACATCTATTTATGAATAGATGTCTGCTTTTAAGGGCTCTCTCTGTACATAATTCCTTGGGAAAATCTGTGAAATGAAGACTGGAATGCCTCTTTATTAAGTCTGTAATTAAAGGGAGAATGTGAAAGGAAAATCTGAGCTTGCTTTTGCAGAGAAAGGGGGAAAGAAGGGAAAAAAGGCCTCGACATGAAAGCATTAAGGTCCTGATGAAAAGGTATGCCAGAGATCTGCATGGATGAAATAATAACTTAATCCAAAAAGTCTGCAAATATCCTGCTTAATCCTTACATACTCATCACAAGGTAATTGCAGTAGGTGGGGGGACAATGTGTTTGCGTTCCTCTTTGGTTCGGGTCTTTGTGCATGAAGATCAAGAATGAACCGTCCGAGTGATTCTTCGCTGTGGATCTTTTGTTCACTTGCATCAAAGCAGAAACTCCTTAAGAGCGTTCTCCTTCGGTGTACATCAGCTGACAGCCAGTATTTGATTAAAGCAAAATCCACAAGGTCACAAACCAACCTCCTTCCTTTTTTTCCTGGAGCTTTTCTTTATCTTTAAAAAAAAAAAAACAATACTGTCTTTTCATGCTTCTCTCTTTTCAACCTTCCCATTGATATCCTCCCTCTCTGATTTGCCCTCCGTGTGCTGTAAAATGCAGAGACACGCTACCAGCCGGGACGAATTCTGGGTGTAACTTTGACTTGAAAATGACCTCACTCTCGGGGTTAACCAATGTCATCTAATGATCAGAGAAGCGGTCCCCTAGAGTGAATTACCTCAAACATGACTTTTCCTTGACCTACTTTTTTCCTCTGTGAGGAAAGTAGAGCCGACTATTAAGGGAGGAAGTGACTCTGAATAAATAGGGGCCTATACAGTGCAGCCATTGTGCTTTGTTCACACGTTAGTGGGTGAACCATTCATGCTGTTACACATTAACCTTTCCACTGCCAAAACAAAACTGGAGCGCGCATGCAGAGGACCATGGGACATGTGCACAGTGTTGCACGAGTGTAAACAAGCTTTTATTACTATGACTGCTACTACTGCTGTTGACAACAAACTTAGAATAGAATTAAAAGACAAATATGCATATCAATATATAGAGAAGACTGCACAATAATCATACAGTACAGTGGATACAGCACTGCACATTATCAGCCTCCACCCCCTCATACACAAATCCCATGCACACACATGAAACACACAGACATGCATGCATGCATACCTACATTAACAAACGTTAGATGCCTTCAAGCAAAGATTAACTAATGAGAGCAGCCCCTTTGTCCAGGCTGCTGCATGTTTCTTATTAAAAAAAAAGGAACAGGAGGAATGAAAACCATTCATTCTGGCTTCTGTTAGACTCAGTAAATTCATCTTTCTACACATGATGTCATTACAGTGTCTCCCTACATCAGCCCTTCGCTTTGGAGTTTATCTGGTGGTCACACTGCATGATATAGCAGACGTAGCTGTTCCTCTGGAAAACTACAATCATTTAGGCCACACCACTATTCAGCTCTGAGAGAGCAATAAATATATCTGCCTGCCTCAAATGTCAAGTCAGACAAGATACTTTTAAAGGGGAGCAGCCATTATTATTTCAACTGGTCCCAACCAAAATCAAACAAAACATCCCATTCCACCAGGGACAAATGACATTAGTATGGATTACACTGCCATGGAGGTTGTGTTTGCTCTGTAAATTGGTTAAATTGTCATTTTCACACATTATGGGCATTACTGTTGCAGTACTACACTGTGTTCCCCCAGCAGCCTCATGCATCATGGATAACCATTCACGACAGCTATTTCCTGTCTGGTAATCGACAGCCGAGTAGGTGTGACACTAAATCCAAATTGTTTTTAATTTCAGCCCTGTTACCTGCTGATCCACATGAATGTGAGGCCCTGAGCAACCATTGAAGCAGCTTTGGTCAGATGATGAAACTGTACCTAACAAAGAATTCCCTTTTTTCAACGCATGAATTTCAAGCTCGATGAAATCACTCCCACATCTGTTGCTTATTAAGACGGTGCGGTGGTTACTACAGGTGCAGTAAATTCCCGACCCTGCTTAGGATATTTATGGCTTTTGGGTTTACAGTCAGCCGGACAAAAAAGGGGCTGAAACACACCATGGGAATCTTTCATACCATTAAACAATAATTTGGCTGCGTGGGACCCTTGTGTAGTGATTTAATCTGCCAGGCATATGCTCCTGTGTGTTGGGCTGAAGAGGAAGCAGCTTTGACAGGTTTGACACCCAAATTGCCTGCAGAGGTTGCTGAAATAAGGGTAGAAAGATAGCAGGAGATAGTGACTCAACAACTTAATAATTGTTGAATGCATGTATGTTGAAGTGCATAAAGTATATGACTCTGCACTCTGTGTTAAGCTGCCGTGAAGGATCATTCACTCCGTGGAGGTATTTAGTGTGATCCAACATGGGCCGTCTTTGTAAATACTTACTATTGCAATTAAAGATTTTTTTTAATCAATACAGTTTGAGCGACAGCAAGAGCAAAGCTGCATAATCTCCACACATGACGGGCCAAGTGAGACCTTGTCTTGACAGAAATTTCACAGATGATATTGATTACTGTGTCCATCAACAACTTTGAATCCTCCTGAACAACAATTAAGCAAAAAAAAAAAAAAAAAATCTACCCTGCACACTTAAGTCCCACTGGAAAAGAACATTTTTTCTCCACTAATGAAATAAAGAACGATGCTAATGGTGATGGCAAATAATCAGCAGTTATGATTGGCTGGCTTGGAGAGAAGCCCCATCACTGTCATCAGTGTCTGTTTCAGTGCAACCATTCTTGCCAAGGGAATATCCAAGACCTAAACTCAGTATACGTTTTTTTAAAGGTTCCACTCATCTGTTATTCAAATTATATTCTGTGTTTGGTATTGAGCCAGATGTGTCATGAAATGCAGTTGGGCCATACACCTGTAGGGGGCTCACCAATACTAAGTGTCCTATCACCCACAACTGCACCAAAACCACAAAGGCTCCATGATTCAAAATGCAGTCACAGTATAAATACCATCCATTTGATTAATTTTACTTATGGTTTTTAATAATAAACCTACATTAGAGGGAGGTTCCCAAACCCTTTTCAGCATTCAATGTGTGCAGCACAAAGCAGCCTTCTCCTGTCTACTTCACTTTCTAAACCTCTTAAACTTCAGGCCATGTCTTCAACAGGTGGACAGTTATGACCCGTGAAAGCCCTTGAAGTCAAGGGGTCAAAGGTCACGAGAAATGTAATCAGTCCCAGCACTGAAAGGCCTGAACCCCGTGGTTTTGCTGTGTCGTAACATAATAATGTGATACTTTATTGATCCCTGCTATGCAGCGCTCCATTTTCACACCCCTCTATCTACGGAGAGGCCAGACCAGCAACCCTGGAGGGGTAGTAACGACCCGCGCAGGAACACCTCGGCAGATCATTTCCAGCAGGGGTGCTGCACTCAGAGGTCGCCTGACAGAAGGGTGGTCTCTCTCTAACCAAGGGGTCAGCCTGGCCGAGTGGGCAGGAGGGACATCTGTTGACACCTGCTGCAGAGGCAAAGCAAAACATCTGCAGATCGTATCAGATGGCTCAACCTGATATGGCTACTCACGTGCATGTGTATGTAATATTGTATCTACCACCTTTTAGTTTAGTTTAGTTGATGTCCATCAGCACATGCCTTGAACAGTATAATTTTCTATTAATAAAAATGCTAAAATAATTTAATAACTTGCATAGTAATTGCTAAAACAATCTGATATATAATGAGATATAGCGGGAATGAGGGAAAATCTGTCAAAAACAAATGAAATATAACAAGCCTTAGACTAAGCTCACAACAATTAAAACACAACATCAAGAACCCAACATCCAGGTAATTCTTCCATGAAAACAGCCACAGCTGAATAACACGAGAAGCCCTCAATCTCATGGAGACTTCAGCTTCCATAACTGCTATATGCAATGCACCCTTAATGCAATGCAAGTGTTATCTGAGAAATGATAACAAATTGTGATAAGGTTTATAAAGCCACAGCTGCAGGCTGTTAATGATAGTGAACGCGCAGTAGTGTGCAAGCACATGATGCTGTGTGAAAAGCAGACACACCAAAGCTAAACCGAAGTCTTTCAGCCCCTCAGGCTTTGGCCGTCCAGCAGAGCCACTGAAACTCGTCACCACACAACGGCGTCTCCTCAGGTTACAATGGTTTCCCACCCCTGAATGATTTCTCAGAGCCTCTAATTAGTGCCCACACTTGTGTTTGGCATCCAGAAAAAGGAAGATTGAGTGTCAGTCTATTCACTGCAGCCGTCTATCAGTTGACCCTCTGGTATTCTGTGTCTGAGCCACTGAGCCCAGATTTAGATATGATATCAGCACCAAAATCAGCCATAAAATGAAGTATTTGTCCATCAAGTTCAGTATTTGTCCTTTTAATTTATAAAATAAAGTACATCATCAATTCTAGCAAATGCAGTCTTTCTTACTTGATTTTAAAAATCCCTCAAAAAAGTGACTTTCTTTAATGAATACATGCTTTGTTGCTCTCAAATGCATCATTTAAGAGGCAAAATTTCAGGTCGACACTGATCTGTTTTGAGTGATAAAAGAAATAAGAAATGGACAGGTGGCAAAAGGGAGGTAGCTCCCATAGAAAAAGAGAAGACGTCATAAAACCACTGACAATGATTAATAAATGATCTCCAGGAGAAACAGTGCAAAAACAAAGCAACAACCAAGGGAACAAGACAAGTGCCAAGCAGAGAACAAAAACAGTTGCTAAAGCCTTCAATAAAGAGCAGGAATCTTATATGCTCAAATATATTTCATCTTTCTTTGACTGTATGCCCACACAACAAGTTACAACAGTGTACAAGCCTGAAAGTCTCTCTGTTTCTCTTTCCAAATTGTGATCAAGGCCTGCACCCTCATTAATACAGGGTGCCCCAAATCAACCTCAATTTCCTTGACAGTTGTCAAACTCAGAATCAATATCAATGTTAATCATTGTTAAGTAAATGGACTGATATATTAGCACAAAAAAGAAAGTAAGAAGGCTGTGAGATGTTTCTCACAAACACTGGGAGACGGGCTTAACCTCCTCCTCTGGCTGGAAACCAGGCGTTGACAGATGAACCACGTCTTTTTTAGACTTCTTTCCACAGCTGTGGACGGCAGCTCCAGGCTGCTTTGTAGTCACATCTGTGAGCTGGGCAGCTGGATGTTTGGAGAAAATTACAGTTTGATCTGTGGCGAGCCAGATTGGAAGACAGCTTCGCCGGAGCAGATACAGACACTGCGATTAAGACTGATCAAAGGTGCAATTTTTGCAATGCATGTAGCTGAGAGGATTGATAGGTGATCACAATCCACTTTGTAGCTCCCTGGCTCCGGCATAGAGGCTCTCAAATCTGCAATGAACAGCTTGAGAGGGGTCAGTAATGTTTTCAAGTAATGATTTCTAAATTGATCTGGGACCACACATATCTGCGCTGGAATCTCAGCAAAGCTTAGGCTGCAACTTGAACTGCAGCCAAATTCACACGCTGAGTCAGTTTGTCTTCACACATCTTCCTCCCCTTGTCCTATTACTTTAATCTTATCTTAAATCATGAAAATCCAAGTAACATGGACCTCCCAAAGCTCACTGTAGAAAGTCCTCACTCTTAAGAACTTGGAGCATTGTAGCCAAGTAATGGCAATTTACACACAACAGCTGTCCCGAATTCCCAAAAAATCACGCAATTTACATCACAAACATAACCCCTGAACAACCTTTTAAGAAGCTACGAGCTATGCAGGCAAATCTGGGTGAAGCCTTAAAATGTGTGATGAGATTTTCAGCTGCAGCGAATTGAATGATTTAATCCAAAGCAGCAGACAATGAGACAAGTGAAAGAACATTTTAATCGTGGCAGTTTAAGAATAAAAATCTCTGGTCTGTGGCTCTGCTTTCAGATACAGATTGATTTCTTTAAGCGGGTTGCCCTGAATCTCTAATTACCGCCATCCCACCAAGACCTCATAACCTTTTGGCCCAGCTGTCTAGAGAAGAAGAGCTGCAGTGCAGTACCCAGGGTAATGAAAGTATACTCCTTTCAACCTCTATTTACCAAGGGAGCGTTTGCTGAGCACAACTGCTCTTTTCCTGTAACATCCTGCTCTCGCTCACACAGATACGGGCCTGTTGCTACCCTCTACAGCCACAGTTACTTGCTTTGGTCAAAAACACTGTGACGGCAGTTGCTGAAAGAGGTGAGGAGTGTATCTAATTCACTGGCCAAAGACTCCCACAGGATTCAAGATGACGACCTCCTGGTCAGAAGCTTGCTTTGCTAATAATTCTCTTTCCAATGGCAAAACCAAACGTCCAAACTTCAGGGAACAATGTCTCTGCATACATCCCAGCATAACAACTTGCCAAAGGGCTGGCTTTAGTAAACCAAGCAAGTTTGTACCTGGATCTTCAGAGTTGACATGAGTAGCAATTTGAGGATTAGAAATGGGAAAATTGATGTTTCTGAGGGGAAACGTCTGTAGGCGAGGGCAGTGACTTAGTGTCTGCAGGTTAATTCCCTTAAGAGGGGAATACAATTTTTGTATAATTGCAATCCGGCTCACAGAGCAGCTCTCTGTGGATCTATTCATTCAAGGGTTTCCAAAGGATTTGTTTTTCAATCACTATAGCAGCACTGTTTAAAGAAATACACTGGAGTGTATACACATTTTGGGAAGCAATGTCACAAGCAGCAAAAGTGTGAAACTTCAAATCTTTTGATGAAATGCTTCATCTCGCTTCCCCCTCTGATTCAGTATATGAACATAAAATCTTAGTGCTATGGCTTTGACCCCTGCAAGTCTTATAATTGGTTAGTTGCTCCAGGAGCTTACACTCATTGCACCTGTTGATGCTACTCTTGATAAAAGCCACGGAGCAAAAAAATGTGCAAAGCTTTAAATGAGATACCACTGAGGGGAAAAAAAGCAAACAGGACCTCAAAAATAGTTTAGCAAAACATTCGTGATTTTAAAAAAAATGTCATGTCGGCAACTCCTGGCTCCAGATCAGAGTGCTGATCAGATCTGCGATTTATTTTGGTCTGTGCTGATGGATGTTTTCCCCTGAAACAACTTAGCAATCAGTTTGAGAAACAAGTGAGGGATTAATCCTCCATCCTCCATCCAAGATCCTACATAGCTCATCAGCTATCGAGCCAGTCTGTCCTCACCAAAAAACAGGTATATAGGCCGACCGTGCAAGCAGGTTAGTACAGCAGATATTTACATTTATTATTCGGTTACCTCTAGTGGCTGGAGTAATAATGCAAGGAGCAAAACAGGAAGTCAGGTGATGCAGTATAAAGAGCAAGAAAATCCGCATGGATATGGTGAATGGATGAACTTTCATGTCCAAGCATTTTTCCTAAGTGTGAAAAACGTTACGCTAACTGCTCATTGAAACGTCTACTGCATCTTTCCTGGTGACTTAAATTACATCAACATGACGTGATTTGTTGCTCCCTACTGATTGGTTAGGGAAAAAACATTAGCTGGACTACCGATCCAATCAGTGGCTGTCTGTGGTGACTAACTCTGTGTAATGTATTAAGGCAAACAATAGTAATTCTCATCTGAGACAAGCCTGCTCCATATAAACACCTCCAGCAACTAAATTAAAAACCGGCAGCTGTAATTGAAAAAGGGAAGAGATTATGATTTACTCACATCCAGTAAACCCGGAGGTATGTTAGTTAATCAGCTGCTGTCCACAGCAGATGTAATTGTAACTCATCAAATCATCAATCTCTTTCCGCACAATAACCTCTTGTTTGACCTTCAATTGCCTTTGCATCCAAACACACACATGTCACCGTAACTGACACCTGCTGAGGACCGCTGTGATGCCACCAAACTCAGTGGGTCTCGATTTAATGTGCGTTTGAGAAATGACAAATAAATGGTGATGCTAAGCACTTAGCGCCCAGTTTTAATGGTCTGCACAGGTCATTAAACCTCTGACTGTCCATCGTTTGACAAAAGGCCCCCAGCATTCCTCCCTGACTCTCTCTGACTGCTCCTAAAAAAGCATTTCAATCATCTGTGTCCATTTGCCTGTAAACATAACCCCGCTGTTTGATGCAGTCCTTATCAGAAAAACACAAACAAGTAATGGACGTACACAGCCAGCGACTAAAAGCTTTACTTTATCTCTGGAAACGATGAATATTCATGAAGCTGCATTTAAAGAACAACAGCCGTGTAATTACCTCATGAGATAAATGGTTATAAAACAGATGCCTTTCTTTCCTGTGCTTGTAGAAAGTGGATATGTGGCTACATGAAGGAAAATACATCATAAACTTCACAAATTATTTCCTGGACGAAGCAAGCATGAGCTGCGGCCTTAGCAGCAACCATTAATTAGCATGTGAGGGACTGCAGAGAGGGTTTAATAAATTACAAATATAGGCTATTAGTGAGTTGTTGGGTGAACAAGCAGGGAAGGTGTTAGCTCAAAGCTTGAGGTGAGGGGAGACGGCGATGAAATACCCCCAAGGATGTCTAATGTGCATGATGTCACGTCTTTTTAGCTGCTAGCTTAACACAGGTAAGGCTACATCCAGGAATCACCTGTTTTTTTTCTTCTCTCTTCTCTTTTGCACTGACTTTGGCAGACAAAAGGTGTTGTCATGGCAGGAAAGGCAGCCATTACTGATGGCTCTGTCCCACTCAGCCATGACAGTGAGTCTGCATGAACAATACCAGGACCCTGAAACTAGCTCCACCCCTGCGTTTCCTGCTATGACGAGCAGACTGTGAAAAAGGTTTACTGACAATCAGCTGATCGTTATTTTGTCCATTATTAACGCTTCTTTGTTTACAATACTCATCTGTCAGTGCTTTAATCATAACTCCTGATTTAACAGGACGAGACGTGATTCTCAGTACAATATTTAACGATAAGTAACTTGATGTGAACTGATCGGTCATCTAATAGCTACAAAAGAGTTTTTATATATTACTTAACATTAATATTACTCCTCCTATAACAACGCTCACACTCAGGTAATAATAATACACCCATATTTGGTAGTGAATGAGGACAATCCCTTTTTTCATGTCCAACAAAAGCAGCTGTCTCCTACAAATGATGTTTATCACATTGTGGTCTTCAGCGAATCATCATTTGTTTGATTCATTTCACTATCATTCATATTTGAGGGCATTCAGTTATCTCTATTTTTAATGACCACGTTTTAATAATCCACGTTATTGTGAGCTCAATTTGTGGAACCGTCTCATTATTATAATTTGCATTTTTGGAAAAAACAGTTGGTCCCAAAATGCTCGTGTTTTGGGATGTCCTAATGTGCTTCAGCGCTCTCTTTGAAGTGTAATGACATGCAAACACACATATGATTTGTAGCTACAGAACTAATGTGGGTTTCGACTGTTCTCATCTGTATCTGGAGACAAAAAAAAAACACTTTCTAAGCGCAGAGTGTCAAATTCACTCCATTCAACATACAGAAACGCTGGCAGCAACAGAGTGGTGAAAAATGCTTCATGTCGACAGCATGCATGCAAACATGTCGATGATCTGCCTGAGAAAATCCGTCACCGCAAGCATCCCATGCTGCAAACTACGCCAAAAACACGCCAACTCAGTGACCCGCTTTAAATCTCAGTTAAGGCCTGTCAACAGGTGTGAAGGCAGACAAAGTGCTGAACAAACGTTGGCTGTCAAGGCAGAAAATGAAAGATAGATTTTGACAAACAGAGTTGTGCATGAAAGATCTGCCTTGTCAATGGCATCTCATTAGTTGGCGTGGTTCCGGGGCCATTTTAATGCTGCTGTCTGTAAAAGCCCTAATTAGACAGCTGAACAGATGTTGATGTGATATGGAGGGAAAAGGAGGAGGAGGAGGAGGAAGAGGGGGCTTAACACCTCTTCTACTAACTGCTTGGTAACCTGTCATACTCTCCATGCAGAGTCTGTCTTTCTCTCAGCATTACTCATTCAGAAGGTGTCCTTTCAAACTGTTATCACACAATCTTCCCTGCGAAGAAGAAAATGGAGTGAGAAAAGTCTTGTAGAAATATGAGGAGAGACGGCCGTCTGTTTAACATTCTGGTCAGTCCATATCAAGGTGATATTCTGTAGAGGAGCCCACATATCTCTATATATTATTCATTTAATCTGAGCATGTTGCTTCAAGTTTCACTGCAAGTCTTACAGATTAACTGTTCAGCAAACACTGCATGATGAGGTCTTTTCCCTTAATTTAAGACGACACTCGACAAGATTTCTGTGCACAACTGGAAAAATCAGCAGCAGTTGTTTACTGCGTACACTGATGCACTATTACAGCCAAATGTTTAGCATGTGATTTAGGCCCAACTAAGGCAGATAAATCTGAAAATAACTTGCTTCTACAAAACAATGCAAGACCATCAATTTTAGACTTATCCACTGCGGAGAGCATTTTCAAAAGCATCACTCTAAATGTGAAAGAAATCCAAAATGACATTGCTGCTGTGTACACTGCTGTGCTCCATAATTGAGATTTAAGGCCAAACTGCTGACAGAGCAGATAAGACAGCAGCCGTATGTGTAACGTACACACTGGGATACAACAAGAGGCTGAGGGTCGTGAACTTACACAACATAATTTCTTGACATTTTAAGACTTTTTTTAGGATTTCCACACACTCACATTGCACATTGTTTCAACAACAACACTAAAAAGACCTTTCACACGTTTGACATTTTTACTTGTCAATCACAGGAACTAAACTAAAAATATCAATAAAGGCTGTGCTGCACGTAGCTGTGACAGTTCTAGGATCCCTTTGTTTTGCATTCGGGCCCATTGGCACAGCTCGCTAGCACACCTAAATAGAGTAGAGCCATAATTAAGGTTATTAGTTACACCTGTGCTTTTCCTGCCACGACAAGTCAGAGTGTTCCTAATAGCTAGCCTAACCCTTCATTCATTTTGTTTCAGTATAATCAAAATGCATCCTGCTAGTAGTAAATCACGGTATGCCCGATACTTCCTCCAATACTTCCTGCTTTGGTGCAGCCATGGAGAAAACAATTGGAATATATCACATTACTTCCAGTTCTAAGATTATTTGGCATCCTCTGATTACAGCATCTCGTCCCAGTTTGCAATTCCTTTTAAAACTTGCCTGCATTTTCACCACTTGACTGAGTTACATGCTGTACGCCTCAACTGGTACTGAGCCACGTAACATGCTGGCATTGAGAACTCTGCTCTTTACACCTCTGCAAGAAGTGCCTAACCACAAGCAGAATCAGATTATTTCTAAAGAACAATGCATTCAGCAGCATGTGCAGAGACAAATCAGCCACTCGTGGTACACACAGGCACACAGGGATTGTAGAAAAAGTCAGCGATCAAATAGATGTCCAAGTAACAAGAGAACCAAATGTAAAAAATAACTGGGCATCTCTGTCTGACTTACTGGAAGAGTCGGTGTGTTTCGTCACAGGGCTGTTGAATGAATAAAGTGCACCCTTCCAGTAAATCTGTAAGTGTTGCCAACTTACTTCTTACATTGTACAAGGACAGCAGCTTCTCACGCTGCGACAAAGGTACAGATTGCACATTGTATCCTCTTCACCAGAGCAGTTTCCTCAATGAACAAGTGGGAGTCGAATGGAAAAGGCAAAGCCAAGCGTCAGGATATTAAATCAAATACACCCCTGCTCTTAAAAAATACATTCGAAAAATCAGCGAATGGGTATTAAAGTTTATCATCTGTCCTTTTTTAGTGAGTGTTACAGTCGAGTACAATTCCAGAAGCTACCAGAGTGATGGGGTATGAAGCTGCAGCTCCAAGACAAAACACTTTCCAGTACCACAGACAGTCCTGTATTACAGAAGAGCTGGCTCGAATAAGAGGTAATTTCACTCTTATTTTATTAAATGAGGCTGCTGCAGACCCTGTTCAGTGTGCAGACAGCTACACACCAACATGCACACACACAGTTGGCAAAATCATTCCAGTCAGTCATAAGACCTAACAGCTAATGTGCATTTTCATTCCATTTGGGCCGTAGAAATGGATACCCTCCCATGAGGAGCCAAGTGTAAGCATGCCGTGGCAGCGCGTATCCAGTCTGCACCGAAAACCATTTGTGCTTTGGGAAAAGCCATACATTCTCAAAATAGTATGTGTGATTGGGTTACCGTTTCTGTATGCCACTGGCATAGCGTCGTATATCACATCTCACCATGTGCTAGGTGACATAATCCAGCCAGCATGGGACGGCGCTGTGCCGATGATTACTGGGACAGGTGTGTTTTTTATTTCCCTCCCTAAATGCATTAGAGCTGGGATATTTCACATCTCCATTTAATAGCTTCTGGTTCTTTTCTCACTCTCCTCTGATGGCGCATAAAGAAGACACAGCGGTGGTTTGATTTCAGCCGGCGTGCATGACCCATGAGTTAGCGTTGTATGTATTTTAGGTAATGTGAAGAGAAAGCAAGAAAGATGTCTTCATTTATGAACTTTGGCGGGATGTGGGATGCACGGCGTGCTACACGAGCACTACTGGGGAAAAAAAGGGTGATTCTGTTCAGATTTACATTTACTGCAGCCGGTCAAACAAGCGCAGCGTCCCAGTAATCCAAACCTGAAATACATGAGGACGCACTGCAGAAATACACAACGATTAACATTTAGTGTATAATCAAAATCTTATTGTTTGGAGGTTAATATAAATACAATGTACAGTAACTGCAAGGTTATCAGCTGGAAAGATTGGTCTGCTGCTGAGCTTACAAGTTACTATTATTGACATTTAGTGGCAATTTATTCTACAGCAACCTGTTGTGTAATAACTATCAAATCACACTTGAGGTGTATAAATTCAATTAGGAACGCAGTTACACAAATCTAAAGTAATATTCTGCAATATGTGCAGAATGTTGTTGAGATCTGATAAACTGAGCAGTAGTATCAGTCCTCACTATTTTTGTAATTATCATTTGTCAGATGTGACTGACTCTGGCATCCCTCTTTATTTAAAAACACAAATATTTTTTGGCTTTCATTTTGTTACTGTTTAAGGTAATTATCTGGGCTTAACTGAGTCCATTTTATCTACCCTAGTACAACTCTGAGTGCAGCACACTTTTTATTTGTGGAATAATGTTTTGAAGTCAGTAAAATGCTGTAATTATACATCCATCTTCATTTTATTGTCCTTCAAACTGCTCCAGCCAGGCATTCATATCATTCCTGCACTGAGGTGCTCGATGTGTATTCTAAACTGTACGAGGCTTCTCACACATCAGCGGCTCTCATTGCTGCTTTCTAAAATTAGCATCATTAATGACGGTGCTTGATAACCGTGAAACGTCTCTGCTGCAGCTGATGGATGTAGTAGCTCGGTTTCACGTGTGTGGAAGCTTTCATATCGGGGGAAAGGAGGCACACAGTGGTAAAGTGAAATCATTTGAGTTTGTTTCTGCCACAGTGATGGGTTTGCATACTGTGACCTCTGAGAAAGTGTTGCAATCAAGCGATGTGGCTACATTGTCTGCAGTGTTTCTGTGGAAATCTTGGATGAAAATACAGAGAAATGCAACATAAATACGTTATTTCATTTGAAAATAGTTCCTGCCAGGAACTGACTGAAATGAGTTTGGGTCATATGATGGTCATGGTCATTCCATAACAGCCTATTGGCTCTTAATTAGTCATTATGAAGCACTTATTTAAGCCTTATCCCGCATGACCACAACTGCTAGCCCATTAATTAAGATTTTTTGCTCAATAATTTCCTAATTTCTGCTTATTAGTAGCAAGTCAGGAATTGGGATTTTAATAACTCTAGCCTTTTATAACCCCAACCCCAGAATAAGGCATTAGTAAGTACTTTATAATAACTAAAAACAGCCAATATGCTGCTATGCTAATTAGCAACTAGTTAATGGTGAATATGTGTACCTTAATATACAGTGTGATTATTAGAGGTGTCGTTCATGACCAAATAGTGTATTACAAGTCAAAAGACAGCTGTTTTTCCACAAATGGGAACAGAGTAAGGAGGGCAATTGATTTAGTTTCGTTTACCACCTGATATGGAGCTAATCAGGGATGATTAAATAAGAGAGTGGCCAGTAACTAGATCATTAGACGCTGGTCATTAACATAGTATCAAGCAGTTCAACTTATTCAGGAACTCATTGCTATTTATAAATCAGAATTTTTTTCCTGTCTGGTTTCTTGTTTGTTTCTTGGGGGACTTCTCTGCATTTTATATAGACAGATAAAATTATGAATGTCTTAATTTATAAAGCACTTTTTTTGTACAAATTGCCTCTCATCACACACACACACCATTGTTGTGTTACCAAGGAACTTTGATTCTCATGAAAGACACAGCTGTGGGATTGTTCAGCACTTGATCTGGGTCAAGCTCCCTGTCAGTCAGCTGCAAGGTGATGCCCATGAAGGCCAGTGGATTGAAGAGTAGAGTCATTACAGGATACTTTGAAATACCTCTGTGATAGGAGGCGATGACATCTGCCAAGCTATGCAGACATGCCCTCGGGAGACGGTATCCAAGGTCAACTCATCAAGCAAGATGTTTAGTCCAGTGGAATTCCAGTTGACATAAGACGACCAATGCTCACAGGCCGACCGAGGTCTGTACAAACACGGTGCCATGCTGGCAAAGTTTCACACCTTCACAGCTTCAAGTTGATCCAAATGGTTTAAAAGCTTCAGTTTTAGAGGGAATCCGCTCTGCAACAGCACGGATGGTGATCACTCTTGCCAGCATTGACAGCAGATCAAACAATTTTTTTCATACTGCCATAGTTTTTATACTACATAGCTTTGGAGATGAGTCCATTCGCTTGCCTTAACATGCTTGGTGTTCAATGCAAAACGCACATAAATTATGACTTTCAGTTATTCAAATTCTGATGCCTCCCCTCATGAAGATTAAGCTGCTGAAGTGTATAAAACCATGAAAATGTGATGTGTTGTTCTGATTATGTTTTTGAGGGCAGCACTGGTGAGGTTAAGGTGACTCTACTGTATAAGTTTTCACTTTCTGAAGGGAAAAAGCACATCTGAGTAAAGTTTCATGACCTTTAAGTCCTTCAGAGCGGCTCAAAATGCAAGCACACCTTCCTTTGTAGATGTGCTGTTGACCCTCAACAGCAATATGACAGTGAGAGCAGTAAAACACAGGTCAGGACAACAATCCGGCCGGTAAAAAAACAAAGGGGGCTGAGGAAACGATGCTAACTCACACTGAATGACAGGTATTTGCTCTGACAAGTAATCTTGACTTAAGGCAGACATACTCCACCCTTCATGTTTAGACTGCAGCAGGCAGACACTTCCTTCTGCCCGTCATAATCAATGTTAGCATTGGGACTATTTCCAGTACCGTGTTTGGAAGTCTGCATTTATTTACTGTACATTTTTCTGCTCTGGGAGTCTCAGAGGCATGCATTCGACTCACAATTACTCTCTTTCTTTTTGCTTTCTTTTATTCAGTCTGCTTCATGCGGTGCTGCTTTGCTCTGTGCCAGCTGGTCAGACTGCAGCTACTTGACTCATTTATGCACAAACAGCTGATAATATTCAGCAAGCCCTTCCGCTAGATAAGGAAAAAACATGATAAAAAGGATAAACAACATGATAGAAATGATATCTGTATTTATTTTGCTTCTGAGGGAAAGTGATTATATAAAATCTTTTCGGCTGCAAATGTAGTGGCGGCTTTCAGAACAAGCATTGTCACTGAAAAACAGACAAAGCCAAACGTTTGAAATGATATTGGCGAGCTGATGGTGGAACCCTTATCTGCAAACTGCTAACACTTCAGACAGCGGGCTTCTTATTGGAGGGCAGTGAAACCACTACAGAAGCTGCAGGAACTGAAAGAAGATAAACAAAGTGCAACATGTAATATATAGAGAATTTTAAGACACTATTAATCAAGGCAATGTTTGCATTTTCTTACCAACACCCTGACCCAGTTCCAGACACACCTGGGAGCTGCAAGTACACAAACTAAACTTCTGATACTGGCCATTCACAAATATCCATGGTGCTTTATTATTACAGCTGTTTTGTGGTTGTAGATTTGTGATTTGTTAGTCTAGTTTATTGCTAACCAAGGTAGCCATTATACTAGCTATCTGAGGCTAACATGCTGCTAATACAACATTCTTTGTGACTGTTGGCTAAATGCTGATGTCATGTACCATACTGTTTTTACTTTTCCTCTTGTGGACTCTACATGTGTTGGATTAATCGCTGAGCTGTACTTCCTATGGAGACTTAATGTTGATATTTCACTCTTAGCTGGTGGAGCCCAAAACAGAGGTAAAAGTGAGTGAGGGACAGTGTGCCTTACTTGACAGTGTACACTTTTGTTAATCCACTTTTCTTGCAGTACTCTTAGTCAGCTTTGTCTGATTTATAATCACTGTTATTGAGTATGTCATCACTTCCTGATTTCAGATGCTCAAAAACATGACGTTACTGCTCGATGTGTAAACTGTTTGCTAACACATTTGCCGTATCGCCTTTTCAAGGTTGTGTTTATAGCTTGTTGCGCTGCTCCCCAAGTGCTTGTCCACTTTTTGGCGACCAAGGTGTTACTGATTTTTGACTTCAGTGGACCATCACCGGCCAAAGCACTGACTGCAAGCAAATCCAACTTCACTCACGTTGATTTAGCTGGGCACAGACAGACATGGTGTCGGTGGAGAACATTTCTTCTCCAGTAGAGCTTAAACATGTGACCCAGATCCCTTGAAAACTCCCTTGGCTGCTTGAGGAGGTGGGGGAGACGGCGCTCTCGCTGCCTGAAATGACAAACAGCAGGCAGGCGGTGGCATGCTTTCCTTGCCAAATACAGCACTTCACGTTCAAATAGTGCTGACAGGGAAAACATAGACACTGTTATCCAGGGTCCCTGACTCCAGAGTGAGATGTTGAGGGGAAAAACTCCTCCCGCCAGTAGACATAGACATGCCTGTATTCACTGGTCGAGGGTTGCTTCTGCTGCTATCGTGGAAAAATCACATAACTGCAGATTTGGGGATTTTCTCGTTCTTACTTACACTGATTTTTACATGGGAACGGATATGCTTAGAGACTTTCAGGCTGGAGGGGCCTGAGAAAGCGGCTAAAAATCCATTGTTCAAAATAAAAACCAAAGGCTTCATTGAGAAAATAAGAAATCATGCTAACCACCCTGACAAACCTCTTTTTCTAAGTGTGGTTTTCATCTGACAATAGTGATATACTCAGTGTAGTGGTTGCCCTCTCTGCTTCCTGCTGAGTTCATTGAACATTCGAGCCGTCCATTTTCTTTGATGGTTTTAATTCAGCCAAGCATACCGGCTGCTATTGCACTGCCCACTACAATGATTAACTGCAGAGTGCTGCATTCATTCATTCAAGCAAATCCATCAAAGTACAGCCTCTTCTAACTGGAAACAAGCTTTCCCAGGGAAGCAGGCTCAGGAAACATCTGACCTGTATTAAAGAATGAATGGAGATTCCAAGACCGGCTAGTTTTGTTTCACTGGTTTAAGAGGCGTATCGTAATTTCAAATTAAAACACAGAGTTAAGCACTATGGAAACCGCTTAAAATAACATAGTGGAGACTTGAATGCCAGCTGGCCACACTTGTAGCTGCCAGCAGAAGAGGCTTACACCTACAGTGTATAAATCACTATGTTTGGTCTAGTCAGGACAGATTTGGTAACAACTGGCAGAGAAGGAGAAACACAATGATGCCTGACTTTGTGTGTAAGAAGATGTTTGTTTCAAACAGCTTTAGAGCTAAAAGTGTGAGACTAATGAAGTGGAACCCACTTCATTTTTAATCACTGTGCATCCTCATAAACATCTCCGGAGTAACTTAATATAAGACATACAGCAGGTTTATGTTACGCCCATCAGAATTTGAATTCTTTCAACATTTCTTTGAAGTCTTTTTTCAATGTGAGTTTGGTATTAATGATGGCTTTAGATACCCTTAGATACCCTTCAGCTGCCTTTTCTAAGGGGAAGACGCAAGCTCTGTCATTGCAACATTTACCGAATTCATTTAAAATTGACCCCAAATCCGAACACGAGATAATTTAAACTTCTGAAAGCATTATTATGTTTCTTTGAAGGACAATATCTTTTTGTCATCTTGCCATTAGTGGCGAGTTTTTATGTTTTTATGTACAGGGTTGGACCTTTGGCTTTTTATAAGAGAACCAGACATTTTCTGATGCATTTGCTAATCTTCAATCAGTCAAACTGAGGAGTTTTTGTGCCTTTACAAGCCTTAGAAGTGCTTCAGCTGCCAGTCAGCTAACATTGCCTATCTAAGAAATGAATGGGACTTTTACTTGCTGAACCCTGAATGACCAAAATAACTCCTCCCACTTCACTACCTTTTAAGTGTGCCATTAACAACTGTTCTCAGCCATCTATGAATGAATGGATGACGTACGCTTCACATTACACCTGAAACAGTCATGGTTCCAAACAGGGCCACCCACTCTCTTTCCTGCTTTTTAAGTCCCCGCTCTAAACTGCTTATTTGTCTGCATCGTAATCTAATGAATGCACAATGCACCTCTGTATCTTCAACCCTCCATGTATGCATGTATACGTGAAAAACCACACATGTTCCACATGGGCCTGTGACCTTTATAACCCCAGTCCTCCCCCTAATCTCGTAATCTTTAGCGGAACAGCAGCCTCTGTGATCATTGGCAGGTCTAGCGCGTTGCATACCTTCCTCCAGTGGTGCTCTGGAGGGATATGTGGGAATATCTGCAGGTAATCCACATCTCCTACTAATATTTGCTGCCATTCTTTTCTAATAAGGCTTGGGCCTGTGCTTATGGGTGGGCTAGGTGGGGGTGAAAACACAGCCATCTATGGGAAAGCAAAGCCAGACCACTTAACTAAGAGAAGTGCTATGATGACGAGGCGCCCCCTGAGATGACCTCTGTGATTGAGAAGCTGAGATGCATCTTCAGCTGGATGTGCACACAACTGGCAGCTCTGCCAGCAAATCATAGCCTAATAGAAAAAGCCATTGTAAACACCGTAGCATGAACTAAGGCCATCTCCGTGTAATGAAACAAGCTTATAGAGGCCATTAGGTGGTATGCTTGAGGACAAGGTGCAGCTATAGCTCAGTGGTGATATACTTGAATCTATTTGCTTAAGGGGGGAAATGCTACTCTATTAAATCTGCAAACTATAAATTCTGCAGTTTTATGACAAATCATCTATGCCTCTTAAGAAATACATTTATGTGGCACTGATTAGTTTTTCTCAATGCCTTTTGGAAGAAACCACTGTCTGTGGTTCATGCATCATATGTTGTTAGGTGTAGGCAACTGAAACACTTCAGAAGAAAGATTTTAGGTTTGGTTAAATACTGAAAAATCCACTTCAGGTCACCATTGACAATTACAGTATTTAACCAGACAAAAGCAAGTGCTTTGAGCTGCTTAACATAATCATAAAACTGTTAATCAGCTTTGGATTCCAGTAGCAAGAGTAGACTTTTACAAAGCAGTGCAATCCTGTTAATAACCATCATGAAAAATGAGCCTGAGATCCTAAAAGCAAATAACATGCTCGGTAAAGTCATCCTGAAAGATTTAACTCTCACAAGAAAGCAAAAAATTTGTAGACAAAAGCAGAGGTTGAGCTGGTGGTCGGGCTGGATGGGCGCATGCATTTTCTTTCTGGCCTATTTCATGACTAAAACCATACAAATAATTTTAAGGTGCAACTACAGTCGTCATTTTTAGCAATGGTTTTTTCTAATAACCACGAAACCTTATAGCCATGTGGCGAACACATGAAAATGGCATGTGCTATAAATGTTATTGTAACATAACCCTCAGTAGTGGAGGAAGGAAATGTTCACATTATTTATGACCACAACGCATAAAATTTACATTTCGGAGTTCATACCCATTCTGTTAACCGTTTTGAGACTTTTGTCCATTTATTGTGACAGATGGTTACTCCACACAGCACTGGCCTCAATGGGAGACAGCCCCCTCTGATATCGTATGGAGTCATCTGCAGCTGCTTGCCAAGTTTAATACGACTGTTGACCGTAACTCTCCAGGCAACAACTACTAAACATGCTAGACAGGTCTGGCTCTTTCCCCTCCCTCAGATCGATATCAAATTGTCTCACAGAGCATCAGCAATCAAGCACGCCAGAACAGTGAGCACTCAGACGCTCCAGTCAAAGGTTACAGACAGCCTGGCCGGCTTCGCGCTCAGCCAATGTGTGACCGCTGTTTTAAAGAGTTCTTTGACAGTTTAACATCTCTCCACCCCGCAGTTCCCCCTCCTCCTCACCCACCTCCTTCATCCCTTTCCCTCCCTTTTCTCCTCCCTGTTGTTTTCCTTTCTCAGCCGTCCTGATTAAACCTGGACATCCCCGCGGGAGGCTCTGATTTCCCAGCCTTGACTGTTACTGTAGTGAAGTCAGCGCGGCATGTCCTCACACAAGGCCAGTCAAACCCACTGGCTCTACACGACTGAGTAATGAATGAAGTTTGACCAGGGCAACATCTGCAGGATGCAGGCATGTTGTTACTTTGAACTGTCCTCTGTGAGGTCCTGCTGTCTCTTAATGTTGTTGTGTAAATCTCCTCTAACAAGTCAGTCCCATGCACATCTTTGACTATTTATTGCACTTTATTAATTGTTAAGAAATGATTTGCTAAAGCTGTGTAGATCAGGTGTAAGCCATTATTGGGAACAACTTTTTTGTTTTGGAGTTTTACAAAACCCTCCTCATGCACAACACTTGCTTCACCATTTTAATTGGCTCAGGAAGATCCATCCGACGTACTTATCCTCTAAAGAAGAGTTGTAGGACTTGATTTTACTGCTCCTGCTTTATAGGCTTGTACAGCATGTACAGGATTGTGCAAAAGCCAATTAAAGATGGACTATGGCAAAACTGCCATTGTAGCCTATAATTCTACTATAGCTTGGTAATAAACTTCTTACCTGCCCTTTTGCATACATATCATATCATGCAGCCTATGAAAACGTGAGTTGAAGTGTAACAATGTAAGTCAAGTGTTTTGTGGGGAGAAGTAAAGAATCTGAGGATTAACAGAATTCCAAGAGGATGAAAAGACAAAGCAAGTCGTGAATGAAGTGCATCACTGGAAAGCAAAAATCAGTTGTTTTGGAGGTTCGAGAGATGAACAGGCGCTCCCCACTGCACGCTCGCGCCCACACGCGCGCGCCAACACACTCTAAAAACAAAGAACTTGATTGCCAAATTGCCCATGATGGCAAGAAATCATTGGAGGGCAATTACGTCCTTAATCCATCTCAGTGTAGATGCACCATCAAGTTCAGCCTGACGTGGACGCAATATTAAACACTGAGAAAGCTTTTTTTTTTTTTTTTTTGAATTTGATAGTACAGCTCAGCGCGTTTCAGAGGGTAAGCAAATTACATCGCCCGGAGCCACTACTGCTGCATGAATGGAGCCTTTTTTATGATCACAGGGAGAACTTTTCCCGGGGGACCTGGAATTTCAGAGGGTTTTCCCCCTTAAACATACACGGGTACACTTTAAAGGTAAAAGGTAATTTTGCACTTCCTATCCAGGATAATGCTGTTTGAACTGAATGAAACGCTCATTCATTGCTGTTTAAACCGAAGCAAGATGTGCATTTTAAAAGAATGGCTGCAAGCCCGGTTAGAATAAACATTTGGTTGAGTGTGCGCGATACTCATGTTCTATTTCATAACTTCTCTACATGTTGCAAACTGCAATGAAAACTCACCGTTTTGCTCCTTTACACCTGGAGGGTGAAACTTGCTGACATGACTTGATTCAGCTTCCGAGCCATATTGTTGCAGAAGCGATGCAAGAAGGAAGAATAATGGTAGGATCATTTGGATGAGTGGTGGTTGGCGATCTCAAAGCGCTGTTGACGGGATGGTTTGTATCACCACACACATGCGTCGTTTACAGGACAGCGGTGCTGTTTTGGACACATTTGGAGAGGATAAACGCAGAGTAGAATCCACATAATCTTAATCATCAGTCCTTCTGGAAAAAAGTGAAATTTATATCTCCCTAAATCAAGTCAAATCCTCCTCCAAAGCCTCCAGAGCAGCCGCTTCTGCGCAACGCAAGTGCGCACCTGTTGGTTCTGTTCAAAGTTGGATACTGAGTGGACAAAGTTTGGCTTTAAGTAATTATAATCCTGGAATTAGTTGTAAAAGCGTCCTTTTGTAGGCATATCATTTATGGTACGAGATCGTTAGAAAGGCGCAGATGCATTTTGGCTAAAGCGCGCGTCCACGGTGCGTTCTTGACTCTGAATAAATCCCTGCAGATCTTTACGCATTACAGCAAAAGCTCTCACAGAGAGACAGCGAGAGAGTCCAGCAACCTGATACAGTCTGTACCCCGAAACCATTCGCAACACCGAGACGAGTTCTGTTGTCTGGCGAGGTCTTGAGTCATAACTTGGTGGAGACTGAGATAAAATATCGCTGCGCGGCGAGGGTTGGGTTTTTGGAGACTGCCAACTGACAGCACAACAGGTGCTATACATAAAGTACAACTTCCCAGCCGAGGAAACTCCCTGGCATGTTAACTATTCCGCTGCTGCCTGGTCCAATGAGGTGTTTCACCCATTTTAGTCTCAAATTGGCAAATACAGTCCCACTTGTTGCAAACAGTTTCACACGTTTCCAGCACTTCTCAGGAAATGTGTCTCCACATAACTAAGAGTAAAGCGGCTCAGCAGAGGCAGTTATGATCAGAAGAGTCTCGATACGAGGCAGTTCTCAAGATAACGGCATTCCTCAACAATAGAAAAACAACGTCGAGCAGTTAAAGATCAGGTTAAATGAACACGAATGGACATTTTTTGGAGCTCAATTCAAAAACCTGAACATTTTAAAAGTCTGATGCTTGTGAGTTATCTGTCTTGTTCTGCTTTATTTCAGAAGAACCCTTCCACAACTGCTGAATCCGCTAAAATTAGACAGAAAATGAAGGATTCTGTCACACTCAAAATGAATAAATAAATAAAAACAGAGATAAGAAGATTTTCTCTTTCTCTGTGCATCATCTCACACAATACAAGACATGCTTTTATAAAATTAAAATCATTTCTATATACTTTTGTCAATGATGGTGCATTTTACAGAACTGACTAGTTGTTCTGGGTAGTTTTGGCCAACGTCAATGAAAAAGAAAGCTCTGCTGTGACCGATTCTGGGAAAGAAAATCAAATATGACAAAAATCACTTGCTACTGTGTGTGTCTCCTTTGCTCCCTCTGTGTTAGTGCTCATAAGTTTCCTTTTCTTTCTACTTTTTTCTGCTGGGCTTCATCCTTGTGGCCTCACGCGCATTTTTTGCCCCGTGCATCATGGTCCATCAAATTTATAACATATACATGGTTAAACAATGAAGTCCACAGTGCGCATCACATGAGCAGCTTCATTATTCAAAAGGAAACTTTCCATAAGAAAATATGCTTAACTAAGCTCATTGTAACCATGGAGTGATTGTTTAAAGCCTCGATTCATTTTCCCCACAGCGAGATGAAAGATAAATGTGTACCCACACAAGACTTTTCAACACGCTGTTGTGCATTCTGCCTAAATGTTTCTGTGCAAGGAAATGTTTAAGGGCTTCTCAATTTGTCATATCAAAGCAGAGACACCGCTTGGAACAATACTCCCTCCTGTTCCCAATTTCCTTTCTCCCCGGCACACTGTTGTACCTCATCAACTGCTTCTCATGTGGTTCCTCCCATTCTATTGTTGGCAAAATCCACCAGTGTATCCCCCCACTGTATGGTGAGTATGCTGCAGCACAGACACAACAATCAAAGCCGAGCTCGAGACATATTGAACCCATTGGGCCAGACACATGATGCAATGCTGAAGCAATTTACCCCCAGTCTCACATAGCTTGGAAACTACCACCTCAAAGAGAGTGCAGAGCGGCCATCTCTCCCGCACCAAGGTATGAAGGAAGGTTTTGTGGTTTTAATCAAAGTTAATGGCTGGGAAAGGAAGGCATGGGGCATTGATACAGTCATTTCATACGTGTGTTGCCCCCGTGGAGAGGGGCATATAGAGGTCTTCTTGTGCCTGCTGCAAGGGCCAAGGCCCTTTGTGTAAAGGAGAGTATCACATTCCAGCCCTGCAAGGGCCTGCAGCAGATGTCAGCACTTCAACATTGTGGAATCCCTCTCTCTTTTGCACACACACACACACACACACACACACACACACACACACACACACACACACACACACATGCACGCACACTCATTCACCCCTTGAGGTTTTGTCTGTAAAAGCTTGGTATTTTGTCTCGTTGTTCACATTTGATTGCCGCTTCCACGGTGGTCTTGTGAAACGTGGAGGCTTTGATACAAAGAAATATAATAAACAGAGGAAATTAGAAACAAGGCAGAGCTTTTGGGTCATGGCTAACATACAGAGACATGCCAGCAAGGAGGGCTTTGTGTCCACCCAGCAGGCTGGACATGGAAATGTATACAAGAGAGAATTCACAGTCGGCGGCTCCCAGCTAAATCCCATTAGGCTTGCTTGCCTTTTCGGGACACATTCTGTCAAACAAACAAATGCCCTCTCCCAATCAGCCTGTATTACACAACGCATCTGTCACACTGTCTGCGGAACACCAGTTTTGTTCCAGGTGAAATGAAGTGAAACACAAGGGAGCGGACATGTTTGCTAAATCCAGATCGTGGCTCATTATTGCACCTTGAAGGCAAAAGGCCTTTGAGATGACTTCATTTATATGGTAAAACCTCCCGTAGCAGCCGCAGGAGCTTTTGCTGTGTGGTCCTGCGAGGACACATCTGTGGTCTTCACTGCGAGTGGGAAAAGTGCCAGCGGATGAATTTAGAAAGAAACGACTCACATTTTCTCAGAATTTCTAACAAATTGACGTCTTTTACGATGGGATCTTATCATTGAAAACACAGATACAAGGTTGTACTAATGTTTGCTCTAAGGGTGCTCTGTCTTTCAATACATGGACACACTTTCACATATTAGTGAGATCCTTAACTTGTGTGGATATTAAAGTCTGCTTAAGCCTGAGATGTGAAAAACGTGGTGTCAGGGTGATTAATTGCCCCTGCAGGCTGCACTTGGCTTTGAAACCAGAGCCCCCTGGTGGTGCCCCTTAGGGCTACAGTCAGGTCTTTGCCCCTTGAACACTGCTGGTATTGTCAATCATTTCTCAGTTCTGGACAGAGCAACACTTGTTTTGACTTCATGAGAATCAGATAAATCCAGGAGAAACACATTAACATGCTGTGTTGTAATGGAATCATCCATCCATACATTTTCTAATCTGCTTATCCCGTTCAGGATCGCTGGGGGGCCGGAGCTTTCATTTTCACACATATTTGATTTCCACCTAAAAACAGCCATCATTAATACAGAAAAGAAGGTTAAACTGCCACTTTTCAGTGCCTGGTTTGTAGTTTTCTTTTGTAGAAAAACACTGGATGACTCAGAAACCCCAGACGATCATCATGATGAGAACCTGCTGCTTCTCAAATGGGGCTGAGACCAAGGGCTTCATCTGGATTAAGAAGATCATCTTCAAGTGTTTCTTATTGGCTGGAAATTCAGATTTATTCCGCCATGGCACTTTTGCACTTAACTGTAAATTGCTCTATTTTGTAGGAAAACCTGAGTCGTCATTTGTAGTCAGATATTCACATCATCATTTTCCGGGTGTGGTCACAGTAACGTGATCACGTGTATAATATGATGTAATCAAACAGATTCACTAACAACAGCCTTGAAGATTTTAAAGGAGCTAATTCAGCTCTTCTCTGCTCAGGTGTGCCAAGTATTTGTGCATATTGTCATGACTAAAAGTACAGGCTCTTTATGTAAGCAGTTATTTAATGTTTTAGCTTGAGTTGGAGCCAATTGTAAGTACCTCATACGCTGCTGGGCTATTTAATCAAGGGTATTGCCTCATATTTTTGCAGCTGATCGTTTGTTTTGCATATAAAATCATTATCTGCAGAGTAAACATAGCTGTCAAATGAGTGTATTTTCAGTATTTCTCTTAAAATGCAGTGGAATAGAAGTATAAAGTAGCATAAAATGTAAAGTTCTGTGCCCACGCCCTGCTCAGTAGAGGTAATTAAGGCGGTTAATTAAACAGTCACTTTGAGTCTTGAGTCATTTATATAAGAGATATAATACATTTGATAAAGTCTGTCAGCAAAAACACTTTGGGCACTTTGCTGTTAACAAAGCTCAGGTGCTGTGAAACAGTTCATTACCTGGCCCCAGATCAGCATCTTTGTGTTGTGTCTGCCCATTACTATAATTCCACCAAACACTGATATTCTTGTCCGATACTTTTACCCATTTCATTCGTCTGCAGCCAGTGTTTCACAGCAGAAACTGAACTGAACTCAATTTAAATTCACTTGTTCCTTTTGTGACACCGTGTTTGTTTTTGCTCCTGGATGCTCTGAAAATAAAACGGTGTGCAGTGTGATGGTACAAGCAGGCGTAAGAACAAGATTCCTCTTTTGGACTTATGAGCTTTTCTGTGTTACTGAAATAATATAAATAGCGAAGAAAGAAAACTTAATCTCAGGTGGTGTTCACTTCTTAGGAATCTGTCTGATCGCATAAACAGAGGGGCTGTTATGTTGCAAGCAAACCACTGTTAGCTTACTACAACTTTCAACAAAAACCTGTGATGTTTTCAGAGGAACATTTCACAAATGTTGGATATCTCATTTTGGAAAGAACCTCTTGTTCCTTGAGGAATTCCCTCCTTACCCCTGAGTAGAGAGTCCCGTCCAGAACAGCTTCCTGGCTCGGTGCCTCCATCATAATCTTCGTTAGTGTTGCACTCACTAAATGTCTGCTGACGGGGACGACTCAGTTTCCATTACGGCAATCTGCTTATTTGATCATCCAGGGGTCAAACCCACTGCGCTGCCACACTTCATCAATACAGTGTTGTACTGGAGCCCAGCATTGTGCAGTGATGAATTATATGAGGTTGAGCATCTGCAAACCTGCAACTCGGTGCGTATTTCTACTTTTCTTGTGCAATTTGGATTGTATGTACGGGTCAGTGTTGTTGAAAGATCTGATCTTTAACACAAAATCAAATCTGTCTTGCATTAAAGCCCCTCAGTTCTAGCCTGTAATGGTTCATACATGTTTTGTTTACAGGTCGTATCGAGGAAGCATCATGCAGAGGCCGGAGACTTTGATCAATAACTGAGGAGAACTCAGCAAATAGGAAGATGCCGATACCTGAACATGTTAATGTTCTGTGTGCTGTGCTGCTGTAATGAGAGCAGATGATGCAGAAAATGAAGCACTTGTTTTTATTTTATTTGCATATTTTGAAATAGAAAAAAAGATAAGAATCACAGCAATTTTCCTTAACAAGCTGTGGCCCAAATATCAGCTGGGAGAGGGGTTTGTCCCCATATTTTGGATAAATTATACATAATATAAAAGCACAAACTGTTCTTATTTTGAGTGAAAACAAAGCAGAAATGTAAAAAGAAAAGATTTCCTTAAATAGGTGACTGACAGTTTATTCCTCCATCACTTATTTTAATTTTCATGTAACTGCAGTGAATGTGAAAGAGACCAGGATCAGGACAATAGCAGAAAAGCTGGAGAACAGTAGCCATTTTATTTTGGGTATGTCATTTTCAGACATGCACAAAACGAGGTGCTTGTTAAGAGATTAACAGAAAAAAAAAAAAAATCTGTAATTATCATAATAGATGTGCTGGCACGGAAAAGAAGTTTATTGTGTAACTATCCTTGAAGAGTGAATCCCATGAACAGTATTTACAGTACGATTCACAAATAACAATCATACATCCCCACACCCCCGTCATTTAGTTTTTCATTTGCAGTTCTTTACCCACAACAATGCATAATGCTACCATTCACTGTAACGCTGCTGTCCTGGCCAGGGCTGCCATCAAAAAGAGATTTTGTGATCTCAAGGGGACTTCCCGGGTTAAATAAAGGTTTGCTAAAACAAGAAAGAAGTCACCGAAATTACTTTAAAAACAAGTTGAAAAAAACCCAAATCCAATCAGTCCTGCTGGCCTTTGTTTTATCCTCGCCCTTCATGATTTTCACTTGAGTCTCATTCACTGTGACAGCTCATATAACACGCGCCTCCTCCTCTTCCAAGCTACTTATCTTGTCAATGAGCTAAATTTACGTCCACGAAGCTTCTCTGGGTTTAGTTAAAGCACTCGCCATCACTTCTGAGTGGAAAACAAACACGTAACTTAGCAGCACATCGTGAAAAAGATGTTTAGCAGCGACAAGCTTACCTTCAAAACCTCTCACTTGACTAAGGCTGTGACGGCAGATTTAACTCCTCTGTGCTAGTAGTGGTAGAAGTGTGGCCTGCATGCCAGGTATAACCACAATTGATTGGCTCAGTCCAGCCTGACAGAGCTCTGGAGTGGCACATGGTTGTCCGTCAGGCACATGGCTCGTAGCCAGCCAGAGAACATTTTTGTAGAACGCACAAAAGGATCCTTGTGCTCGATTGCATGCCTCTTGATTGTAACACCAGAACCATGCCCAGTGACATAAATCATTAATCTCTATGCATATGGTGCTGATTAATTTGTGTATGTAAATGGAATGCCTTGTCAGTCAAAATTATACCACGGGGATCGATGTGGAAAGGCCTCCCAAGTTGTTTGACATGAGGTGATGAATGAGATATGGATCAAAATGGTGGGAAAAACTCAGCCCGGTGGCGTCCTGCGATGGGTTTTTTTTTTTTCCCCTGCAAGAACAAAAGATCGGGCTTCCTGCTCAGCTCTTTTAATGTGTCTCAATTTAGCTCGAGATGCAAATGAAAAATGACACAAACAGCTCTGACGTTTTTTAGAAAAGTCGAAACCACAACCAAATCCAGGCGAGTGCGGTGGTTTTGTTGTAATGGATGCCAAATCTGTTGAGGGAATTCAGTATAGGACATTAAAAGTAATTTCTATCATCACTGAGATGATCAATTATATTTGGGACCAATGCTGAAAGACTGACTCAGATTTTATTGAGCCATTTGGTTCATGTTAAAATTGGAAAGCTAAGGTTGAAGTGATAAAAAGACTGATAGTAAGCAGCTGATAGCTGCTCTATACTCATAACAGTCTTTTCATTGTTTTCAGTACTTCTACTTTAGAATTTAATTCCCCTAAATTTTATTATATCGTGTTACAACACAGCCTCTGTTTGGAAAATGTAATTCCTTTAGGTGCGGTTACAGGCATGATAATCCACCTAAACCATTTTTTAAAGATTCCAACTACAGCATGTGGCTGTTCTCAGACAGGAAACTCCCTCACATTAGCAGTTGTCGACATTATATCCAAGCTTACATCTAAGCCTGATACACACACGTGTTGTGGGACAGGGATGAGCAGGATTCTGCTGTTTCTGTGAGTTCTCAGACCCACATTTCTGGAACAGGAAGACAACCTGAGATGCTGCTCGCCACCAGCAGAAAGCTCGACTACTGAAGAGGAACATCAATCACGTGCTGCATAAAAGTCCTTTGACTCACTGGCTGGATGTGAAATAAGTGTTGTGACCATATTGAGTGATAATATTTGATGAGCTTGTAACTGTTTGGTCTTATGCCAAATGTGTTTTCAAGCTGCTAATATTTAGTCATTCATCACTCGCTCCATCAGTTTTCTGTTAATCAGTCTTTTAAACAAAAGGGATCCCCCCCGCCACCATGATGTGACTCCTAAACTGATGCCAATGTATTGTAATGTGCAGGGCTAACGGCTGAATCTGAGTGACCGATCTCGTGTGATATGACTGAAATGCTACTGTGCAGAAAGACTGGAGCCGATTCAACTCTTCTCCTCTGGGGTGGACAAAGTATTAACATATGTCATTTTTAAGTAAAATAAAGACACTCAGACACTCAGCATTAGCAGCAGAAGTAAAAATGTCCAATGTGCCAAGTCACCATTAAAGTATAAGCTATATGTGTATATATACAAGCAGTTATTTAATGTTTTAGCTGGTTGAGCTGGAGCCAATTGTAAGTACTTCTGACCCTTTTGTGCCACTGTTTTTGCTTTTTGTAATGCTGGCTGCAATGACTTAATATCCCCGGTGTGGGATCAATACAATATATAAATTTAAAATAAATATAAATATCTTAGTTTAACGTATAACTTACATATATATAGTTCATCTTATGCATGAGTTCATTGTTTTCTTTCTTCTTGTATAAAGCACTTTGGTAACCTCACTAAGAAAAGTGCTATATAAATAAAGTTTATTAATTTCTATTATTATTTTGATATTAAACGTCTGTTTAGACCAGAGATGTTTGTAAACACGTGTATATTTTCAGTTAGCAAATATAGCTTAATACATGGTCAAAAAATAACAAACTGCTCCTTTAATTTTTTTCTTCCTTTTTTAATATAAATAAACGAACGTCCATCACATTTCATATAAATGAGTGTGTAAAGACTAGTCTGATATTGAAATACTACAGAATTCCCACCAATAAATATCAGTGGAAGCCCTGAGCCTGGACTGTACTGCATCCATAATGTAGTCTTTGTTTTATGGTCCATTATGATCCAGCCTCACTATTCGCGTCCATCTGCCGCTAAATACCACACAGACACTGCCATAAAGAGTGAGACGTTCACGCCCATCACGTGAAGCAGAGCATTTCTTCTCCCCGCCGTCACGTCACGTTTCAGCCTTCAGCAGCGGCTGTGGCTGTGGAGGCGGGGAGCGGCTGTCCGTGGTGCTGATGGGAGGACTGATGATGCTCTCCGGCTCCGTGCAGCCGCTACTGCGCATGTTGCATGACAGGTACACGCAAGCCTCCATCTTGGGCATCCCGAGCTGAGGCGAAAGGGCAGCAGCCATATACACACTGGTTCCAAAATAACAACAAACCGGGCGCGGAAATAGAAAAAATTGGCAATTTGCCGAGATGTAACTTTTTTTCTTTCCCGAAACCCATTCAACAAATTGCTTCAGTGAGGAGAGCGGAGAGCAGAATGGAAAAGAAAGACAGCGAGTGGTCTGGAAGCCTCTGTTAACGACTACTTGCACAGTCAGCTTCACTGGGTCTAGTTTTCCAAGGAATTGACAGGTGCCAAAGCCAAACGGTAAGTGGGAATGCGCCGCACTTTGGTCTTATTTCTGTTCCTAACGCGCGCTCATGTGAGCTGAAATCGCATGATCGCGTCCATACGTGCAGGCATCCTCTTCCTGCATCCCCCCACCCCCCTCCCTCGTCATGGTGGTCGCTGTTTGCTGTGTTGTTCTCACTCCAGCCCCTCTGCTCCTCTCATGCTCACGCTTCGGGCAAGTGTCAGCCTCTGTTACTTACTTTTCCTTGTTCCAAAAAGAACCAGCACGACGTGCAGCCACAGGTTGTGAGTGGAGAGGCTGGTTGTTTTGCCCTGGTTGCATATCAGTACGTTGATAAGCAAAGCACAGGCCTTTCCTAGTGGCTTAAAGCATCTTACAGTTAGATAAGAACACCAGCTGCGCCACTTAAGTTTAGTATTAAAGCAAAATACTTACACCAAATTGCACAGCTTCAGTATGTTAGCTATTAGCACCATATTCACCTAAATATTCTCACCTTTTAATGGCATTTGTTTTTCATTAAACAGCACGTTTACGGTCCTGAATCTAAAAATGCACCGCTGAGGAAGTTATCTGTGCAGAGCAGAATTGCTTATTGACCTTGGACCCGTGGGGCAGACCATGCAAGGCTGCTTGAGTCACTGTCAGCCACTGTGTGACAAAGCCTCTGCAGTTTTTACACTGCTAGCAGTAAAACACAACAAGGGCAATGTTCTACAGTGTGGCACAGAGTTGACTCAGGCAGTGCCAAGGTCAATTTATGGACTCGTTCTCAGCTGAGCCCACACTCCTCTGCACAGGGGTCATCTCAGCATGGGTGTGGATCATGTCCTGGTTGTCTATAATTTTGAGACTGAGACATAGCAAAGCTGAAGGTGAGCGGTAGCTTCAATGCAAGATCAATGAAGTTAAAAAGTTTTTCAGATCTGCTCCAATACACCGTGCATATATCACCCCCAGAACAGCAAAACAGCCTGTCATAATGGCTTTATTTAGTCTTAAAGTTTGGGTGATAAGGCCTTGTGTATTGGAGAGGAGGTGTGTGAGAGTTGTGCACCTCATGTAATTGTAAAGAACTTAATTTTTAATATTTTTTAATGAGTCAGTTTTTTATTTTATCATAATTGCATGACGACCATAATATGTTTCTGCGACTTTTATATATATGGTTTCTCATGAAATATTGAGATTTACCTCTTCAGGACTCAAATAAACTCTTAAAATGTAAAAATCCAAGGACACAACGTCCCCCCTGGAGCGGTCGCATCACAAGACAAATCTTAAGGGTGGTGAGATGATTCAAAAACTGTTTTGGTGCCAAAGCGCTATGCTTAAAACTGTTTCTTTCTCTGAAATACAGAAGAGTTTCACCTCTTTAGGACTCTAAAAACTATTAAAATTAAAAAAAGCTGAAAAGGGAATGACTTTTGGTCAATCTGCTCACATCTGAAAGACACATGTAACCTCTGAGGAAGGGCTCATTGGACATTGCTCAGATATTAAAAGCTTTGAGCTCAAAAGGTGTCATATTATTAATTGCAAAATCAAGGTTTTGTCTTATTTTTATAGTAAAACTCATTTAAGCTCTTCAGTGGCATGCATACTGGTTGCATATCCACCCTGTGCTCTTTTATCCTCCTGGCTGGAGTAGATGGTCAGAGATGGGAGATGACATGTAGAGAAAAGACCAGAAGGAAGATGGGACGCGCTGTAGGACCTGGAGGTCGCACAAGAAGCGGTTTCTAAGAAATGCGCTCTGTTGCCAAGTTCAACATCACTTCCAGCTGCTGCCATCTGACACGTGTGGGTCAGTGTTGACACGTCGGAAATTTTCTCCACCACACCGAACTTCCTGATAAAACAATGTTGACTGAGCCCGCGGCGAGACAAGGTGTTTGCATGGCGACAAAAGGCGCAGAGCGGAGCGCTG
Organism: Chaetodon trifasciatus; assembly: GCA_037975065.1. Classification (NCBI taxonomy): domain Eukaryota; kingdom Metazoa; phylum Chordata; class Actinopteri; order Chaetodontiformes; family Chaetodontidae; genus Chaetodon; species Chaetodon trifasciatus. The sequence continues at coordinate 4,921,990 of JBBMOE010000036.1, read as the reverse complement.
GAAATGATTTCCAGCGGAGAGAGATGATGATCAATGTGCAGGCGAGGAGCAGTCAGGGAGTTACTGGGCCAAGGCGGTGAGAAAGAGAGCGAGACTGTCTCTGTCTAGACAATAAACTGCTTCAGTTAATATACAGTCTTGCTGGCAGGGCGGGGGGGTGAGACTGTTGGCTTTGCTGTTAGTCTCAGTGTCCCTGTGCAATGAAAGGGCATCGCTTTCCTAGATATGGAATGAATCACACAGGTACTATGGCGGCCAGCTGATTAATGGCTGCTATCAAGAAATGCAAAAATGCGCTGCTTTTGCGTAGAAGTGAACATTTATATATGTAAAGTTGTGTTACTGTGAGGCCTTGCTTTGGATTTTCTAACAAATAGTTTTATGGTAAACACACCGTGCCTTATTATCTCATCCATTTTAGCATTTGTGGCGTGAGAGAGGATTAAGCTGTAAATCCACAGCTATCGTAGATCAAAACAAATTATGTAGTTTACAGAGATAAGATCAAGAACTGCGGCGATAACAAAGAGAAGCTACAGCTGCTTTTTTTTTCTGCTGGTTCTAGACTGAGGACATTTCAGGTAGTATTTATTCCAGCCATCCTTTGGAGGTCACGTTCCTCTGACGAGTCCTGAGTGACCATCATTATTCAGGTGCATTACTCCACTGATTGGATTTATGCTTGAACTTGCACTACTTGATTTAACCATGTCAGATTGATTAATTTATATTTTAGACATTTACTCTATGTGACATGCATCCAGAGTGAAGGGGATGCATCATGTCAGGAAATCAAGGTTCAAAGTCACAGATAAAGTGCTCTGAGGCTTTACACGCCCACTGAGGGAAGAGCTTGGGTTGCTTCTGTCCTCGTGTGCAAATGAGTGCTGAGATTTGAATGTGACGAGAAATAAAAATCAGTTTTGGTCGTGCAATTTCGCACCATTCAAAGCAGAATGAGCAGGATTTGTTGGTTACGCACCCACTGGCCAAAGGTGTGGCGGTCTCTGCAGACACAGTCACGGCCACACGCTAGTGTGGGTCATAAGAAACTATTGAAAGGTATTATTTTTGCATGAGTCTACACACTGATATTTTTTACAAAAATGCTTTATATTCTGCCTTTAAGACTGAGTCATTTTAACGTTATGGTTTCTTTTGTCCTCCACAGGCTCAACTGCCACCAGAATGGGCGTTAAGAAGCTTGCTATCTTCCTATTAGTCCTCTCTCTTTGTCTTGAGGGAGGATCTGCCAAAGAAAAAGGGACAAAGAAGGGAAAGAAAAAAGGAAAGCAGGTTTACTGTCCATCGTAAGTATGGAAGCAAACACTTTGTGCTGTCATGTGGTGCGAAAGACAACCTAACCTATGGACTTCATGCAGCTTTTATTGCAGATGCTCAGAGCAGTGATGACGCATGTTAAGGTTGTTTCAAGGTGGCTATCTGCTCAAAATAATTTCTAAATCTGTTACATGTGTGACTAGTTTTCCCAAAATTGTATATTCATTGCATGACTGAACTTGTTTATGAGGATAACTCAGGGATTTAGTGTTGCACTAAAGTTGAGGGCTCACATGATTCAGAAAAACAGTGAAAATCAGTGCAGCAGGTCTGACTACATTTCCCACAATCCAACATTTTCATTAGAATCACCTGGCTGGAACTTGTGTCTTTGAAACTGCATCACTCCTGGTTCGTGACACAGACTTTCTGTTGTTCATTGGCAGAGTCAGTGACTTGTAAACAGACTTATTTGTGTTAAATCGGTGGAGCTCCCCTTTAATGTCCCCGGTATTGGCAGTTAAGCATTTATTTAAAGCGTAACTACTTCACACCTCATGGATCTTACTTTTCAGTCTTTATCCACCAGTCTTGTTTGACCAAATCTCATCCGCTGCTTCACTGCAGAGCTCCTCAGGTCCAATACGAGACTGTAACACTGCCAGTTTGGAACAATGCGCACCAACACCAAATCCACCAAAAGCATGTGGTGTTAAATAAACTGACTACCTGCGATGTGACATGTTTAGAAATGTCGCCATGTTTGCCAGCTGCCTGCAAACGTGCGACTGTGTAAGGAAGTTGTAAAGGTCGTGGATAAACTAAACAGGTAAATTCTGCATGCTGTATGTCCCATCAGGGAATGAACATCAATCTGTATTAACATGCCTTTGGACCGTCCATTGCCTCCGTGCAGTGGAGAGCTGCACCCTCTACTTCCTTAAATGGTAACAAATGGCTCGACAATGAAACTTCCTGAAAGGAGGGAGAGAGCGTTTGATGTAGTCCCAGTATTGGCAAGTGTAAGCTGTATGACATATTTCGTGTTTAGTGCTGCGGATGCCTTTGCGGATCAAGGGAACCACTTGGTTCCAGTTTAGCTGTTGTGCTTGAGGTTGTCAGAAGGGTCTGTTAAAAGAGAAAAAAAAGGGGTTTAGTGGATAGGAATTATGTGTTTCACTTTGATCAGAGGAACCGCAGAACATACACACAGCGCGCAGCATTCCTGCGGAGCACTTTAACTCATCCTCAGTGCATGATAAGGTTTACATAATGATATGTAAAGTGCTTTGAGAAGGGGAAATTCTTTGGCAGGAGAATTCATTGCCACCCACAAGGAGGCTTTCTTTTTCTCCTTCCTCTCCTGCCAGATCCCATTCTCCCCTTTCCCTCTCTTTGTCCCATTGTTTTTTCATCCGTCAACCTCAGAAAACAAATGATGTTTGGCTGAACGTCTTTGAAAGTCACCACTTTATGTTATAGTGGTAATTTTCAGTAGACAGATGTTTTTTGCTATTTTGCGGGACGGTTCAAGGGGAAATTTTCACTTTAGGCTCAAATAAAAAGTGGATATATTGTTGTCTCGAAAAGTCATTTATGCTCTTTGACATCCACATGGCAGATTAATTGACTCAATTTTTTATAGGATTTTTTCTCAAGGCAGCTAAAAATAAATCTGGAAAAATGGGGAAAAATCATTTTTAGCTGTTTGCCGTACTTTACATTGAGCTTTTTACTGCGCTGTATCAAGCATTTGACGCCTGTATCTTCAAATATCTACACACAAAATAGTGTCAACTGGACTGTGTTTACTGCTAATTAGCTAATTTTAGCTTTTGTTATGATGACACGCTAAGATGGTAAACATCAGCATGCTAGCACTGCCAGTGTGAGCATGTTAGCATGCTAGCTCAAAGCACAGCTACACCTAAATAGAGCCTCACAGAGCTGCTAGCTTGGCTTCTTTCTGTAGTTCCTTGAGAAATGTTATGCTTAAGGACATAACACATTGTAGATGTTATGTAATTGTCCTAGAACATTGAATAAATATTCTCTGTCTGCGTGAAGGAGCATGTCAACTTCCCCTTGCTTATTCCGAATGCTAAAATGCTAATTTAATCCCAACTGTTGGCTCTCAGGTTATAGTTTAATCAAAAAAGTATAGAGTGGAAGTGGGTGCTCTGTGCATCTGAGCTTTTCATCTGCCAGGAATTTGACCTGCTAATGTAATCGTGCCTACAGTTCCCCCTCTGTCTCCTTTGTTTGCAGACAGCTGTCATCTGAGGATCTGGCCAGAGTCCCTGCAAATTCAACCAGTAACATCTTGAACAGGTTACTGATCAGCTATGATCCCAGAATAAGGCCCAACTTCAAAGGCAAGTCTCTTTTCCTCTTCATCTGTCTCTGTCTATTTTTAATTTACATTTTTGCTGCAGTGCTGTCATGCTAATTAAAGAAATGAGTATACTATGAATGTGCACCTCCACATTTCTTCAATAAACTTGATGCAGGAGCAGGCCTCTGCATAAATGGGCCTTGAGACATTAATGAAAATGAATTTCCTGTTGTGCATACACTTGCATGTGTAACATGTTCTGCAGTGCAGTTACAATAAGATGATGCTCTCAGGCTGACTTTCACTCTTTCCTCAATGACAGTACAATATGGTGTTGATTACACACACAGGCTGTTATGGGGATGAAAGACTGTGTCAAATCATAAAGAAACAACTTATAGTGTGAGTTTGTGTACTATATGACTAACCTTAGTAATAAATATTAATAAGAAACATTAAATTCTGCAGAGGTAAGTAAAGTAAAGTAAATCTCTGCCTCTAAAATCTGCCACCTCCTTTTTTCATTCTTTTCTGTCCACCACCAATCCATGTTATTCAAGTTAGTGCACAGGTCACACTGTAGGGAGTCCCAGGCTTCAGTCTCACAGAAACAGCCATAAAAACAACAAAGAAGTGATTGGCGATCCTCTGCGTGTGACTGATGGGCTTACCAGTCTTCAGGTAGATCCTCAGTGAGTTTCCATCCTCTGGCACTTGGCAGCTGTATCTGGGACTCGATGTTTGATGTGTTGTGAGCAGAATCAGCTCCCTCTCCGACTGGTCCAACGGCCAAACATCTGCTCTTGATTTCAGGGTGGGCTGAAAGCTCGGTGTCCATTAACATCCATGTCATAATCTCCCAAATAACATCCTAAACTGTGCCTTATGCACGACTTTGCCCAGGCTTGTAAAATGGCGAGCTGCTTTTATAGGCCATAAAGAGAATTTTAAGCCAACACCTAGAAGTATTTCATGAATATTAATAGTTTGCATGGTTGCATTAATGCATGGAGGATGCGAGCTATACGCCACCTCCATAATATGCACATTAATTTTGTGAATTGCTTGATAGAATTTATCCTGTGAAAGTCCTGAGCCCCCGGTAAACACCTCAAAGGAAATCATTTATTCAAAGCAGAGTGAGCAGGCGGCATTCATCAAGGATTTTATTAGTTTATGCAAACGGCTGAGAGGAGAGAGACTCCAGTATATGTCTTTGCAGCGTTAGCTTAGAAGAGGGGATAAGAGGGTATTTTTATTACTTTGAAATGTTGATAAAGTCTTTCACAAATCCCGATCAGTAACATGATCAGTTCAATCAGCAGGTACCACTTCTAGAATTGAAGACTGACTGGGTTTTGCAGCGTATACAGACACTTGCTATAACATTTAGGCACAGAGGGACTTCACTCAAAGCAGCTGTTAAACACAGCGGACTCAACACTACAATCTCTTCTTTCCTCTCTCTGAATCCAGGAATTCCTGTGGAGGACAGAGTGAACATTTTCATCAATAGTTTTGGCTCCATCCAAGAAACGACCATGGTAAGAATTCACTTCAGTCCCACTCCATCCTGACAGTATTGCTAATCAATACCTCTGTCAATCAGGGGCAGTGGATCACAGCGGAAAACTGCTTTATCCTAGAAGTTTTAGGAAGAATGCACGAGCGTGTTTTCTTGACGGTATCAGACCATTTAGCAGTGAATCATTATGAAGACTCGGGTTTTCATGCCTCATTTATCTGATGGCTTAATTGCTGATAAAGGAGTGCTCTTTGAATGCTAGTGAGCAGATTAAACTCAAGGACGGCGCTGGGTCGACTCTTGATCACTTAGGAAACAATCAGGAACATTCCTGAAGGTTTTTAATAAGCCTGGCTTACTGGTGCATTTTAATTTAAAGCTGCTGGGTGGAGCCAATAAACATCAAGCATCTCTCTCAGTAAATATATTCAATCATGTGACAAGGTAATTGAAATTAATGCAGTGCAGAGTGACAGGGCCTTCAGCTTGACTTGATCCTGTATCATGAACTCCTCTCTGCAGCACGGTTTTGCAGGTTTATTCCAAAAGAAGAGCCAGATTGAAAGTACAGTAATAAGACTTCAACATGTTGATTCCCACAAGTCACGCAAGTTAAGTTATTTTTTACAGAACTAACCGCACTAACAACTGAAACAAAGTCAAAACTCGGTGTGTTTGCAAAACTGTCATTCTGCAGCGGTGCTAGCAAATTCCAACGTCATTCACAGCGCGAATACACTGGCACTGTTTGATCAGTGGCGTCCATGGCAGACAGAGAGCACGGCACGTTGTGATTACAAACACAATTTGCATACTCCTTAAAAGAAACATAAAACCATAGCAATGCATGCGAGCCTTGAAGTTTTGGATTTATGAAAAACTTTTTCTACAAGTTTAGCAAGCAAACCTGTGCGCTGTGTGCGGCAGCTTGCTTGTAAAACCTCCCATTTTTCAGGTATGAACAGCTTGAGTTATGGAATATACTGCCAACGTCAGCCTTCACAGGAACAGTTAGAGTATTCAGTTTTCGACATTCGCTCTCAGAGTCCTGTTGCAGGTCTGGATAGTGTCTCAGTCCAAAGCAGTGATAAATGTTCTCCTACTTCATTTCATGAGGAGTGACACTCTGAACAAAGCTTTAGATCCTATATCCTGGGACTGAGGCTGCATTAAAATCTACTCCAGAAATATTTCTTTTGGCTGCAGATCAGCGGAGTGTGTTCACTTATAAAATCTTCCAGCGGAGAGTTTCACACCAGGACCAATTACAGAGCAGTTAGGGTGATAAATGCTGAAAGTGGAAAATCCTTAAACCTCAAAGAGTGCAGCACAAGTGGCGTGCATGGATGGTGAAAGAAAAGAAAAAAAGAAAGGGGGAAAGAAAAAAGAAAAGCAGAAAAAAAATCAAGGAGAATGAGAAAGAAAGAAGGAAAAAAGAGCAGGAGACAAAAAATGAAAAGGAAGATGGGACAGTGACTGAAAGAAGGGCAAGAAAATGAGTTATGATGGTTTAGAGGGGAGAAAAAAGGACATAGGGAATAGAAGAGAAGAGAAAGAAGGAAAATAAAAGACAGGGATGAGGAAATGGAGCCGGGGAACGATGGAGGAAGAAGAAAAGACAGAGGAGGGGAGAAGAAATGAGGGAGAAAAGATAAAGGAATGTGAAGAGAGCAAAAGAGGAAAAGCAGCCAGGAGAAGGAAAGAGATCGGATTGAGAGAGAGCTGAGGCTGAGGCACAGAAAGAGAGATGACGGACTCCCAGATGGCAACTCCTGTCTTCCCTCTTCCCCCCGGACGCCCAGCGAAAGACAGAAAGAGAATGAAAGTGAGGAGGTTCAAAACGTATCTGGGAGGAGACCGAAGAGACAGCTGGTCACCTCTCCCCCTCAATTTATCACTCTGTGGGGTTTTTGATCTCAGGAAACCCTCTCTCATCATTTACACCTCCCCCGGCCGAACACCGCCGCGTCCGCTGTAGTTAACACATCTACTTTCACTTCATGATTGTATTCATCAGGAGAGGGCTTTTTTCGCTCTTCCTCGGCTCGAGTTTTCCTCGTTGATTACGGCGAGCGCGAGTGTTAAATCTCCCTGGATTCGAAAGCAGTACTGGCAGCTTGATAGTGAGCCAGAGGGAAGATATATTTCCTTGTCTGGTTCTCAGAAAGGCGAAGGTGTTGGAATCGACCTGAGAAGAGCGATTGGTGCTGTCGCTTTAGGACTAGTCGGACACGGTGGTGTAAAATTAGGTTGTGTACAAATGACGGCTTGCTTTCCAAAATGAGATATCAACAGTTTGACCGCTGCGCTCCCCCCCCCAAGAATGTTTACTCACAGGAAAATAAAGCACATTCTGGGTTATTCCTGAATGTATAAACCATCCAAAGACCTCTGTGTATAAAATGGTTTTCGATGAGTTTTTGAAATTGTCCCTGCCTATTCACAATGCATACAAAACAGAGAGGATGGAAACCCTCATGCGGTTTCTCGTCTCCTCATAGACGTTGTGCATCAACATGTACTGCAACAAATTCCAGGGATCAATCATATATTGTATATTTTCGGCATTTTTGGCAGGAAACTGATCTGTGTGTGTACACTGGATGTATACAGTGCGATATCTAGTTTTACATGCAGCACTTGCCCAATGCTGGGTCTAACTTACAGGAGAATACACTAGGGTGCCCCTGAAATGAGAATTTTTATTTGGGTACACAGATATAGCAAACATCAGCAGCAATATAAGTTATTATATGTGTTAATGAAGTGTTATCTCAGAGCCTTAGTGTGAAAAGTGTAGTGTAACACTTGTTTGTAGTATTACTGTGTATGTGAATAAATGCGGTCCAGTTCAGGATGTAGCGGGATGCTTGACTGCAGATACAGATGCCATAGTGGTCAAACAAGCAACACAAAATCACACAATCAATGTAGTTTCATGAAGAACAGATGCATTATAAAACCACATTTTAGGTCACTTGGCTGTAGCTCAGATAGTTTCGGTGCAGTTGGAATGTATTTAGTTAACACACATTCACAAAAAGTGAGAGAAAGCTTTAAAAAGATGAGATGCCAAAATTTGCTCTGCTCAGTCTGGCTCTGCTTAAATCTTTGTCAGCAGACACATTTCACATATGTAGTCAGAAAAATTAGCCTGTGCGTGGAAATAAAGTGAGGATCACTTTTGTGACTGCGATGGCTGGGCTGTGTGTTCTGAATTGAGGCTGGGGGCAGCTCAAGACAAAATAAAAAACCAGGAGGAACTCCCAGAAATGACCCATTAAAGAACACTTGGAAGTGCAGCTCATGTGACCCGAACGCATCCATGACAGAAGAAACAGATGTAAAATTAATATGTAGTAAGAGACTTTGATTATTTGAACCATTAAGCCCATCGCTCTTTTTAAAGACCACCAGCAGCTGTGTTAGTATATTATTTTCATGTCATTCATCTGGGACAACAGTTGGCCAGACTCAACCAGAGAAGGACGATTATATGCTTGTGTGGCAGGCATGGAAGTCAGAGGCAAAGACCTGGGTGAGCAGATGTCATGGGAACGAATGCACAAACATGTTTGGATACAGTATCCGATGTTAACTACACGTGCGGTTTGGAGAGATGAGTTTCTTTGCGCTGATTGATTTGAATTTGACTCCACAATGATTTGCCAAAAGAAAAAAATCTTACATGCTTATTCTAGTTCCAGTATTATGGATCATGCAGTGTGGTTGCACGTATGTCCGTGTGTGTATCTGTGTGTTTTGGTGATTCACAGTTTCTGAAAAAGCTCTTATTGACAGCTGACTCCTCGCTGCTCTCGACACACCTGGAGGAGGACTGCACTCGACTGAATGCACCCCTTTAGTTTCCATTGCAGTCGCTTGATATTAAGTCCTTATTTTTCTCATTTCATCCTGGTGAAAGCTTTTTGAGTTGTCGAATATTCGCGTGTGAATGTTATCGTGGTCCATCAAGGGCCCCGCTGCTGATTTCACGAAAGCCTACAATCGACTGTGTTCTGAGAAAAATGGTATTGTTTTTAATCTGACCTGAGTGCATGAAGCTGTGGCACACGTCGGCTTTTAGCAGACTCTACATGAGCCACTGCATTAAAGAAAGTAAAAAAAAAAAAAAAGGCAACTAACATTATAAAAATTGGGAACAATGGAGAGATGGAAGTTAATTTCTTACCTAGGGTCTCACACACACATGCACCCACACACACACACACACAGATACAGCTGGTATTTTGGCAGCATTATTTGACATGTCATCCATCTTCACACTCAGCATTAATAGTCTTTCCTAACACCTGGTCCCAGAACAGCTTGAGGCACGCCATCAAAGCAGGCACAAAAAAAAAAGTCCCAAAGCCTCACAGAGTGAGCAAGAATGTGGACATTTCACTAATAAGCTCTCTAATGAAGTATCGCATGTTGCTGTAGTGATAACATCTGACCCTTGGACCGTGCAGCTTTCTGTACGTTGACTGATTTTAAAGCAGACGTCGAGTGTTTTTCGCCGCAGCTGTAAAATGTCACTCGGCACGCTAAAGTGGCTTGTTGAAGCTGTCGAGATGTTTGAGGTGAGACAATGCTGCTTGTCAGTGAGTCAAAAACAATCTTTTAAAAAAATGTAACCTGCTAATAAAGGTGCAACTGCTGCATACTCAAAGAAGGTGTCTTAAAAAGCGATGCAGGAAAGGTGCCAACTCACAGGAAAGTTTCCACTTTATCTATTCTTTAACTACTCATGACACCATTACTACTAGAGAAATATCTAAAATGTCTGTAGGAGGGTTGAAAATGCTTTTATTGCCTTATTTAGATTTTTTAAGACACCTGTTATGGAGATGGATCAAGAGCAGAGCCCAAAGGTCATGAATATAAAAAGCAGCCATTTTGCCATCCATCTGCTGTCCTTCCCTTTTAAAGCTTCATTGGAAATGTCTTTTTGTCATTAATCCCTTTGAAAGCACCCAAATTGTGTCCAACAGTATTAATGCGATACCGACGTTAACCACGTCTGTGCTCGTCTGTGGTTGCTCCTAACAGGATTACAGAGTCAACATCTTCCTGCGGCAGCGCTGGAACGACCCCAGACTGAAGCTGCCGCAGGACTTCAAGTCCGATTCTCTCACCGTCGATCCCAAGATGTTCAAATGTCTCTGGAAACCTGACCTGTTCTTCGCCAACGAGAAGAGCGCCAACTTTCACGACGTCACCCAGGAGAACATCCTCCTCTTCATTTTCCGTAACGGAGACGTCCTCATCAGTATGAGGTAATGGAGTTTTTTTTTTTCATTACAGCCAATATTTATGGTACATACCTTCTAAAGATAACACTTTTCTTCCAGCTCTTACTGAATATTTGGAATATTTAAATATAACAGTTCATTAAAAGCCTAATTAAATCGACTCGAATTGTTGTTCAAGCAGTTCTTTAATTGTTCCAGTTGTTTAACTGTTCCAATTTAAAATCCTCTACACGGTGCCTTGGTAATAAAAAAGAAAACTATAAACTTCCAAAATGATCGTCTTGAAACTTTGCAGATTAATTTTTGCCTTTCAGCCGGTGTCTCACAGTGAACCTTCTCTCAGATGATTCACAGTCAAGTAAAGAGAGGTCTCCACTCACAGAAGGAGTCTAAACTTTCATCCCCTGGGTTCATTTTGATGTGTGAAGTTCACTGACGTCAAATTTCAGAATGTCTTTGAATTGAACTGTCTGATAAGATAAGTTAAGATAAGATAAATCTTAATTAATCCCACGCTGGGGAAAATAATCGTGACAACAGCAAAGGATACAAGAGAGACACAGAAAAGGATAAAAAGGACACCATAAAATCAACTATATACATGTAGATTATATACAAGGGTATAAGAATACTACCGCCATAAAGATACTATTGCCATATTGAGTCAGATATGGATGATGAATAAAGTGTTGTAACATTAAAAGATATATAATATCTTTATTTGCACAGATGTAATGGATACGAGCTAATGTTAGCATAGATAGCAGTAGTGTAAACAGTAGGTTTATAATGTTGAAACAGCATCAGCTCAGCTCTGTCCTTCTCACACAATGGATGCAGCAGTCAGAAAGAGCTGCTGAAGACATCCACTGTCTCATGCAGGGGACGATAGGTCTTGTACAGTCTATGCTCTGGAGTTGTACCCAGTCATGACTATTTCCTGGAGAAACCACTTATCAAACAGAGCTTGGCTGGCGGGATTAAGACTGACGTCTTCCTACACAGTAGCTACAAGGCTACATTAATGAAAGGCAACAAGAGTGGATGAGATAAACAAAGCAGTGTGAGTTGTTGTTAGTCATTTAGAGAAACAACAACTCCTGCATCAACATATTTCCTCGATCGGTGTTAAAAACTTTGAGTTAACTGCACCTGAAAACCACTAGCTTAGCTTCCATGTCAGCCGAAAAAGATACACATTCGTGTTTGCGACTTTAAATACATGTGTAAGCAAGACTAAACAAACACATGATTTAAGGCCTAGTTGCATGTGACTATTACCTGGAGACCCTAACGTGAAGAGGAAATAACTGATCATTTGTGTTCTAAATGACCTGAAACGATTCTTTGGGTCTTCTGTGAATCTCAATCAGGAAGATTTTTCTCTTCTTTGCAAACATTCGTTGGGTTTCCTTCATGTTTTTTTCGTTCTGGGTCAAGAGTTTTTGAGGCTGCGGGCTGCATGAGTGAAATCTCGCCAGGTAATGAGACTGTTGACATGCATAACAGCGGGTGAAAGAAACATTTGATCTTCTAAGAGACCAAATGTAAACACGCTGGGGCTACAGCTCCTTGTGAATTTCCCTGTAACATTTTGTTTATCGCATGCAAATGCAAAAAAGAGAGACATACGGGTAAAATCCTGTATTCTACAAGGCAACACTAGTGCCATGCAAACAAACCTCGTGTGTGACTGTAATTGGATATAAGTGGGTAACAAAAACAGGGCATAATGGAAAAACTGAATGCAGAATTTTCTTCCTCCTCCTCCTCCTCCAGGTTGTCCGTCACGCTGTCTTGTCCGCTGGACCTCACGTTATTCCCTATGGACACGCAGAGGTGTAAAATGCAACTTGAAAGCTGTGAGTTTTCTTGAAATAATACCGCCTTAAACCACCTCATCAGTTAAAGTCCAACTGAAATTAAATTGCATTTTGTTTTTGTCTGCTGCAGCTTGTGTGTCGGCTCTATAAATCACTTCTCGTGTGTTTTCCTTTGAGAAAAAAATCAGAAAACCTTTAGATTCACGATGGCGCCCCCTAGTTTTGCATTAAATCTCAACTCATTCAAATAAAGCAGGAACATCAGAGCAGACGGTCACAGCTACACAACACAAGAGCCACAGACTGGAACAGCTACTCACATTAGCTTTCCTGCTAACGTCTCCCTCTTATCTAACTCACAGACATGAGCACAGGTCCTGTCTGCACCATAGCTTGTTGAATGAGCCACCAGACGCACATTCGCCAGGAAAAAGTGCACTCCTGACGTCCACTTGCAGGCCAGATGGCCAATGAGCTGCTCGGCTGCAGCACGTTAAACAGCATGTAGATTAAACCTACCTGCAGATCGGTCCGGTCAGATGCTGTTGTGGTGGTCCTTGCTCTTCAGTACCACTCGGTGTCTCGTACCTGCCAGCTGCTGTCAATCAACCAGACGCAGAGAGATGAAAACAAGCATGTCTGATATTTATAATATTCCCCCAAAGAAAAAGTGCAAAACTATTAACAATACATTAAAAGACATTATTTTTGACTACAAACAGGTGATTTCAGCTGGACTTTAACACATATGCTTGCTGGTATTTGGGAGACAAAGTACAGTATTTATGAGTTGGGAATATATTTGTTTTCATAAAACAGTTGTTTTGGGGTAAATGAGCTTTTTGCTTGTCTTTAGAAGCCAATTTCAGTGGCGAACACTTGGAAAAGTGGAATAAATCATCATATTTTAAGGCTGTTGTGAAAGTCTCACAGCTAATTGAGCTCGACTGTGGTTATTGTGCATTGTGTTTACAAAGCAGTTTGGACTTAGATAAGCAAAATAACTTCAAGCCATTTCTCTGGAATGCCAATCCTGACAGCTGAGACTTAGCCTTTCGCTAGTGTGAGGGCATTTATATTGTCTCTGTGCTCTGATTGTATGTTTGTTAGTGAGTGTGGATTATATGTGCATTTGTGGACACATTAATGTGTATTTGTGTGCAGGAGTCTCACTTTTTGTGCGCCTCTTTCATCTAGTTGGCTACACCACAGACGACCTGCAGTTTATGTGGCAGACAGGCGACCCGGTGCAAATGGACGCCATCGCTCTGCCACAGTTTGACATCAGACAAGAAGATATTGATTATGGGAACTGCACCAAATTCTACGCAGGAACAGGTACCGTCCTTGTCATAAATCTCATTTCTTTTCCTGACATATCTTTGAAACAGCAAGCTATAATGCTAAGAAAAATAGCTTTAAAATACTCCTTTCAGCTGTTACTAGCCTAAAGCAGTTTGCTACTTGCTCCATAGAAACTGAGAATTTGCAGCAGTGAAATATTTTGAACCAGAAAACTAAATTTCTTTCAGATATTTCCATCAGCCACAACATCTTTAAGCTGAACAAGGTTCTGACCTCAGTGCTGGGTTTTTCCTTTCATCCATTCATTAATTATTCTCTCTGAAATGAGAATATTTTGTTCTGGACTGACTCAAAGCTACGCTGTCCTTAACTTTAGACCTCAGAAGTATGTTCAAATCCCTTCTGCTTGCCCTGACCTTCATTAGCTTGGCCAACAAGCTCATGTGTTTACTCCCGTCCAGTTTTTATTTCGTATGTCACGACATCTCAAAGATGACAGGTAGTCTTTGTGCACAATAACAACTAATTACTTTGTTGTGATCTTGGTCTGGGATTTACTGTACATCAGTTCTGTTTGGGTTGTGGAGAGGTGGGTTGCAGCCGTCGTACGAGCAGTGTTATGGGCTCCTAGTCGAAGAAATCAGCAGAGGTTGATGGGTCTTTTTGTCAAACTAAGATTAGTTGGGTGCCGTTGATTGAAAGATGAAATCTCAGCAGATCAGATCCCGAGCAGCGGCCACAGCAAGCTTCAATTGCGTGTTCTTATCTGACCAAAGGTTATGCTGTGTGGCCATCTTTGTGGAAAAGGCCACAAGATTATTACACCTCAATCATGCTGCTTTCATTTGTTCAAGGAAATTAAATTTTAACACCTCAATAGCCTGCGATATTGAAAAGATGAACTGCGGATTATTCTGCCCTGTGGAGATTTGTGTTATGATAGAGAGCAAACATGTTACGCATGCACTGTTGTGTGATCGTACAGTCAGCTGAAATCACATCAAGTGACTAACAACTCAAAAAAAAAAGGTAAAGTTAGTGAACCAATAAGTTTCCACTGCAACTAAAGCATAATAGTAGGCTAAAATATGGCCCTTTGTGATGGCAGACATTTGACTTGCCATAGCAGGGACACCACAGGTGTAACTCATACCAGTGATTGTGTTTCTATCCCAGTCAGGTGTGTCAGTGAGCCAGCATGCACAATCACAACCTTGGCTCCAGCACAACTGAGTGAAGCAAGTAATTGTCATCTGTTTGACAAGTTGAAGCGTTTGCTTTGAGTAAGCTCCACATCAGAGTTATATCCTGTTAGAATTAGGGTTATTTTGAGGGTTAACAAACAAACTGTGGTAGGATTTAGCTTACAGTTAAGTAGAAACAGGGAGCAACACGTGAAACAAAAACTAACAAAAAAAAAAAGTTTTTTTTTCTCAATGTTTGCACTAAGTTTTCCTCTGAGCAAATTCAGCTCGTTCTACATTCAGTGCTGCTCTCCAGACTGTGGATCCTTGAGGTCTAACAAAGGTGTGAATGCCTCATAAAAGCTTGATTTTTCACTCTTATGATTCATGCATTGCCGACATTCCCATTTACCTAAATCATCAGATTTATTGTCACTCATTTTTCACATACAAGGATTTTGCCTTGATGTTTCGGTGCATAATAATAAACAAAGATAAATATCAGAGAACAATAAGGATAAAAAACACTTGTACTCGCTGCAGTGCTCTTCCTCCCTGCCTCTGTGAGCACATTACTGCATGTCTTGGTTACTGCTGCCATTTATTGATGAAAGCTGAAGTCAAATGAATTCAGCCATTCATCTCAGCTGCTTCTCCAGTGTGTCTTGCCGTTCGGATTTTCAGCGTTGCATTGTAAATAACAACATTTCCTGTGGCTTACCCAAGATTTTTTGGTTGAAGCTAGTTAGGATGAACCCTAACAGGCTGTAATGGACATGTCACAGTGACCTTTTTCCCTAAACGGGCTAAAACGATCGAGCTTTCCACTGAAATAGAAGAGAATCTACAAAACGCTCGTGGTGCTTCTCATCTCATGTATTCAGACCAATGTGGGTACAAAACGACATTCGCAGTGAAATGGAAAATCTCTATCAGCCAACAGAGCCGGTATGACCTCAGTGCTCTCGCACTTGGGAGGCGCACTGCTGGCAATGAGTCAGCCTTTTAACGGGTTGCCATGGCAACCTGGCCAGAGACAAAGATCACCTCTGTGTACGACTGGTTCGAGCCTGCTCTGCGACACAGGCAGCCCTTATACGCTGTGTAAAGCTCACCCAGAGATCCCCGGGCTAGTTAAATATTACTTCAGTGCATCCACTCTGCCATCCCATTGGACCCACGACCAACCTCAAAGAGCAGAAACACAACTCTGCTGCAGGAGGTCTGAGGTGCAGAGACGCTTACTCCGTGCCGGTCTAAGCCCAGCTAATGAGGACCATATTTCCAGCAGAGATGGATCGGTTCAAAGTGATCATTTATGAGTGGAAATTTATGCTGTGCCGTTAAGAATGATCACCTCCTGAAAACAGAAACATGTTTGGATCCACTGAACTTTGGCAGAGGACAGGTTCGGGTGTCAATCAGCTGGAAGCAGGGCTTTTTGGGGTGTCGCCCAGAGTGCTCGAGCAGGGCTCAGCTTTAACAACATTCACTGAAATGATGTGAAAGTCCTCATGCCCATCGACCTTTTTTCTTTTTCTTCTCTCTGTTGCTAATGATGCCCACAGCTGTGCTTTGCTTTGTGCTTGGGCAGAAAGGAGGCAGATCAGACACCCGACGCAACTTGACTCCTGCCTTCCCCATAAATACTTGATATTGACTCTTTAACTCCACTATCATTTGATTGTTGATGTTGTTTCACATCACAACACCAGAGACCTTCTTTTTGCACTACTTGCTAACATCATTGTATCTGTTTTTGCAAATAATGTGCATATATATAGTTGATTTTATTTTGTACCCTGTATTTATTGTCTATTTGTTCTTATTCCACGTCTCTTTTTAGTTCTTGCTGTCTGTAACAGCTAAATTTTGTCAGCGTGGGATCAATAAAGTTTATCCAATCTTAAACAAATTTCAGTTGAGGGACTGGATCCTGCTGAGTTCGCATGTCTTAGTCAACATATCTGCGTCCATGTCAGATCATTCAGAGCATAATTACGAGAAGACGTTCACACCACCATCGTGTCATTCCGAGTCGGAGATATCCAAATTTCTAACAGCGACGATATCCCAGATGATCTGCTTCCACTCGTTTATAAACTGCAACCAATATGCAACACAACAAAAGCAGCTAATTCATCAGGGTGTGACTGTGAGACTAGCAGTGCACAAATGCACCATGATTGGTTTCGATCTCTGTCAGACCAGACTGTCATCCAGGGGGAAGGTGCAGCTTCAGCTCCTATGAAGACCCCCCCCTTTCACGGGTTGTGCCTTCTAATGACCCCGCCTCTAAATTGGAGCGCAGTTACCCTCCGTGTGATGCATACTCAATGCCTGCCTCTCATTTTTTAACTTCCAGGCAAACTGTGTGTCTCACTGAAGCTGAATCATATTTGACGGTTTTCTCCTCTCTCATGCAGGGTACTACACTTGCGTAGAGGTTATCTTCACCCTAAGGCGACAGGTTGGCTTCTACATGATGGGTGTTTACGCCCCCACGCTGCTCATCGTAGTCCTCTCCTGGCTGTCCTTCTGGATCAACCCTGATGCCAGTGCCGCCAGGGTCCCTCTGGGTACGGTTTATTTGATCAATTCCATCATCTTCCGCTGACGTTTTTACCAATACACTTGATCTGTAAATATTCCCTGTGCTGTTGAACCATGTTGTGAGAGATCGGATGAAAAAGAGGTGGGTAAGTGTTGATATTATGGAGGTAATTAGGTGTGAAAACTCCTGCTCTAAGAAGCCTTGGGAAGAAGACTGGTCGATCAAATACACACCTCTGTGAAGGATTTCTGTGTTTTTAGGGATCACTGACATTAAGGCCCCAATCATCTCCACCATGACATCATCAATCACTTTGACACCATGAAGGACTTTATCTATCAAGCATGGTGCCATGTCCAGTGTTGTTCTGTGTGTGATAAATCACTGAGTATAGCTGTAATTGACAGATGGGACCCACTGCAGTGGTGCTTTATGTAAGTAATTGATTCTAAATAGCAATAGCTGCGCTCAATAGCTGCACTTTTGCTGCTTGATCCATGTTAAAGTTGTTAGACTTTAGTCACTGGGGGAGTCAGGATTTAACCCATGGCTGATAAGTTTGATTTCCACATCTGTCAATGATCTGACACTCAGTTACACCAAATTACCTAGCTGTCTAAAATTTAACAGACTTCAGTTTTCTACTCAGCCATGTCACCTGATTAACTTTTACATGATGCCTGTTTACACAAATGCAGATTTCCACCGCTTAAAATTTGCTAGTACACGGTTTAGCTAACAGTAGACAACAAGTGCAGGCTCTTGTGCTTCCTGTGAATCCTCATGTTAATCAGTGTGGGCAGCAAGGGTTTTTCAGGAGACAGAGAAATCCAGGAGACACTCAGCTGGCCAACGAGGCACACCTGATCCCTATTAACCCAATTAACCAAGGGCTGCGCTGAGGAGCAGGGCTGTTTTTCCAAACCAGAGAAGCACACAATGTGTCAGGTCTGAGGAAGGTCCGGCTAGATTACTCGACTGTTGGCCTGAGCCCTGAGGGGATGCAAGGATGGTTCAGTGCTGGTAGTGCTTAATTTATCTTGTGTTTTTGTTCACGCGCTGAATAAATCAGCAGATGAGCGATCTCTGGTGTCCCTCTTGCCTACAGTGTGAGCCCTACTTTGCCCAAGCTGTGCTTGATGGAAAAGGGACAGAAATCTCTCAAAGGAGGTTCAGACACTGTGTTTTTAATTTTAATACTTTCTCATCAAAATAAAATGAAACAAACACAGCATTTTTTTACTTTTAGCAAATAATATATAGCTTGAACAGCAGAACATAAAATTTTTAGTTGCAGGCTATAATCAATATTTTTACAGCAGCAATATGTCAAATATTATAGTGATGCAAAGAATTATCACCTGGATGTACAGCTCCCCACAGCTTTATGGAGCTTTAAATGGAGTTTGACTACATTTTACTGATTCCCTCTCACCTCTCCCATATGTGTTTTCAGCAGCAGTATGCAGTGAAAAAGCTCAAACAAACCACTGTACACTAGCGACCGGTGTGGTTTGTCTCCAGTTTATGGTCTCTATTCTTTATATTTCTGTCTGTGCCGTATGCATCTTTCCCATACATGCGTGCAACACTACACATGGTAGAAGTACAACATAAAAAATTCAGACAAAGCTTGTGTTTGCTGGAAAAGCGTCCATTTCACTTACCTTACACTTACCTGCTTACCTTTTCCTCCTCCCTCATAATTCAACCTGTGTGTAATATGTCAGTGTCACCTACATACAGTATCACAGGGGCACCTCTGGGTGTGCAGGGCTGCATGGATAAGATAATCCATTGTTATCCCACTCCAGTCGTCCACTGCCTCCTTCACTCCATCCTCTCTCCAGCTGTTTATCACCACTCTCATCCCATCATCACTCCAACTCCTCCTGGAGGCCTCCTCTGACTTCTCTCTAAATGGGATCAGTCCAGGTCAGTCAACACCCAGGTGTGGGACCACTCTTTTATTGCTCTGTGCGGTACCTTTGTGTGTCCATGCACATGTGTGTATGTGCGTCCATGTGTTCATTTAGCCGTGAGTCTTCAGGCGTTTACACAGCATGTTTTCCTTCTTGATGGGAGCAAATATAACAGTAAAAATGGTTTTTCTGTTGCAGAAATGTATGTTCATGTTTTTCTGTCTTATACAAAGGCCAGTTTTATGTTGTGCATGCAGCTGAGTGTGTCACTGGGAACAAGGCAAACACGGCTATTTCAGTATTGGCGCTTTTCATGTTTTCTCTGTTTGCAGATAATAGGTGGGCTTCCAGGTTGACAATGCTCTCTATAGCAGCTTGCTCCTGTGAGGATGGAGCAGTTTGATTAGAAATCCTGAACCCTGTACGAACTCTCCCTTGATGAGTGACCATAATGAGGCCTGGAGGCAAAACCCATCAGTCATCATATTGTATTTATTATCTCTCTAAAGATTCATTACAGTAAGGGAAGCGGGAGTGAAGCCCTTCATGGGTGGTTATAATACCCTCCGAAGCGCTGTTGTAATTTTCCTCACTGTTGCCTGAAAGAGTGCTGCTGCGCTCGGGGGATCTCTAACCTGTAATCCTGTTGGCCATCAGAGATAAAAATCAATTTAAAATTACTATCATTCAAGGCGGCTAGACAGTAGAGGCTGAAGCTTTTGGAGGTGTCTTAATAAAGGAGGTAAAGATGGCGAATGTCTGACTGAGTTCATGTTCTCAGAAACTGTGTGGATGTGAGCATTTTATTACGGCTTCTGTGCATTTTGTAAGAAGCATTTGTTCGGCGTTTTGTGCTTTGAAGAGGGAATTTTTTTTTCTCTCAGCCGCAAATCAAATGCGTTTCCTCAGCAGAAGCAAGCATTTCACCTACATAAGAAAGACTGTCTATGTCAGTGGTGTCTGTTGACAATCATGACTGAGTATTGATCCTTTTCGGCACAGACTGAAATCTGTCTGTAGCACCAAACATCAAAAACTGACAAGTACCGCCTGATTTATTGTCTTGTTTTGTTTATTCTGTAATCACATAAGTAGATTTAAGTCATAATTAAATTTCTAACATTGATAAGTTCTTATATGGCCGCTTCTTTTAATGCATTTGAGAAAAATTGTTCTGTTGTTACATGACTAAAAGGTTTTCTTTATAGGTCTCAAATCCAAAATGCAGGTACAGTAGCAGCAGAATAGAATCAAACAACAAGTAGACAGTGCGGGACAGAAAAAGGACGTGCAGAAGAAAGATATTTTGAATATAGATGTGGGAAAAATCCAACTTCCTCTCACTTTGCTGACTGACAAGGTTACTCCTCTATCTCTTTCTTCAGGCATCCTCTCGGTGCTCTCGCTGTCCTCTGAGTGCACCTCCCTGGCTTCAGAGCTGCCCAAAGTGTCCTACGTCAAGGCCATTGACATCTGGCTCATCGCTTGCCTGCTGTTTGGCTTCGCCTCGTTGGTGGAGTACGCTGTGGTTCAAGTGATGCTGAACAGCCCGAAGCGCATCGAGGCCGAGAAGGCCAAGATGGCGTCCAAGGAGAAGGCAGCGGGAAAGAGCCCCGCTGCCCGGAACAACACGGTGAACGGGACCGGAGGGACGCCGCTTCACGTCAGCACCTTGCATGTCAGTAGATCTGGTTTGATAACTTGAGTGCGCTTGTGTGTGTGTTGGTCAGTTATTCTTCATCCTTACACAGTCAAACCAGAACTTGCATACATCATTATAAATACAGTTTCCCTGGTTCGATTCTGGTCAGGTATCATTGCATATCGTACATCTCTAGCCTTTTTTCCTGTCAGTATCTATGTGAAAATGCAAAATGTCAAAAAAACATTGAGCTTCATGTTTGTCGAGCAAAAACAGCTCGGGGTCCAAAGGCTAGTCATGTTTATGTTTTTCAGTGATCTTGGTAATGTGGAAATATGAAGACTCTTCCTTGACTTTCAACCTCTGGAACACACTGCTCTACATGTGATTTAAATATGTAATGCAATGAGTTCATATCAGTAATGATGCTGTGCATGCTCGCCACAGCATTTCAAAGACGGTGCCTTGTGGAAGAGCACACTGTGTGTTTGCATGTCTGTGTTTATGTAAATGGTTATATGCAACCTCCCACCTACAGTGACACACAGCACAATGGCAGAATGCATATTCCAGATCCAACATCCTCAGGCACAGAGATCTAATCTAAATGCAAAACATGGAAATCCAATCATTAAAATCTGGCATTGTCTCCAGCACACACACACTGTAAACACAGCTCAGTCAGGACTCAAGTCTGACACTCATATGGACATCAGTATGTTGCACAGCTCTTCCAATTGTACGCCTAATTGAAATTAATTTACCTCTAAATCCACGTTTGTCCGGACCACATTTGGTTTGAGAGAATTACATTATTCCATTGAGGTTTAATGGGTTTTCTTGTCAAGACCAAATCAAAATAATGAAGCTTTAATGAGCTTAATGACTTCAGTGAGTAAGCATCCAGTCTGATTAGATCCTGTTCACCCTGCAGGCCTTCAGGGAAGTTGATGAAAGGGATTTTTTGGATGACATTAAACTACATCCTTTTGCTGATTCTCATAAGTACTGGTTGTCCGATATGAAAGCATGTAGAGGCTACAGAGGGGCTATGAGACCCTGGATTATAGAAGAACCATATTAGGCAACACAGCAGAGCACAAAGCAAATCTAATTCTGGCTCCTCTTTCTTTTTTCTCTTAAAATAACAGTAGTTTGTTGTATCAGCGTGAGTTCTGTCCAGGCTTCAGGATCAAACAGCTCCTTTACTTTAGTCTGTTTTCAATCGACTCCAACGATCCCAAACAGCCTCATTTAAATGTTAAGATGAGGCCCGCCTGCAGCGTGGATGTGACGTTTAAGAGACATCATTGCTACTGTTTTACACATGCAACAGTCGTCCGAGAAGGTGGAGCATTCAGTTGTCTTTTGCCAACGTGTGATTATAAAGGAGGGAGTGTTTGGTTCACAACCAAGGACAAAATAGACCACATTTAATTTTGTAATAGATGTAGTTCCTGCAGCTTTCTTGCCAGAGAAAGTCAAAATGCATGTTGTTTACCACCTACTGCTGGGGTGTTGTTTCTTTCAGCGCTTTTTAAATGAGGCCAAGTCCTAAACTCCTTCACACTTGACAGACAGACTGAACAGCTGATTAATAGCAGATATGTAGATAAACTGTCAGATTTCTGTGGTTCAAAAAGGGCTCAGTGCACAGTGGATAGATACAAGGATAAACCTGCAGGGGTGAGACGGAGGGGTAGAGAGAGGGGACAAAAGGAACAAATCTGTTCTGGGTGCAGGATGGTCTTGTTTCACCAGTAAAAACAGCTTTAGCAGATATAAGATCTTCATGTTATGTAATGTTTGCAGACAGAAAGTTTGCACCACCATAACGCCCTGATGAAGTGGTGTAATGGAACAATTCAGTAGCGCACAGATCAGACAGAAAAAAAAGACGTTTGTCAGGTTTTGGAGCGAAGGTCAGTGACCGGCAGTAAATCAGCGATGGCAAACAGAGCTAAACACGGAGCAGGCAGGTGTCATAAACAGGCGGGCAGGTAAGGAGGACAAAGGTTAGAACACTAAGGCTCCTGAGCACAGTAGACGGGGCAAAGGGGCTGATATATAGACAGTCTGCTGCTGAGCTTTGGTGTGGTTGCACTGCCTCAGGGGCTGCCAGCAGCAGAGCAGACTGTTAGCCTAATCTCTTCTTGGTTTATACGACCCCCTTTATACCTTGCATTAAAATATGTTTCCTGTGATCGGGTTGCAGACGGATAGTGATCAAGCTGTGCATGCACCCGAGACATACTGAGGACGGATTGTGATCCAAGTCGCAAGAAAACCAGATAACACTGGTTACAGTCTTCTGCAAATGACAGCATTTGACACCCATCACCATCGTCTCCCACCAGTCTTGACTGGGTTCCCAGATCGTCCTCTGTGCGGCGATGGCACTGACCACAGCTGAAGTAAAAGCAGCAGCATAAAACAGCATTCTCTGCTTTCGTCTTCAGCATTGTGGTTGTTTGAAGACGGCTTCTCTCCCTGCTTTGAAAGGCAATCAAAAGTCCATGGCACAGCTTCATGGATGGCTGCCATCTTTGTTTTGTTTTGTTCTTGCTGTTTTGGACCCGTGAAACTGAGAGGAGGTTTTAAGAGGGAAGAAGAAGAGCAAAAAGGAAGCACCACTGCGTTCTTTATGATCTTGTAGGTTGGACATCACTGACTATTCGCAGGCAACAGCACTGGTGTATTTTCATTTATAAAGCAATTTTGGGCAAACTTCCAGCCTACCTCTGTAACCTTCTCTGTGTCAGCTCTGTTAGTTACCAGCTACGCTCCTCCAAGTGGTTACTTTTCAATGTACCCCAGGTTTTAATAGACTTGGGGAAAACCGCCTTTTCCTACTATGCCCCATGGGCTTGGAATAATCTGCAGAAAGATCTTGGTTTAGAAACACTCATATCAATAAATTTAAGGGCATCATAAAGAATGTAGTGATGGAGACATGTGCTTGTTTTTCTTGAGAGGTCCACTGTGTTTTAATAGTTGTTCTTGTTGTTTTATTGTGGAATATTCTATTTTTTTCTGTTTGTTTGTTTAATATGTCGTATTTGTTGCATTTTAATATGTTCTGACTGGCTGCTACCTTGGCCAGGTCTCTCTTGTAAAAGAGATTTTGAATCTCAATGGGACTTCCTGGTTAAATGAAGGTAATAATAATAATAATAAGAGGCTGGACAGAGCAATCAGATCTCAATATGGACACATTAATATCAGGTGTAAATATTGTTTAATGCAAGGTGAAAATAGGGTGTTTCAGATTGATACATGCAATGCAGTGAATGCAATGCTGCGGAATAAACAGTTCTGATGTCCCTCATGTTGCTCTCTTGCACCCAGGTGGCGGAGACCCGCTGCAAGAAGGTTTGCACCTCTAAGTCAGACCTGCGGACCAACGACTTCAGCATCGTGGGCTCGCTCCCGCGGGACTTTGAGCTGTCGAACTTTGACTGCTACGGGAAGGCGATCGACACCGGCGCAGCTGCCGGCAAATCCCAGTCCAAAAACAACAAGAAACCTCCTCCCCCGAAACCAGTCATCCCCTCCGCTGCCAAAAGAGTCGACCTGTACGCCCGAGCCCTCTTCCCCTTCTCCTTCCTCTTCTTCAATGTGATTTACTGGTCCATATACTTGTGATTGTCTTTATCTCGTATTATTAACCCACCACTTCACCCCAAATGAGTTCTTTATTGATTGATTTGAATTCCAAAGTGACCAGTGAGAAATGTGAATCTTAGCCATACAAGATGATTGCAGAGAAGAAAAGAGAATTATTATTATTACTACATTTATCTTCACATAGAAATAGCCAGCTACCATTATTGTGTATTAAAATGATTACAACTTAATCTTTATTTATCTAAAGTGGATATTATAGCATCTTGTATTGAAATACTTTATTTATTGATAATGGTATTGGAGAGACTAACGCAGGATTGCAGATATAGCTGTTGTGATGAATGGTGTGTAAACAAATCCACTAAGACCGAGCAGAAGATGCACAGATCTATAAAAGAGCATTTGTAAATAGCTATTTGATTTTTTTGCCCTTGCCAAGCGGGAGTTTGTCCCCAAGTTTCATAAATTAAAGCATTTTATTTAAGCTTCAATGCGAAGTGTAACTGTAATTACCTTGCATGTTAAAAAGTGTGCATGTCTATGGAGATAAAATCTAAATATATACAGAGTATTTATTAAATTTTACTATGATTTGCTCTTGAAAAGATAAGTGGGTACGTGAAACACCGTGTTTCTGTCCAGATGGTCATGTGACACTGCCACTCTTTCAACAAGTGTAACGTTTGAAACACTCTGCTCCTGTCCAGATGGTCATGTGACACTGCCACTCCTTCAACCAATGTAACATCTGACATCTCCCACCTGTAGTGTGTGTAAATGGGTCACTCGTGAGCTGTGACCATGTGTTTGTGAAATTTACAAGCAGAGTTTAAAAAAGACAATAAATGATCAAATGACTTTTCATCATTTGCTGTGATTAAAGTTGAACACGTTTGAATTCTTAAACACTGTATGGTTTTTTTTGTGACAGCAGAAGTGCAGCTGGAGGGTTTGGGTTTTCTCTTTTCTGGGGATTCACACTCAACCCCGCACTTTTGACTTGAAATAGCTGGAAATCATCTGCATCCCCAGCATCTTCCCCTCGCTCTGCCGACATGTATCCCCGCATCACACAACAACACATCTGTTTCTTCCACCGAGGCTTGACCTCTCCCAATATGCCAAACCAGCCATCTATTATTCATGCAAACCTGCTTGGAAAATGACCCCTGACTATCATTGTGAGACTTCTCATATGAAATCTGTCTCTGGTTTAATGAAGCAAGATACATGCTGACCTTATGTCACGACAACCTGGTCATATTAATGAAGTTTGAGGCAAATTGGCTCATCGTTGCTCATGTAAAGGAGAGCGAAATTGTCATTGCTGCTTTTTCTTTTTTTTTTTTTTCCTTTTTGGTTTGCACAAAATCAGAAAACAGGACCTCCTTTTTCCCTCTCTGTGGCTGCCATGGTTACAGACATGGGAATGAATTTTTGTCTGTCACAACAAACGCTCGCCTGAGACGCAGAATGGGAGTCGGACTGAAACTCCACTTCTGAAAACTGCAGATGAAACCTGAACCGTCAAGAGAAGCGTATGTTCTCACGGATTAATGAAAAATGTATTGATTTGTGGTCAATTTGGGCTCATGTGAGGACTCATTGGAGCTCTGACTGAATCTCAAATGAGAGTGATTCTGCCTTGCAGTGCCCTCCAATGGTCACATCTATATTTGTTTAATGTAATGAAGAGACTAAGCTCTCTCTTGAGAGACAGAAGCAGATGTGTTGCCAGGTTGTATGTGAAGTATGATAATGGCACAAGGCAAGGCAAAAGGAGTCGGATACTCCATTTCATGCCAAAACACAGGCACTGCATATGCACTGGAAGCTTTTCTATTTGGTACACAAACCAGAATTATAAGACATTTTCAGCGGTGGGACTACATTTAATTATTAATGTCCAAATCCTTGAAGATAAGAAGTGATGTTGAGCATGTTAGCGGTTGCTTTTTCATAAAATATGTTGAACACTTTAGCTTAATGGTTAAGGAAACAATCCACACCACCGGGACTGTAGATGTATCAAATGCAGCTCTTGTCATTGGAGTGACTCATGTGTCTGTGTATGTGTGTGTGTGTGTGCGCGCGCGCATGTGTGTGTGCGTGTGTGTCGGCACACTCCACCCCCGCACCCCAGCACCCTGCTAGTAGCTCAGTGCAGTAACCTATATCACACAGGGTGCTTTCTAATCCAACATGACCTCTCACCAGGCTGCCACCCAGGCCACCAAGAAAAAGCACCATGACAGTCAGGCAATGATTAGTGGAGGAGCAGTGGGGGAGGAGAGGCCACGGGGCTTATTGGAAGCTCATTTACTGTGAACAAGGATTTCATACATCAGTGTTGTGCTTTTACAACCTCCTTCTAGCCTCACAGATACATACATACAGTCAGCAGTGACTTCCTTATCAAAAGCTCCATCCGGTGTAACGCTATCATTGGTGTATTCAGTCAGTGTGTCCATCAAATCCATTTGTGCTTTATGGTGAGACATGGCAGGTGTATCGGGTAAAAATGTTAACTACCAGCTGTAAAAGACACCATGAACGTCCCCATTTGAATACTGTCCTTAAGACAATTATTTTTGTATTACAAGTTTTCAGACAGTTTATGTATAAATATGCAAATTAAGTATTATAACATTAAATATGCCCCCAATTTGCATTAGCATTTCCATAAATTAAATGTGAACATTAGATAAAGCCAGGTTCATTTCATCATGGTGTCATATAAGTATAAAGGTTATGACAAAGGGAATTTTAGATATCTCATTTTAATCACTCTTAACTCTTAAAATACTGTCAACAGCCACAAAGAAATCAATTTTTGCCATGTTTTTAGGAATAAAATGTTATATAACTCAGACTATGAATGATATGTGATGAAACCCTTGTGTACAAGCCTTCAGAATAGAGATAGGAATAAAAGTGGAAAGTTTGGTGCATGTAAGTGCTACTGAAGTGGAGATTTCTGGCTCAGAGAATGAGGAAAAAAACATTTTGAAAGAACAGCATGTTAAGATATGTCTTGTAAAATTCCATTTTTTTGACAAAAAATACGACTCTACAGGTGAAGAGGGAAATAAAACTTGCCCCTTTGATTACATACATGAAGAAAATAGTTTTTGTACTCCAAGTTTCCTGCGTTTAAATATGTAAATGAGCAATGTCTAATTAAATATGCAATCATTTGCATGAATTTACTGAACTAAAATAAACAATGTGTATTTTGGACATTTTCTTTCCACTTTTCTAAACGAAGACATGTTATGCAAAACAGCCCCAAATCTCAAAATTTGCCAGTGCATGAAAAACCGATGTTTTCACCTGCAGTGTCTTGCCTTCGTGAGGGAATTTTCACGGTTTTATCCGAACCCTCCAACATAATAGGCTATTTTCCGAATGCCACAGTGGATTTCAGGTCAGCCACGATTTTCCACCCCCGTCTCATGCAGGCACGGTGGGCGCTTGGTGGCTGATGATGTTTGGTGGAGCTGGAAATGTGGAAGCCTAGAAAGTGTGGAGGATGCCATTTCCTGTCAGAGGTCAAGGTGGCAAGAAGTTTGGTTCCAGCCAGACTGAACCAATCTGGGAAATAGCTGTGACTGTGGGTGCCGTCATTACAGTTAGTTCTGCCCAAAACAGAGAGATGACAGAGTGAAGAGAGACAGTGTGATGAAATGTTGAAGGTGAAATAACGTCTGAAAGCTTCATCATGGAGGAAATAGAGGAGAGCGGATGGTACCAGCAGAGAAAAGGAAAATGGAACTCAAGAACAGTAAAATTCAACAATTTTACTGTTTTAAAGTGGATATTCTGAATGGGTGTTCATGACCAAAGGGTCATAAAACAAGGACTGCTCAGCTGGAAACATGAAAACCATCAAGCAGCATGCAGCTCGGGGGAATGCATCATTAGCAAGAGGACGAGGGAAATAAAAATAGATGTAAAAGATGAAATGCAGAAAGCAGACAGCTGGAAACTATTACGCTTGTTGATGAGTAAATATTTTCCTGAATGCTGTTTAACGGCACAACACCTTTTCACATTTGCACAGTCGCATGGTTTCATCTCGGGGAGCTCGAGCACAAAAATTCTGCTGGCTGATGTTTCAAAATCATAGTGATTAACTTCAAGCTATATTTTATGTAAATGTAACTTATAGAGGCACCAATTACAAACCCAACTTTCAATGCAAGAATCTGTTAAAAGTAGCATTTTTGTGGAATTACGGTTTTGCACTCTTAAAACTCACACGAACGTGCATAATAACAGCCTTTAAAGGTATCACTTTGACATGACTTACTTGTGGATTTAAAGGGTTTTATGTCATTAGTTTTCTGATCTGAGGCTGAAAGAGTGTTTTATAGGACAAATATAAAAGGAACATACAGATTGAGTGCTACTGACATGAGTTGATGCAGTCAAAGTGTCCACTCTCAGCACTCTTTCTGACCTTGGGACCGATCCCTGCAGGTTTAACTCCCCAGAACTGTTCTAATGGCAGTATATGCTTGGCTTAGCAACTTCTGTGTGTCCAAAGGCCTTGTTATGTATTCACATCACCTCTTTACTGTATGCTCAAACAGCCTCGAAGACACTGTCATGTCAGCAGCAGCTGTAAGTCACAGAGGCGCTGCTGTTTTCAGTTTCCTGATCAACTGCAACTCCACAACACAGAGACTCACCAAAGCCTCATCGAAATAGAGCGGAATGATTCGTTTTAATCAGGGGAGGGGAACCCTTTTGCCATCGAGGGCCATTTTAATTTTTATAACATCCTTCAAGGGCCTTACTAAATTATTGAACACATATATCACATTAACCTCTAATGCAATGGCTGGAACTGCTTCTCTTTGTCAAGGCGTCTGATGGTAGTGATGATGATGATGATGATGATGATGATGATGATGATGATGATGATGATGATGATGATGATGATGATGGTACTTGCAGCTGGTTTTCCAGGTTTGGGTCAGTGAGTCTTGAGAGGAACTGAAGCTTTGCAAGACTCAGTTTTGAGGCTCAGTGATTTCATGTTGTAGGTTGTCAGGCACATCAGCAGGTTCCACATTAAATGATGAAGCAAATATGTTCAGCTCCTTTTGTTTATTTTTCATGTCCTGAAACCTCTCACCAAAAGTCTGAAGGGGTTTCCACCTCAGCAGCAGATTCAGACGTCAGTTTCCTCTTTTCAGTTGGACTCGCCACAGCTTTAATTTGGCTTCAAATGATTTCACATTTGAAAGCAGAGAGCTGAGAAGCTGCTGGAGCTTGAGGTTCAGCTCAGAGAGGTTCTTGGTAATTGCCACCATGGAGGCCAAATCACAAAGACATGTGCTATCACTGAGTGTCCATGTCAGGTTTTCCTTCATTTCTATGAATTATTGCAAACAAACTCACACTTACTTTGTCGGGTGTCGGCAGCTCTGCAGCAGCAACAAGGCACAACTTCACATATTCTCCTTCTGAATGAGGTTTTAGCTTCTTAACTGATAGCTCGCACACCACAAAACTCGCCTGCATAACGGTGTCTCTGTCAGAATGTGGTCTTTTGAAAGCTGCTTGCTGGGTATCCAAACTCCACTGAAGAGCGTTATCTTTATCCAAACGCATCTGTCCGTGTAGCTCATCCAATTTAGCATGTTTGTAGCTGCAGTGACTCTTGAGATTGACCTTTTTCATCACTGCGAGCTGTCCCCACAGACTAACGTAGGCACACTGGTTTGCCTTTTACTTTAACAGTAAAAATAATTGTGTCCATTTCTCTTGGAGAGGACAACTCTGCATTTTCTGTTCTTGATAATCTCCATGATTCATTGACGTGATATCAACCACTTTTTGATATATCTGATTCTGTTTTTGTTTTTATTAATTGCCTCACAGGCCGGATCAAACGGTCTGGCCGACTGTATACAGCCCGGAGGTCAGAAGTGTTCCATCCCAGATTTAATGGCTAATGTCCATGATTAGACATGCTTTACTGATGGTCCTCATCCTCGTTCTGTTGATCTGTACTGTTTGAGTCTGTTCTGGCCGTAGGACATATAACAAGCATTTTGTTTGTGGGTGTTCTTGTGCTCAGCTGTTTAATAGCATAGTGTACTTGGCAACAGTTTTTTTTTTTTTTTTTTTTTTTGGCCTGAGGTAATAATGTTTTATGCATGCATTTATATAATAGATCAGAGTTAGAGAAGCATGCAAATGTATTAATCCCTAATGCATTATGTGTATTGTTTCCTGTAGTATAATTCATATCCTGCATTCTTTTGTCCAGCTGTTAATTTGGACTCGTCATTCTATTTGTCTTGAGGGAGATGAGCGTTAAATTTTCAACGTGACATAATACACATACTTCAAAAAAATAATGCCTCCATTGAATGAGCCAGTGAGCCTGGAGGGCAGCACAGCCACTTGATGGCTAACACCTCATGAGACAAATGCAGTTCAGCCGCATGGGAAACGTATTAATGAATGTGAGTGCCTGTATATGTGTGTTTGCTGGGAAAGGCTTGTGGAACTTCCTGAAAATGGAGAAGAGATTTAAGAAAATGAATGACACGGCTACATAATCTTTGAAAATTTCCATACTTCAAGCTGTAAAATCTGTTTTCTTGCATCCAAGTGGAGTATTCACCTCATTTCATTTTTTTTTTTATATAAAAAAAACATGTAGGGTAGCAAATCTCTTGAGATTCTCCACAAACCCATTTTTGAAGGTCAGACTAAACGTGGAAGATAATTCCAAAATGTGGAATGAAATAATGTAGATGAGAGTCAAGTAATCAGGCTTCCTTTTAGAGTCCTAATGGACTTCCAGAGAATACTCACAGAAACATTTATCATTGTTTCTCTGCACTGCAGCTAACGACAGCAGAGGGATCATTAAAATATGCTTTCCGTTGCTGAAAGGTCATGTGTCAGATCCCCACAACAACAGCCAGTGTTTGTCCATCACAAGCTAAGTGTCATGTTGCAGAGCTCTTGACTGAGACACAAAAATGCTGAATCCCTCCAGATAAGAGCACCAACTAAATGCCAGAGATGTAAATGCTTTCTAGGAAGCAGTCCACAGGATTTCTGGGACATACAAACCTGAGTGGTTAAACATTTCTCAAAAGGTCACTGACTCGGTTTTATCTGCTGCAAAGTGTTGGATTCTCCAGGAAGACCAGCTGCTTTCATTAGCATTGTGTAAAATTTCCATCTCATTCATGTGGTTACTTTGTCTAAATTGGCTCAAAGGTAAACATACTCACACAGCCGGCGGGTTCATGATTTGATTATGAGTTAGTCTCATTTCACTCCTGAAAACTCATCAGAATGCTCTTCAGCGTTGTGACAGTTAAATTATCTCACTGGCTGCAAATTCAGTGCATTGCAGAATGTGCTGTAAGATAATCAAACTGAAATTACATTTCAATCTTGCAGCAGTAGAGTGAATCCATGCATGGCAGAAGCTCCAGACAAGGTCACACAGATCAACACATGTGAGTCTGTGAAACACAAGCAGGCTGAACATGCAATTTGCTCTGCCGTGAGGAGGATATCTAATGAGAATGCTACCAGAAAGCTAATGTCCAGTTCATGTACAACCCCATACTGTGTTTAAATACTGTCAGTAAAACTAAATCTGATAGCTTGCTGATCCTTATTTGATGTACACGCAAATGAGAAGAGTACAAAGACAATATATTTAATGTTTTACCTCACCAGCTTCATTGATTTTAATATCTGCTTATTCTGAATTTGACTAAACTAAAGACTGGGAAAGATGTGGAATGCTCCAAAAACACCTGTTTGGATCATTCCACAGGTAAACAGGTTGATTGGTAACAGATGATAATATCATGATTGGGTATGAAAGGGGCATCCTGGAACGGCTCAGTCGCTCACAATCAGGATGGAGTGAGGCTCACCATTTTGTGAACACATGATTGGATAAAGGAAAGAACTGCATGGACTCAGGTACACTTTGTTAATTGTGGTCTGCAAACACAGTTTGTTTGCAGGTGATTTAATTCTGTTTTTATTTACGTTTTTACACAGCGTCCTAACTTCTTGAAATCAGGGTTGAACAGTGCAACAGATAAAGTCTCATTTTGCATAGTTGATAGGACGAATTAGCTCAAACTGAGGCAAACAGTAAAACTATTGGCAGCACAGCATTTGATATGTCCACTCAATATTTCTTACTGATTTCCAAGAAAAGTCCTGGAAAGAGCTCTAAATTTGTACTATCACAGAGTCAGTGATCGGTGAGTCTGCTGTTAATACATTCCAACTATGCAGTCGCTAATGTGACCTTAAGAGTCTTTTATTTTGGGAAAGACAGTGAAATTTGTCTACAGGTCCACCACGTCCACACAGTCTCACTGAAGCAGATTACAAATAATAATGAAGCAGCTTTAATTGTTGCTTATTTCCTTGTGAATATTTATTGTATTAAGGAAAGGTTAGGTTCTAGAAAAAGTCTCAGAAATGACTAAGAAACTCTTTGGAAATTGTAAATCAAAGGATTGTAGATCAATTTTAATCCACCAAACCTGCTATAGTTTTGCACACAGACTGTTTTTCTGTGCAATGATGAATTATTGCTGACATTTGAGGTGCTCTCATCTCTCCTTTTGTTCAGTTTTGTTTCCAAATACAGTAGTTCAGATGATCTGACAGAACTGTTGTCGTGTTTGCAGCCTATCTGATCGTGTGACCCCTTGTGTTTCTTGCTGTCACACTTTATTACAGCAGTGTCGCTGTATTCTGTGATTTCAACAGTTATTTTTGTACAGTGGAAGTTATAATAAACTGATCATTTCTTTTAAGTTTCCACCTCTGTGTGTCTTCGCGGCGCTGAGGGCTCCAAAGAAGCCGGTGTTACATGTGATGTGCTGTCCGTGGTGCTGAAATCTGTTGCTTCTCACTGCCACCACCCTCAGCTCCCACTCACTCTGAGCCTCATTAGTTTGCTCCCAGACTGCTATCTCACACCGCCTGATGATTAATATACATCCTGTCTGTGCAGGCTGAGATATGCATATCATAAAACCAGGGGACAGGCATGCCATTTATTTCCTGTTGGTTGTGAAGCAGCCCTCCTCCGTTTAACCCTGTTCAAAATGGCAGCTACAACAAGCCATAGATTTGCACTGAATTTGTATGCAGAGGGTGGAAATAAGCACTAGATCAAAGTTAAAGAGGAGATTCAGTTGATGGTTATTCCTGGAGGGCGTGAGTGATGGCCTCCAGCGGATGCACTTGATGAGTTTTCACAGTATGAAATGTTGGCCTTTAACATGGTTTAGAGGCGACTTGTTTTTCAAGTGACTAAAAAACATTTGAAGGTCTCAATTCAAATTGTCTGTTCAATATATATTTTTGCAAAAATTGCCTCTCATCTGATATGTTGTCAGCAGCAGCTCTTAAGGTTATCTTCAGTAATGTTCCACTTTGCATTCAGGAACTATTAGAGGAGAAAGAATTACATCTTCCAGATGGTTAAAAGCACTGTTCTCAATTCAACTGGAGAAGTAAGTCCTCCAGAAATGATGCTTTTGAACTTATCTTCAGTCTGAAAATGTTAAATAGAGGTGGCAGAGGCGTGTTTTCATATGCCTGATATAAGGCTGCTGCTGCTTGGCTCCAGTGTTTTCTTACTTAAGGACACTTTCACCCTATTTTAAGGTCTGACAGGTTCACAATCCATTTGACCGAGTGACCTTTATCTGCCTGCTCACTCATTATGAACTTTAGAGCTGAAACTATTCATCAATTCATTGATTGACAGAAAATTAATTCTGATAACCCCTTAATTGTTTCAGTCTTTTGTCAAACAAACACGCCAACAAATACTCTGGTTCCCGTTTCTGCATCCGCTGCTCTCATCATTCTGTTCAATCAAGCTGCCTGAATGTGTCACCTTGGGAAAATCAGTACTGACATTTTGCACTAGACTGAATGATTAATCTAGACAGCAACTGCACATTAACCGATGTTTGGAATAAGGGCTGCAACCCCGGTAAACTCATGCAATGAAATAACATATTTGTGGTGGCTTGGTGGAGGAGACAACAGGATAAGTCAGTCCACATGAAGTGCTTGGTGTTAGGCTGGTAATCCTTTTGACAACTGTGCTTTGATGAAAACAGATTGACCTTTTGAAAGACTCTTTAAGGCTGGAGATTCTGCTTCATACAGGCAACTATCAAAAATATCAACAAGCTGCACACAAGCAGTGGTCCTGTGATGTTAAGAATCAACAGTGTCGAATGTTTCCATGTCTAATTGCTCCTAATTCAACAAAGCAGAGATGATAGCCCTGAGACCACTGGTTCTGCTCTCATTGGATGTGGAGCCTCTTGTCGCCAAGTGTTCGCCGCTCGGCTCTTTTCGTCTCTGTCCGCCTGCTCATTAACATTCCTCACTTGTGGGTGTGATGCTGAAAGGATCTCCGGCGCGCCGAGCGGAGGCGCGCAGTGTCCCTGTGCGTTCAGAGGAGGTATCAGCTGCCGGCAGGAGGGGAGCGACGAGGAGGAGCGGAAGAAGAGACAGCAGACCTACATCGCAGGCGACCATTCCTTCACTGCTGGTGTCCTTTCACTGCGAGCCACCTGCAGCAAAAAACATCCTTTGCAGCACATTATTTTTGTTTTCTCCCCAGGGCTGAAGATCTCCAATATGTGTCGGATCTAACGTCTCCGGAGAGAGCGAGGAATATCAGACTCCCCTGGTGGATGTGGACACCTGAACTGTGGACATGGAAAAGATAGTGAATTTATCCGTTTCAGTTCTGCTGGTGTTATGGGGATGCGCGCTTGGAGGCTCGCCCAGTGTTCAAATTGGTAGGTATCCATTTGGTCCAAACGAAATTGGCTGAAAAGCAGCGAGTCTGTGCGGAAAATGTGCTTGGAAAATGTGTCTCACCGTAGAAAATTGTGCAGGTTTAACTGATATTTTGTGTCGGTTTCAGGGGGACTTTTTCCAAGGGGTGCGGATCAAGAGTACAGCGCATTTCGGATAGGAATGGTTCAGTTTGGCACCTCGGAATTCAGACTGACGCCTCACATTGACAATCTGGAAGTGGCGAACAGTTTTGCTGTTACCAACTGCTGTAAGTGAAAAGCACATTTACCCCCGTTTTACACAGAACCCGAATTCATCTGTCCTGCCTCACACCATCCATGAAATGTTGATGTGCATTTATGCGTTTTTCTGAGAGGAGTTCGGGTAAATGTATCAGCTGTTCCAAAGGAGATGGAACTCATCGGAGCTCTCTAATCTACATTCTGTCTGCAAACATTGTCGAGGCACCCAAGATGCGTAGTTGAGGATGAACAATATCGTGTGGGCAGGGGAAAGTTGGTTTCCACAGTAACAGTCAGTCACATCCATCCCATTTCCATTCCTTCGGATTCAGAGATCAATCAAAGCTACGCTGCAAAACCATCGATCCTACGAGTTCACCGGTTTTATTTTAAAGAAAGTGGGGAAACGAGTGGAGGCAGACTGCACTTGATTGCAATGAACATCAACCTGTTCCTGGAATCAAATGCCGTTTCTGTAAAACCACTAATGTCGAGATCTGACTTTTTTCTGCCTTACTCCTTGAAAAAAGCGAACCTGCACTCGAATCGTTATCGATTTAACCCCTCTCGTCTCATTTATCGGGCTTTTCGCGTTCGTGTCGAGGTAAGACTTGCTGAGATGAACATTTTTTGCAGTGTGTGCCGTTGTCACGTCTTTTCTCGCCTCAGAAGGAGCGGTGTTCATCCATTGTTGGCTCCTAGAAGACAGCCCACATCCATAGATTTACACTGAGCGTCACGCGTATTGGCTGGGCGACGATTTAACATATACAGAGGATTAAATAGGATATTTATATATAAATAGGATAAACTAACCGCCGAGGCCCTAAAATGACTGGCAGCTGCTTGGGAAAATGCAGGAGACACACTAATAGCTTTTGACCAAACCTAAATCACGACTCTGGAGTCTAAAGACAGCGCACATCAAACTCCATCACTTGGTTTTTCGATCGGCCAGCGGCCAGTTTTCAGCTGTAATCATCCTCTTTCATCAAAAGAGCCAAGATGCTGGCAGTTTCCTTTGAAATAGCCGCAACAAGAGGCAGCAAGTAGGTTCTGAGGTCGCTATTTTTAATAGCCTCAGCTCGAACATTTCATTAGGCGGTTGCCAAGCGACTACTCCTCTCAACAGTCCCTTACACATAAATCAAACGCTTCTGATTGGTGCGCGCATCGCTCCAATCGATTTCATTACCATATAAAAGCTTCCTGCTGGGAGCGCCTCATCGCGTCCGACAGATCCCGGCCAGAGCCCTGTCGATGTGCTACATACAAATATCAGTGTCCCCTGTAGGGCATGAACGCTGTACGTCCTCCAGGGAAAAGAGGTGTATGCGCGCAGCTCTCCTGCAAGCTACAGCAATATCCAACAATTCATCTGCTCCACATACAGCGTGCGTTAGCTGTTTCTCCATTGCTTGACTTAATCAGTGCACATGAGCCACATCCTGAATGGATCTACTGTATGCGTGCGTTTTTCCGCCCAGTTTGCCTCCTTCTGTCCTCAGTGTGTGTGTTTTGTTGCACAAACACTCATTTGATCAGACGTCGATCAGGTCCAAACCTTTGCAGACAGTTTCTTCTAAACGCCTAACTTGCTTATCTTAATCAATTGTAATCAAAAGTGGAGTAATCCTCACTTCGCTTAGGCCACTGGGGGTTTTAAGTCACTGTGGCATGTAATCGATTACTTTGGCGTGTTTTGATTCTGCACATGTTCTGGAAAGGTCAGGGAGCTTAAACACAAAGAACAGCATGGAGCAGTTCTGGAAAATATAAATAAACATCAGCAAAGTTGTTTTTTTAATTTCCCTGTTCTTGATTTATGGCACAAAATCCAACTGCTGGCTTTCATACATCAGTCTAGATTGAACTCGATCATGAAACAAACCATGCAAAGTTTTGATAATATCAATCAACCGCAATCCTTGTAAATGCTTTCAGCTGCTTCTTCGGTCAAGCATTGTATTTCGTGTGCATGTAATTAACTGAGGAGAGATCCCTCATGGGGTGAGGATGGATCACCTCCACATCAACGGCACAGCTTCGGTTCAGTTATTGTAAGGCTTTAACATTTAAAGCAGATCACGAAGACCTGCACGCAGCTACCAGTGAGCCTGAATGACTTGATTTGTGATTTCGAGCTGAGGGAATGACCGCCACTCTAAATGCTGAAAAGGCTGCTGCCACTCTGTGGAGTTTTCTTGTCCCTGAACACAACACCCAGGCTGCATACCTTTGGTGTTTTCAGAACGTGCGTGAATGGACTCTATCTACCTCCTAATCGACTACTTGAGTGGGAGTTGGAAGTAAGGGGGGGGAGGGCGGCTGGGGGAAGGTGAGATGGAGCTGGCGGAGGGGGGTGGGGGTGCTTTTAAACCAGTAGATGGCAGTCTGCCTCACAGTCCACCTCCATGTGTAATTATAGTAGATTAAAACCACCACTCTGCCTTTTGTTAAAGCTCACTTTATGAGACAGCGCGCAGCGGAGAATAAAAGGAGAAGTATTGAAGCTGACACGGCGTATTGAGAGCTGAAACATTATAACTGCAGGTTCTTGTAAGCTTTCGCTGAGCTCCAGAAGTCCTCACACACTCCGTTACCAAGGAGCTGCTGCTGTGAGCTTTCATTTCACATCCAGCAAAGGCACATTTGTCTTTAATGTGGAGGGAAGCACGAGGGAAAATGTGCAACTAAATACAATTTTATTGAATCGGACTACAGGAAGTGGCAGATTAGCCATTCCCCTCAAATCCAGACGGATCGGATATTTTTTACCAGCTATGGACAGAGAGTACTGGATCTCAATAGTTTTGTGTCTTGAGCAAACTGTGTCTGTAGCACAAAGTATTGAAAATATTAAAGCAGCACAAACTGCTCGTTTTCATATTTTATTTTACGATTTGTGCAGACTTATGATAATTGAATTAATTGTTTACTCTGATAAAGTGTGGTAGACCTTTATTCCTTTGCAATATGAACCAGTTAAGACATAATTTAAGCTTATGAAATAAGACTCAGGATGTATGGATCTGCACCCCCACAGACATATTACACTCTGGTTGTACTTGGCCTGTGCAACAGCATACTTCATCAATGCAGTGTGTCAGAGACAGTGGGAGGGAGGATGATGCATTCCTCCATCAATAACAGTTCATCTGGACAGGCCTGCATCTGCTGCCAAGACCAGGGGAGTCATTGTGACTGTGTGTGCATGTATGTGTGTGCAGTGATATTGGTGTGCTGTCCACCCAGTGCAATAAATCTCCAAGATCTTTCTTCAAAGTTCCGAGAATAGAGTCACCTCTGAGACCCCACATGGTTTAATGACTAATGCACCCTGAAACACTTCACTGCTACTAAAAGGAATATTTTTTATAGTGTATTTATGTTGAATTTCAGGGGCCATGTTATTGTTTGGTATTGGATTTTTAACTTTTAGAGTTTCAAAGGACAAATTATTATTATTTTTTACCACCATTCAGTACATTAGATACAACAAATACCCCTGATGGAGCATCACTTAGAAAGCGTTGCTTTCTTATTTTGTTTCTGTGGACTGGAGGCATCATGGCTCATACTGGGATGTTTTCTGTACTGCTACACTGAACATTAAAGGAGCGAACCATCAGTGTACACATGGAAGTCAGTTTGCTTGTCAGGAGTCACATTCGGTCTGTGAGAACAGTTGTGTGGTGTCTTCTGTGGCTCTGGGGGTGGCTTTTAGTTTGAAAGATGTTGGAATTAACCAGTCAGGGAGAGTCTAATGAAAGACAGTATTGAGCACTCATGGGTTTGTCTCACTGGGACTACAAGAATACTCAGGTTGGTGAGGTTATTTCAGCCTCTGCTGCTTTGATTTTTTCTTCAGCCTTTTCAAGTGAAATACAGTCTGATTCACCTTACTCAGATGAAACAGTCTGAGAGGGGAAATCACTTTGATTGAACTACATACATGCTCAGATATGCACGCTGTAAGGGGTCACAGGAAGACATTGCTTTGCATTAAGAGGTCACAAGCAGAAATGGTTGGGAACCCCTCTAAAGTCTGAATTATGCATGATCGTCCCATCATCAGTGTCCAGCGTGCAGTGCAGCTGAAGCTCGCACTTTTGTCATCGGCAGTGCAAAATGTGACACCTTTTCTGACAAACTTTGTGTTACTTGAACGACTGAGACACGTCACAGCATCATCCTCTCTCAACTCACATGTCTTCTAATGAGGCAAACCACCTACACAACTTCAGCAGCCCTTTTGAAGGGCATTCTGGGTAACATCGTTTAATTATTTACACCCAAATGGACATCAGCAATTAATGATAAGTAGCATAAGCCTGTCTACAGTAGGGTTCACTTAAACAGTGAAAAATGTCTACATTACACTGTGCACCTGTTTACGTGCGTGTCTGTGTCTTCGCCTGCCACATTAAGCTTTATATTCTGCTATAGCACGCTCCCATGCTTTTATTCCTGACGCCCACCTCTTTCCAAGCAAACCACTCTTCCTCCTCTGAGAGCAACAGAGCAGTTTGAGGTCACTGACAGCCGGCCGGCGATTTAACACTTCAAAGTTCCAGTTCGTCATGGTCGAATCACGTCATACTGTAATTTCATGCATCTACATGCCCATAGTATCTCAGGGACATACACATTAAGGGACCTCGGTGAATGATCAAAAGCCTAAACCAACCATATATGCGCAGCGGAGCATTGGTTATAGCCAATTTATTGTTCACACTTAATTAAGCGCATTCTCCTCCATTTCAGAGGGAGCTGTGAAATATTAAATAGGCCTGTGAGCTGGCCGGTCGGAAAATGAGGCTAAAGAACCCTCTGCGGATCTTTGGTCGCCCTGAATACACCCCCCAACCAAGCCCTTATAACTTTGTCCTCAAAAAACACAAGACTGAGATAGCATCAGTTAGATTCAAAGGCTCTCAGCTGGAAGTCGGCTCTTGTCTCACATCCAACAATTTCCTTCTGTCAGTGCCTCCGAGGCAGGTGGCTCAGATGCATTTTTGCCCTAAGCTGGACAGGATGCAAACTTTTTTCTCCTGCAGCGACAGTGGTTAGTACCTCTCAAAATTCACCAGCTACACAGGCAGCATGTTTGAGCCAGAATAGGGCCTTAAAATGATGATTTATTCAGCAGGCAGAAAAAGCTGAACCTGACACAATCTGCCTGGTGGCCTCTGTTTGTTGTCCTCCTGGCTTTAGGAGAGTCACCAGGGTCTGATGGATCACTTTAGAAATGTGTTTCATGGCAAAACTCACCTAAATTGTCAATAACATAATCTAAAAGATAATCTAAACTATTGCATTTTGATTTTCTATGCAAATATATTCATGAGGTACACATAAGACAAAGTTAAAAATTGTTCTGTTTAACATATTAATCTTAATCAAACCTCAGTGTGGAACTTCATCTGCTGATGAAGACCATGAAATGCAGTTGACTTCAGAACTGATTTCAGAACAGATATCCTGTTTTCAGTCACTGAGAAGACAAAGTTTCATCCATTCATTCATTCATTTACAGGGTTAAAGTTCCCAACTGTCTTTGTCTAAAGCACCAGGACTCTGTATCTCTGCACCAGTGCCACAAAAGACGAATTTCTTTGCATTTCTTTGGTTTGCAAATAGAGATCCAAAGATTGTCTTCTCAGAGCACAGATCCTTATCCTAAAGAGATGTGACCGAGGCTTTATCCTTGGTCCTCTATCTAGATGTCCCCTCCCATATCTTTGTGAAAATAAAAACACCTCGCTGATTCTTCTGCGGCTTTTTAGCTACCTCTAAACACATGTACAGTGACAACAGCGGCGACAACACTGTCTCCGTCTCTGTCTGAATAAGTCAGATTTCAGAGGAGGTCGCTGTGGCAGGAATCTATCATGAGAGTCAGACACTGTGTCACGGAGATGCAGCTAAAATGATTGTAGGTCAGATGTCGAGTTCATCGCTGAAACTGTATCATATCATCATGCACGAGTTCTGCAGCCATACGGTCCACTTCTAAATTCAGTAGCAGCTTCAAGGCATAAAAACAGAAGCAGATGGTCATATTTACAACATTTAAGTCATTTAGGCTTCAGCTTAAAACACCAAATAATTAACATGCAATTGAGGTTATTTGACAGAAAAAATCACTTGAAGATAAACATATTCAGAGACATTTCCTTCAACTTTAACCGAAACAGAACAAAACGTGTCCCTGCAGCTCCGCGTTGAACTCAAATTAATTCAGAGTTTTACAGAATAAAAGTAAAATAATAAAAATCTTAAATGAGAATGCTTTTAATGTAATTAAACACTTGTTAAACCAAACAAAGATGATCATTGTTTTTTATTGCCATCGTGTTATTATCAACATTTTTACAGAAATAGCACATTATGAGACATTTCAGGCATTTTAAAGTCCAGATGGAAAGTACAGGACAGACAGAGTGGACATAACATGTTCAGAGGTCATTCATTGTTTGATTTTGATATATGAACATAAAGAAATTTATTTTTTTTAGCATACATTGTAAAACTTGTGCACAATATGACCCAGGATGTGATCTAAAAGGGTTAAAAAGGCGCTTCACCTTGAATTTAAGAGACTGTTTCTATGTATATGAATCTGGCATTCAACTATTTTCACAGTCTGTTTGAAGTTCACTTAACTGAGAATGAGCTGAATTCCCTTTAATTCACAGAGTAGCCTTTTCTGCTGAAGGGGGATGCTCATTAGCATGCAAAGAGGAGAATCTGTCCTCCCCATCATCGCGGTGATTAAGATTTGATCCGGCTGCCTTGTCTGGTCTTACAGGGTGTTCTTGTCAAACTTATTAGGAGTTAAGTGTGTGTGGTTTGTGTGTGTGTGGGGGGGAGAGAATGAGAAAGGGAAAGATAAAGAAATAGGGAATGATGTATGAAAACGACAGATGGAACAGCTTTACATTGTGATGAGCGGTTTGCACAGACAGACGTGTCCCTGTGCTCTCTGTTGCTGTAATGTTATGTCTCGCTGAGCAAAATGTAAATGTAATGTAAATGTGGGAGCGACTGTCTTTAGGCCGGCTGCGTCCTTTAGAAAGGGCAGGATGACTCAGGCTAAAGGTGGACACCATCAGGGAAAAACTCGTAACCTGCCTGTTTTTGACAGCAGAGTCGCTTTAAACCGGCTGTGAAGCCCAACAATGAAGACATGAATCCATTAATCCTTTGCTTAATTCACAAAAAGTACATCTATGCATCTGGGACGACTGACAGCGCTTTGTCCAACATTACGCGTAATGATTTCACAGTTTCTAATTAAGAAGCATCACTGATCCTCAGTCTCATTCTGTGTAATGTTGACTCACATCAGCTGTTCTCTCACCTGTTGAACCTTTGGTTAAAGAATGTGCTTCTTAAGAACCGACAGTCTCTTTCCTCCAGGCAACCCAGGAAATCAACATGGAGGGCTGATGAATACATTTCCTCTCTCTTTTCTTCAGCCCCGTCTCTTAACTCAAGCTCACTTTGTCCACTTCATTTAGAGCTTTGATCCACTCGAAGCATCTCTTGATATTGTCAGCGGTGCTGTTAAGTAATGTCTGTTTTGCAGACAGTGCTATTGTACTCTTGTTCCCTGATGGTCTGCCTGCTTAAACAAAAGGTCTCATCTGGACCGTAGCCAACGCATCTCAGCAGCTGCTGGCTTGTCAGTCGCATTTTCTACAGTCCCAGGGAAATTTATCAGAAGGTGCAAGCTGTGAACCCCATGTTTCTTGCTCATATAGAACATCTTAAAGAAAAGAAAAAAACAACTAAGATGCTTTTTGGTTTTTGCTTTTGTTCCCACATTTGCATTAAGGTGTCTCTGCTGGACATCTCTGCTTCCTCAGCTACTGATTTCCTCCAGTTCCCAGAATGACTTTCACCATTCATCATAAAACAGACCTGGGCTGTTTGAATTCAGCTGTATGCATCTGGGTGGTAAAAGATAGCAATTTCAACAGCAAAAAAGTAAAACGATGAGAAAAAAATAATAATATGGAGCATGTTTTTGTGCCTTTTACATATCTTTGTCTTTAATTGTGCAAATGGTGATGTGATATGTGCTACGTAGGTTTTCACAAAATTACTCAACTCACTGAATTTTCACTAGATGTTGATATAAGCAAAAAGACAAGATAAATAAAGTGAGGACATAATACTGGAAAGATGATTCATTTCAAACTGTCATCATGTGTTGAATCTGCACACTGACTCGCCTTATGTTGAAGTCATGTGTTCATTCTTTCCTCTTGGGGACGGTAAAGTTAAGGCTGAAAACTGTGTATCATCATCACAAATGGAGGTTCAAGTGGGTAAGAGTGAACTCTCACAGTGAGAGTTGATTTGGTTTTCAGCTGTTCTGGTCCCCTGCTGCTTGGCTCTGTGATGCTGTTTGTCCCCATGAAAGGAGGCATGGGTGTTTGGCCATGTGAAGGCCAGTAAGGCCACAGTCTACAGGCGGCTTCTTTGATCTCAGGGGTCAGTTAGGGATAGACTCAGTGGAGGGGGCTCAGGAGTTGGAATCAGGTCTGTTGGTTAGGGCGGCTGTGCAGTGAGGGTTTGATTAGTGTTTCCATGAACATATGTTTGGATGTTATGGAAACTCAAAAAAGCGTCCTCAATGTCTCGATTGAAGGGTTTTGTTTTTTTTTTGTCTTTTTAAAACTTGTTCTCATTCCCAGAGCATTAAATGCCA
The DNA here is from genome assembly GCA_037975065.1 of Chaetodon trifasciatus. Lineage (NCBI taxonomy): Eukaryota > Metazoa > Chordata > Actinopteri > Chaetodontiformes > Chaetodontidae > Chaetodon > Chaetodon trifasciatus. The sequence continues at coordinate 4,877,725 of JBBMOE010000036.1, read as the reverse complement.
ATGCTTTGTCACACCCGTCGGCGTCTCATACAGACACACAATGTACCCTTTAGCATCTGTGTGAGATGCACCGGGCTATCAGCTAACTCCAATATAAACCCATCTGCAGCAATTTCAGACGCCCAAAGCAACTGCTCCAGGTGTCCAACATGTTCTCATCCCAGGGACACACAAAGCCTTCCTGCCAGAAAACCTGTCTGACACGTGGTTAAAGTTTTAAAACAGTCACAGTTTGGTGAGGTTGAGGCACCAGAACTACTTGGTGAGGTTTAGGAAAAGATTTGGGTTGACTTCCTTCTTGTTGTCCCCTGAGTAAAAGTCATTAATACTTCGCCACCTTATTGTGAATGTCTAACGTTGCCATGATTGGGTTTACACTGGAGTTAGATTAAAGTCTGGTGCATCTCATACAGACACTAAAGGGTCTGTGTGAGACGCTGAGGGTCGAGGATTTGACATTCTGGCTCATATCACAGGGGATGAAAACACCTTTTCCGAGTAAGTTACTGAAGTAACAAGCATTTATCACACATGACAGATCATCTGTTTCACTTCCAAGTGAAGAACGAGAAGGGGACGCTATTTTTTGATTTCAGCATGTTCCTACATAGTCCCATAATGCCTGAAAAAAAATCCAAAAGGCCTCTTTCTATTTTTCTCTCGTAGATGGCCAAAGTTTTTTTTCTTCTTCTTCTTTGAGGTTTACTGGCAGTTGTCAAAAAACTGATTTTGCTTCCAGTTTGCAACCTCTACTTCTTCTACTTTGTTTATTACAGCCATGTGTAACATAGCCAAATTGCCTCTTTGCATAGTCCAGTTAATTTGATTCACACCAGTTGATGGAAACACTAATTTGTTTATTCTTTTTTTTTTATGTGGGCGTATTTTCATGTTTGCGTTTGTTCTCTTTTTTTTGTGTAGTTTTCATATATTACCCTGCTGCTCTCCTCAGAGATTAAAACAAAAGAAAAAATGTCCTTTTGCAACTTGCAGGGTTATTTTTAAAACATTTCATAATCAAAGTGAACGATGAGAGCAAAGGTGGCAGAAATGAGTGCAAAACCAGTGTTTACCAAGAATAAGATTAGAACAGTGTTTACAGCAGCTGCAGGTTGAAAGTGCAATGTGATGCCTTAAAATGTGGATTTTAATGTATATTTTTTGGTCTGATCTTGTGGAATCTTTGTCTTTGCATGAGGCTGAATAACACCTTGACGCTGATTCTCTGTGTATAGACAGAGAACTGCTTTCTAGCTAACGTGCCCTTCTTATCTACAAGCAGAGACGTCTTATTCTGCAGCAATTTATCTGACTGGTCAGTTTAGAAATTCAATGGTATAGCCTCAATTTTTCATGCAGCTGCAAACAAAATGCTGTCTGTCCTTGGCTTGTAAGCTGCAGTTACCAGTGAAATGTGTTTACATTGTGTCTCATTGCCTCTGCCAGCTCAGCTGTCAATCAAGGACATATACTGGCTTGCCCACTCACAGGCTTGGAGGCAAAGAGCGTTTCTGATGTGCCTCTAAAGACCCTGTTTTTCTTTTTCCAAAACAGCAATCAGTGAAAAATATTGATATCGAAGTTTTTCTTACTTACCTGTAGTGGTGTCTATCCACGCAGACAGTTTTGGTTTTATCTTATCTTATCTTATCTTATCTATAGAAGCTGGTGATAATGTGTTCTGTAGATCATCTGGAGTAACAAGTAAAGTGACTCGGCTGTTTTTGTAAGTTTCAAGTGCCACAAATTAAATTGAACCTGAGGTTCATCTTCATCTTCATGGCTGGATAACGCCACGGCTGAAGGAGAATATGTCTATAATGTGGGTGAACTGACTCTTTAATGGTGCATTTAGTAGTTTTTGATCCTTGTGAACCTCCATTGGTGGCAGTCAGCAGAAATTGCAACAATGCTAATGGGAAAGCTCTTTATTCCCAGGTTTTCTGTAAGAGCATATGAATCATTGCAGTGGTTTGTGTAAAAAAAAAAAAAGCATATAAAGCAAAATATTACAAAACAGCACATTGTGGAAAACAATAATGTCGAGCTGAATGTAGCGTACTCAGCAGTGTCAACCTCACACACTCAGATAAGGTTAAATCCCCGGCGGTAAAACCAATTCAAAGAGGGATCGACAACAAGGACGGCCAAGTATGTAATAGGTGCCAGGACAAAACCATTAAATGGACAATGACATGGACAATTAGGAGTAGATAAGAAAACAAATGGGAGTGAAATATAATGAGGCAGAGAGAGATGGGGCTTCGGCCAGCGGCGGGTTCGCAAAAGCGAGGTCAGAACCCGTGATCGCTGGCAGGTGAGATCAGTGTGTGTGTGACAGAGCGGGCAAACAAACACACACTCAGAGATGATATAATCTGCTGTGGACAGTCAAGCAGCAGACAGGCAGAGAGTTTAATGATGCAGCAGGCGAGAGGCAACTCCAAACTGTTCCCAACTGTCCTCTCTCAACACTGCGAAACTAAAGTTATGCTGCTGCTCCTGAAGGGGACAAGAGTCTGCTGTTGTACAGGCAGCCTCTGAGTTTGGAGCATGCGGCTCTGGTGTTGAGACCTACATTATATTAACAGAGTCAAGTCCAGCACAAACATTTCCAAATGACACAAGCTGAAAAAGGGCCTCAGCAGCTCCACGTCCCCCTGCCGGGATGAAACAGCAGGAGAAACACTTGGAAAAGGGGACAGCTGCATAAATTATCTGACATTTTCTGATTTCACCATTTGCTGGCTGGAAGGATGTCAGAGTAATAGCGGTACATCCAATAAATGCATTCAAATGCTGACCTTTTAGTCTATCTTAGCTCTGGCTGAATGAGTAGGATTTCAGATTTGGATCATATTGTGCGTACTTTTAACTCTCTTTTCAACTGCAGTTCATGATAATTGTCAGAAAAGTCACACTGACGGCTCCGCGGAGTCTGTGAATGCTAACATTAACATGTTCCCATGCTCACAGTGACAGTGCTAAGAAGCTGGCAGGTATAATGTTTACCGCATTCACCAACTTAATACTGACGTAGGCTCAGAGTTTGCATGATAGCATTTGCTAACGTGCATTATAGACAATGTGCTGTTGAAGGTGATGAGAATATCAAGTTAAGTATTAGACAAATTGAAATTTTGACCTGTTGATAGCTAGATGAAAAATTGTGGGATTAAGAAAGTTGTTTCAATTCATCCTCTTGGCACTTTGCTTTACACTGTGGGTTAACTTCAGCTCTTGCTGCGGTATTTGTTACTGGTCAAGTCTGGTTGATGTTGCAACATTTCACAGAATAAATTAAACTTTTGTCCTGCTGGTGCCACAAGAAGAAAAGTCAGGGGGTCACTGACGACCGTGGGCTTCGTCCTCTGGGAGCATTTGGGAACGCTTGACTGAACAGAGTTAGCAAATGGGGAGTAAAACCGTCCGTAATCCTCACAGTGTCTACATTACTACCCTAATCACATTTAATACTGCAATACACTGCTGTAATGCACATGCTATTTACTCTTCAGCCATGCAGAAAGATTACTGCTGAGCAAATATCAGTATGTCATGGTCCACTGTTCTGTCAACATAACAAGTTGTGTTTTTTTGCGTCGGGCCTGCACAACAAAGCAGCCTTCTATATATAACAGAGCCGTTTGTCAAAAATAGTCAGATTTGCATGAAAATCCCCCACAGTAAGGAAGACATCAAATCCCATGAAAAGCACTGCAGCTGCAACCTCAGTCTTACTTTTTAATGCTCACTGTATTGTTGAAAACCGGGGGCGTCTGGAAGGTCACATCTTCGTTCGCCTCCTTTTGAAGTAGCGGTGTTGTGTAATCTCTATCTTTTTCTACGGGACTTTTCGCCGGCGCTAATTTAAATCGTGTAAGCTTTGACAATGGCACAATGTCAAAAGTGTTTTAAACAGCACAGGGGAGCACCGTGTATGAAAAATGGAGTCATTCTCAGGAGTTGCAGTCTGCCTCTCTGTAGGATGTTTCATGCAAATAGCAGTCAGCGCGCATCTCATCGTCTCCTTTTCGACATTCTGAAATGTTTGTCGTATACTTTGTGGTACAGTGTAGCCTATTTTAATAAGTTTATTTGTTTTGCCCCAATTGCTGCTTTTGAAACAGGCTTATATATGAGACAGACTTTTATTTCCCATTTGTCCTGTTTAACTAGTACATCGTATCATATTTTCGTATATTTTTTGACAAGCCTCCATGTTTTCTGACCTGTTCCTATTTTAATTTGATGCCACGCTGTTAATACAAACTTAATGTTGACCTGTTACCATGATACATTTCCATAGTATTAAGTCCGTTATAATAATTTTAGTGCTTTTTTTTAATGAAATAAATACTATTTCATCAGCTGTTTAATCCATAACAAAGTCTATCAGCATTTCCTGGTAAGCTTTTAATTCAGTCCTTGCTTAAAACAAACAAACAAACAAAAAAAAGTCAGAATAATTTTGATTAAATACAGTAGTTAATAATAAAAACAGTATTCCTGTAAAAACAAGAGAAACTCAGAGCAGACTGGTGCAACTCTGTTGTTGTATTGATGGAGTTAGTGCTTTGTAAATGCACATTATACCAGATATATTATCTGTGCTCTCAAGAGTGAAAGTAATTCCAGCTTTCCTCGCCATGTTTTACCCAGCCTTGATTAGAGGCCAGCCTTTTTTTCTGTTTGTTTGTTTGTACTGGTCTGGTCCCTGGCTAGTATTACTTTCTGAAATACCTGCTTTTAGTCAAGAGTTATGGTAGCAGAACATAATGTGGAATCAACCTAAATGTCAAAAGAGAACATTTTGATGAAATATTTGACAAATAACCACACAGCCTCATGCCTGCTGTAGATCCTCCGTTTTACACGAACGCTATTTTCACTAAACCACGTCACCTCTGAACGGATCGATTCAGGTATTGAGATGAAGTGATGGATAAGTGGCTGAGTGAAAGGTCAGGGATGGAGGGATGAACCAAGGGCCAGGGAAGAGGAGATGAGTCAGGGGTCAGTGGTGATGGTGAGCTGATGAGAGGCCTGGGGTCATCTCGAGCGATGCAGGGAGATGACATTCAGGGCGGTGGCGAGTTCTCATTGATGTGACGTCTCATGGCTCCGTCTCTCTCCTGCTGTGGTTCCTCGATTGACAGAGAACAGAATTAAGGGAAAAATGGTTTCAGGAGAGACAAACAAGAGAGAGAGAGAATCCCTAAATAGGCTGTGAGTTTTCACACTGTTCCTAAAACAATACTAAGATTCAGCTTTGCTTTATAAAAAGTAGCTCATGTGTATTCTCTCTTTGCTTTGCTCCACCTCTCTGACTTGATCCTTATTCATCCTCAGCAAACACTGAGTGTCTGGCTGCTGTGGCAGCTGCTCCCTCAGATGCTGGATGAAGCTGTGTTTTTATAGATGTAACTAATTTTGGTCCGGCAGGTTCCGAGATCATTAGAACAACAGAACAGCAGATCCGAAGTCTGCTTTGGTATTTCACTAAAGGTCACTGGACGCACGATATGTTTTATTACAGGAGGCAGATGAAATGCGAACAAAGAGGCTGTGTGTGATGTATGGGCCGACTTCGCAGAATCAATATGGCTGAAGAATTCTGTTTTGTGTTTAGTGGGATGGATCGGTGGGCCTGTGCTCAGCACCGCAGCACTGTGCTTCTCTTTCTTCAGATCTAAGACGTAGACCTGAAACTTAGTGTTTTTGATACAGGAAATAACGTACAAATCATCCAAAAAGATTACCAAAATTATCTCATGTTAGACCAAAAATAATAGAGTTTCTTTGGAATATGCACTGTTTATTTTAATCAATGTATCTTTTGTGTCTGTCTGTTCATTTAAAGGTCCAGTGTGCAGGATTTAGGGGGATTGAGTAACAGATATGGAAGAAAATATTCATGATTATGTTTTCATTTGTGTGTAATCACCTGAAAATAAGAATCGTTGTATTTTTGTTACCTTAAAAGGAGCTTTTTATCTCGACAGAGGGAACGGGTCCTCTTCCGCAGAGTCTGGCATTGTCCTACATTTGAAAAAAAAAAAACTGTTGACATCACTTGGGTTGTTTTTCTTGTGGACTTGAAAAAGCTCCTCCAGGGCCACAGAATCGTGCAACTGTTTTCACCGGCTGAATAGTACTAATCACGACAAATAAACTGACTTTGATGTATAAAATCAGTGGAGCTGCTTTGATGTTATTTATGGTATTGATTCAAAATTCACTGGAGAAACGCTGGCGCAGTACGTCGTTAGTTCGTGCTGCGTGATGTAGCCATAGTCAGCAGTCCAACTTAGTCAATAACTGGCATAGATGAGCGGTTCAGGCAGCTTCCAACTCCTCCCCCCTCTGCTCAGCTACTGGTGAAGCTTTCAAAAGTGTGCAGATAACAACAAATGGCAGAGCTGAAATGACGGTTGGTACATTGGGGGCGCTGTACAACGCCGGGCCTTTAGCACAGAGAGCATTCATCAGACTCTGTTCTTGTGAAACCTCCATCCTCCATCCACAGCCGTCAGAAAGCCTTCAGGAAACAGGTCAGTGAACAAAAGAAGAGAGGGAGAAAGAGACGGAGAGAAATAGGATGGGAGATGGGAGGAGGGGAGTCGCAAGTTGATAAGAACTGAGCTGTACTGTTCTTCTAGAAACCAGCTGCCGGAAGAGCTGCTCTAAGGCAGACAAAAACACTTCCCAGTGCGCCTCGCTGGCCCACAGTGACACCTCCCAGAAGTCTTCTTTTTGGCCACTCAAGAGTGTGACTGAGAGCTATTACCCAGGCAGCAGCCTGCGGCATAGCGATGCACGTATGCCCATCTTTTTACTAATGAAGGAGTTTCATAACGACAAGATTTTCAGAAGTTTGTTTGCTCATACAGGAAATCCAAGTTTCTGCAACCTTTTTACATTGAAAACTAACCGTTTGCATGTCTAGTATTTGTGCTATTTGCAATAAATCTAACCATTTTCTTCTGCTGCTTTCGGAAAAATGACATGTAAAGCCTCAACGCTACATGAAACGATATGCTGAGGTGAATATTTTCTGCAGTGTGGAGAGCGAACATGGCTGAAATATGTTACCCTGGCAACAGTACAGAGGGAGTGAAGCCAGATCGAGCCTTTATGGGCTGCAGACAAAGCTCTGAGAAGTTAAGAAACACTGCCTCCGCTCCGTGAATTTCATGAGTTATTGATAAATATTTTCCTCTTCTTAAGTGTTGCAGGTTGCAGCCTGGTGACAGGTCTTTTATAAGGCTAAAGAAATCCTTTGGGAATTGTGAGAATAGGAATTCGGCTGAGGGCTAAACAGGGTATTAATTTAGATGAAAAGAAAAGATGAAAGTCTCAAAATTGTTCTTGTGTCAGAGCCTGAAGTCAGAGACGTCTCTGACCATTTTCTATTTCTGCTTAATGATAGGGAAGGAAATGCTTCACAACGAAACAGTCTGATGTAACAAGAGGATTTAGGAGCACAGCAGTGATTTTGGTTTCAAATGCATCTTCTTTGCGTCACCTACAGCAGTCTAAGAGGACCTTAAAAGTGTTAAGATCACCCAGGAGAGCTAAAACATGATTTTAAATGCATTAAATGTGTCTGCTGCTTAGAAACACAAAAATATTGTTCTGATGAGAAAAGTCTGGCGATGCTGAAGAAGCCCACGATTCAGAATGGATGGAGCAGATGGTGAAGGAGGGATGTATAAGGGTCCAGAGGGAGAGGAAGGTGTTGATGGGATGAGGATGGAGGACTAAAGGGATGAAGGGATGAAGGTAGAGGGATGAAGGGGTAAGATGAGGGTGAGCTTCAATAGTTCTGTGCAGAAATAGGATGTGTTCGAGGTGTGGTCTTTGTACCCGAACCTAGTTATAAAAACTTCATTAGTTTTGATGATGACAACGTTCTCATGCACAAGTTAATTAGAGAGCTTCAGAGGTGCTGATAGGCAGAATTTGTTTCCCTTGGAGGGAGCCAGGTTATCTGTTTTCCCCGCCTATGAGTCTTTATTCTCAGCTAAGTTAACCTCATACAGACACAAGAGTGGCATTATAGCCATTAAATCATTAATTATGATTCGGTTACACTGCAGGATTAACGAATGAAATATGTTTACAGCGAACATTTTGCAGACATATTCAACATATGAACATAATCAGCATCATGTTTCATGCAAAAAATGTTGCTGATTGCAAAGGTTGCCTCATATTTTGGTCTACAAATTGACATCGTGATAATGTTATACTGCTAAAAGGCTCAGGAGGGAGGCTGGGGATGTTGGTTGGGGATAGAAAGCATGAGATTTTGACACTGTGGACTGTGGTTCTCATCCTGTTTCTGACCAGCAGTCAGCATATTGTTTTCTTGAATGCTTTAAGTGAGTTTTTCATAAGAATAAAAAGCAGTTTTAGTTACCAAAACCATTCCTTAAACATGGTGTGGCACTTCACTTCAGTTCAGCAATCTGGGTCATTTTGGAAACACATAGTTTTTCCAGTTTTCTGGAGACATACAAGGTCAAAATCCAGCCGTGCAGCAACTATATCAGTGACAAATGTGCTCAGGTTGCTCTGGTGGAAGGGGTGGTGGCTTTGAGCCGCCTCGCCGGCGGGTCACAGGTCAGTTTTACATAAAATCTCCAAAGACCAGCAGCCTTTTTGTCTGTGGTGAGAACAGGAGTGTTGGAGAGGGTGAGATATCTAACGGTCAGTTCTGATAGCTGTGACTGGACTGCTGATGCTCATCGCCACACTGACGTGGTGTGTGTGTGTGTGTGTGTGTGTGTGTGTGTGTGTGTGTGTGTGTGTTAAACTGATTCATCATTTTGCTGATGCACAGGGCCTCTGTTGGCCCTCTACTAGATATCAGATAGTGTTGTCCGCTGCTGATTTAATGAACGTCCTCTGTGATCACTACAGCTACATAAAAACCGACCATAAAGCCTGCAATTAAACAATTTCTTACTTGCTTTCACATTAAATAGTACAGTAGTGTATTTTCTTAACTAGTTTTTAATTAAAAGGTGCATTGTATGCCAAAGCTTCCTATGCCATTAAGCCACCAGGTCTTAATGTTGTTTCAGATGTTTTTAAATGTGATGATTAAAACTCACTGCAGATGTCTTGAAGCCTACACATGATACGACTTTTAAACATACTGAAAATCAGGACTTTTTAATCTTTTTATCCTGATCAAACTTTGGTAACCTCGGTGTGCATCTGTTAAGTTTGGGGGTCTCATTTGGGGTAGTCAAATTAACTGAATCTCAAAAAAATAAATAAACTGTACACAGAAATAAAAATGTTCCTGATGCAAGGCGTATTAGATGTGAGCTGAGTTCAGACTTTCTATTAGCTAATTAGTTAATTTATGCAGGTTTAATCTTTGATCAGTGACAGAGCAGTAACGTAAACAGTGCTGGAGATGCCTTTAGTGCCATAGTGGTGAAAACGAGGTCAGCTAATTGGGACAGCTAAATATATTTCACAGGGTGCACCTTCTCCTCAGAAGGTGACGCACTGCCGGAGTCACTGCTGCGACAAATTTAACATGCTGGTGATAATGAGGTGATTAGGACCTCTGATGACCACAGAGTGCCTGATGAGTGCGTGCATACTGTATCTGCGGTACAAGTAATGTCCAGGAGCAATTTATGCTGTTGTTACAAAGAAACAAGAATCTTTTCCAGCCATTAGTCTAAGCCCAACTTTAGAGAAGCCAACTCAAACACAACTAATACAACTCAATGGTCCATGTTGTTTTCTGTCTAATTCACTGCTCATCAACTACACTGTATTATATTTAATTAGTAGTTTAGTCAGTAATTTATAAACCTTGTCTTTCACTTTTACTTTATATAGACAACAAACTTGTTCACAAAGCGGTGAGCCTCCCTCCATCCTCTTTCATATCCAATCACGATACTATCACCTGTTACCAATGAGCCTGTTTACCTGGGGAAGGTTCCAAACAGGTGTTTTTGGAGCACTCCACACCTTTCCCAGTCTTTTGTTGCTCCTGTCCCAACTTGTTTGAAATGCATTTCTGATATGAAATTCAGAATAAGCAGATATTTACAAAAATCAATGAAGTTAATGAGGTAAAACATTAAACATTTTGTCTTTGTACTGTTTCAGTTGAGTGAACAAGAAACAGGATTAGCAAAGTATCACATTCTGGGTTTTTTTTTGGAAACTGGGTTGTAGAGAGCTTGTCCTGATCCGTAGTGAAACTTTAAATGCAGCTAAATAAATCTGAAACGTACAGTAATGTGCACATTGATCGTCTGCCCTGCGCTTGTTCTACATATTCAGCTCTCCCTTAGGAGTTCATCTCATGTTTCACATCAAAAGGCTCATTTCCCTTGACATTACTGGTTCACAGATGAAACAATGAAAAACTTTCAAGGGGAATTTTGAGACCAACCGGCTCACACACCCACAGCCAAACACAGACAAACCAGACACACATGCACAAGTGCACATGCAGCGTATTATTCACTATGCACTATTGTCTGTAACTACAATGTTTGGATTACAAGTCCCCGAGTCGACAGTGTGTTTATCTTACTAAAACATTCCCAGATTAAGTGAGAAATGCATTTTTTTTTTTCAAATTTGATCTTTTTGAACAGAAAGATAGGGGGAAAGCCGGGTCCATACCACGGCTTCCACGCCCAGCAGTGAGCCTTAATAAGATTTGTTTCAACATTTTGCTCATGGTGCCTAATTAGGGTGACCTCATCAACACTGCAAAGAAAAGATTTACCCAGTCACTTCTCTTTTCTCTGCTCGGAGGGGGATTTCTGCAGGCAAATGCTGCCTGGTTTCATTGAAAAGCAGTGAGATGTGACAGAGGCTTAATGGCTTTTATCCACAATCCTCACTGTTTCTAGAACTTACTGTTTGTGGCTGGCTTTTCTTCTTTAATTAAACATTTCGAAATTCCTCATTGACGAGGTGCACATAGATCTCCCATTAAAAACCTCTTGCTCGTCATTCTTTTTCCCGGCACATTCAAGCACAATCCTCCAGCCGCCGTGTGGAGCAATGGGTAACGCATCGCTTCTGGATGTGAATTACTATATTTGGTAATAAAGTAACATGTTGTCAAACTGTTCGCTCTGGCATAAGCTGCAGCGCAGTCATGGGGATATCCAGGCTCTAAGCATGAGCTCAGAGAGTTTTAATCCTGGGCAAACTCAGCAAGCTCACCAGCGAGAGAGCGTCAGCAAAGAAAGCCTCAGAAGCATGACAATGGAGAGAGTGGCACAGAGACAGAAGGAAACTCTACAGCTCTATTAGCTTCAGGGGATGGCAGTGACGAGTGCTGGAATATATTTAATCTGTTCAGTGATGCCATGATGAGATGTTTTTTTCTTCTTCTAAGAACAAATGGGAGCTTTGTCGGTCATGGAGAGGGTTACAAGTCCCATAATTCTCATGCTTTGCAACACAAAATGTGGCATAAACGTCCAAAGATGAGGCATCTATTTCAGCAGCTACAGGGGGTGATTTGAATTAATAAAGGGGATGTAAGTCTGGAGAATGAAGGAGGATGAGGAGGCCAATGTGAAACAAAGGGCACATGATATTCTCTTGGTGAGAACTGCTCATATTTTACTTTTACTTTTGCAAAGAAAATGTTATTAACTAATTTAAGAAAATGAGTAAAAACCAGGCAACTATCATTTAAAATGATCTTTTTTCTCTCAATAACAGGTCCTCCACTTTTCACAGCCGGGCTCGCCACAAAGGGATCTCATTTACTATTTATTTCTTGGCCTAGGTTAGCTTCTTCTTGTAGTCTGAAACATAACATTTCTATGCATAAAATATGTATGAAAATCAATTTAAGACAACGGTATTAAATATTTTAAGAATCTGGGGTTTTCGTTGGTAAAAATTACTATTAATTGAAAATTAAGCTCTATGTAGTCAGTGTTGAAACAATGAACCATTGTTTTGAGTTAAAGTACTTTTGTACTAATGCCATAATGTGAAGGTACAGTGCAGTATTATCAACAAAATGCTCAAACTCTCAAACTAAAAGTACTCACTATTCCTACATGGTTACATCAACCCACAACACAGGTTTATAAAGCAATACAGAATGGATGAAAGGTCATAAAGTCTGTTAAATTACACATGTGTAATTGCATAATACATGTGCATACTGTACAGTAGAGTGACCCCAGGGATGAAGAGCAATCACTGTAACCACCAATCAGCTGTAACCATCACTAACCTCTATATAGTAAACAACAGTGTCAGGAAAACGAGTATTCTGGTGGGTTGTTCCAGATTTTTGGTAATTTTCTTGAGGAAAATCTGTCCTGATTATAAAACTTTATTCCTGAAACAGACCTGAAGTGAAAGCATTTCAGCAGTTATTTCAGGTTTTGTTCGGTTCAGGTACCCATGAACAGCGAGCCACGACTTTAACCTAACCTCTGCTCTGAGGAATATTCACTGAATTGTACAAAATAATTTTCCCATTAGACTGTTAACAGGCGACACACGTTGGATTCTGTCAGCTCCCAGTTAAACGGAAGTGAAATGAGATTAGTGAGGTCTGATCTCTCTGTGGCGGCATCACTGGCCACTGTCATCTGCTAAGGAGATTAGGAACGCCGCCACAGACTGACGGAGGTGGTCGGACTGCTGTTAATGGCTTGTCTCGGATGAATGTGATGAACAGTTAATTACTCAAGTCAGAATCAGCACTTCGGTACTCCAGACTCGGTATTAAATCTGAGTAATCTTGAGTAAAGCCTGGTCTTAAACATTGGCTCACTTGCTAATAGATGGTGTCGATCCACCATGACATCACTGCTGGATATGGTAACAGGTACAAACACACTTCAGAGGTGAAACACTCATAAAACTTTGAACCACTGAGGGAAATGAGACACTCAGAAATAATATAAATAAGAACAATTCGTTGTCATCATTTGGGATGGTAAATAGCTGTACATACTACAATTCCCATGAGCCTCAGCTGCTGCTGCTATGGAGAATAGGCACGAATCACAGCTGTAGTGAATTCAAAGTGCTCGCCATCATAGTGGGAACAAAACACACAAATTCAGCCAAATTCTACCTTAATTCTTAACGTGAATGGACATAAGATGCTGATTTTTTTAGCTTCTGACCATCGTTATATGTGACAGAATCATCACACAAAACTGAATTTTTTCACACACACAGGCTTGTGCTTTCCTTTTAACACAGATGCTCATCTTTCGTATTGATGATTAAACCAGAGTTTCATGTCCACCCTAGTGCTCCTACTATCGGTCACCTTCGGCACCGTCGTCTGTGCAGAAATTAAATGGGACTTTCACTTCAGGAGCCATGGGGGCCTGAAATAATTTCACAACCCTATTCGAGACAGGAGAAATTAGTTTTAGTTTAATTTAAGTTCTTCATGGTCTAAGTGAGTCTGCCTTGTTCAGCGGGGACAACGTGTGAGAACAGACAATGACCGAGTACCGCAGACTGCATGATTCATTTGCCAGAGACAAATTTTAATGAGCTGCTGTTAATTTGGACCCAAACGTGGCTGTAAAGAGCGGCCGCTGTGTGTACGTGTGAAACTTTAAATTCATTAATTCTTAAAACGTCCTCTCTTAACATAACGGCTGAAGAGCGAAGCGTGAATCTGTTGACCACATTCCTTCATTCCCATAGTGCTAAGACCACAGCAGTCACTCTGTATGCTGCCCAGCATATGTACATCTCATCAATGATAGCTGCCACAGCCAGCAGAGACATGGCAGGATGCCTGCTTACACCAGGCTAGCTAATATCTGATGTATGGACTCAAGTTCCCTTTGTCAGCAAGTCATCACAGTTATATTGTGGGAAAGGAAATGCCTCATTCGTTTAATTACACTGGTGGACACGCATGTCCAAGTCAATAAGCCTGATTAACTTACATTTGATCAATACACATTAACAAGCAACATGCCAATCTGCTGACCCTGGTACAATATTTTAGAAACAGCATGCAACCTCAGGATTACTTGGACATTCAGCATTCATGTTTACTTCCAGTCCACAGCTCCCTTTTCTGCTCGGTGCATAATGAATGTTAGAGGCCAGCAAAGGAACTGTACTGTACCTGAGCATGGGTCATGAATTATTGAACAGAGGTGATTTTGCAGAGTCAACAAGATGAGGATGTAATACAAATAATCTGATGCAAACACACAGAGTCATCATAAATGCTGGGTGCATACCCTGAAAGGTCCTAACAAAGGCAACGATGGCCTCCAAAGAATATGTATTAAGCATGTTATTTAAGGACACATCTGCTGCTAATAGGCCGTGGTGGAGTGGTGCACTATAGCATATGTGCTCTGCTTCATATTCTCACAGGAGGCGCCTGAAATGGTTTTGTGCCTGAGCAGAATTCCAACACGCAGCACCATTACAGCATATCATGGCAGGCGCACGTCCCATATGAAGAATTAATGTGCGGTGTTGGTTTTGACTGATACGCAACATTGCTTATTCCCACTGTATCAAAAAAGTCATAGGCCACTCATAAAAGTTGCACACAGTGAGTGGCGTACAGTGGATCCTTTACTATAAAGCACAAGCACTCCCCTGGCAGAGCTTATGGAAAGCTATCCATTAATCAACCCAAAGAGAAACTGAAAGAGACGTCCCTTAATGTTTGTGAGCAACCCTAATGTGCACTAAAGGATTGTAAAAAGGTTCTGGATATGTGCATTGTCATGAGTTATAGCAGAGTTTGTTTGGAAAAGAAAAAATGTGATTGCTCTGACAAAATAATTCCTGGCACGAAAGAAAACTACAAGGAACTCTTTACCTGCTCGAATCGAGATTTAGAGGGTGTGTGCTGACGAACCTCTCTCCTCCGCTTCAGTCTGTTCACAGTTCTCAAGAGGAGTGTACGCCATTTTCGGATTCTACGACAAGAAGTCTGTCAACACCATCACGTCATTCTGCGGGACGCTTCACGTGTCCTTCATCACGCCCAGCTTCCCTTTGGATGGGAATCAGCAGTTTATCATCCAGATGAGACCTGATATCAAGGGGCCCCTCCTCAGCCTTATCGAGTACTACAAGTGGGACAAGTTTGCCTACCTGTACGACAGTGATCGAGGTAAGACGTGGACGCCGTCTGGTGCGTGTTTCCGAATCCGATTCCACAGAGGCTGACGCTAATGGCGTCATCTTTGTTTTAAAGATGCTGCAGCTGCTCTCAGCTTTTGTTGTGTTTCCATTGGATTGGATCGGGAGAGCACAACAGAGTCTAATGGAGTACTTATACTTACATATTTACGAGCAAGCAATTATTTCTAGCTTACTTAAAAGGACATTTTAACATCGGCTATTGCTCTTCTTAAACTGTGAAGCCAGATGCAGATTTTCTAGTGTTCACACCTTAAACACGTCATGCGTCATGAGTCCACGTCTGCAGGGCACATCACCTCTGCTGCATGTCAAAGATGACTCTGGCTGCCCCCCCTCACCTTGATATTACATAAAACAGATTCTCAAACACAGGAGGTGCTGCAGTTGAATGTGTTTTGGGCTGTATTTATATAGCGCTTTTCTAGTGTGACGACCACTCAAAGCACACGTCTGCATTCACACAAACATTCATACAGCGGTTAAGACACCTCATTATGAGCGTATTACACGCCGATGGCACAGCATCGGGAGCAATTTGGGGTCCAGTATCTTGACCGAGGATACTTTGACATGTCGACGAGCCACAGCCGCCCCCAATGTGACGAGCTGTTTGTGATGAACCACAATGCCCTTCCATTCATCTGATACTGTTATGTACAATATCTCAAAGTAATGACACTGTACCAAGCTGGTATTGTTCCAGTGTTACTGCACTATATTTTGTTTCTTCAACTTTACAGATTTTACAGATTAGTTAATTGTTGTTTTGCACATTAGCATATTTCAGGGAGGTCTGTTAATCCATTACACGTACAGATGGTTTGCAGTTGTGGCTCACGATTAACAGTGCATGGTGAAAGAAAGCATTCATGTAACAGTTTGCACATTTCACTAATGAAATACACCAATAATAATAACAAAATCATTCTCTCAGAAGTAAAATTGTCTCTGTGCTAAGCCTGTGCACCTATTATTGTGGTCCTAGATAAGATCATGGATTGATCTTACGCAAGGCAGCCGAAGATGAAAAATGATCTCCCCTCAAACTGTCCAGACTTACTTCATATTCAAATCTATTCCGTCTCTATTCTTTGATCCCTTTCATCAGTGATTTTTTTTTAGTTCGACGCTGATTTGAGTCTGGAAATGTAATTTTTTTCCAGCAGATGTTTTTTTGTGTATGGTCTGAACGCTTTACCAGCCTTAACATTTTTGTGTTTCTCCGCTCACATCTAGCGTCTAGCGTCTAGCGGCGTTATCTGGCTTTGCTGCGTCATGTAACTCATTCGGTTGTGTCGCCTGCTCATTACGATGCTGTGCCTTGTACCCTTTGAGAACAATACAGCCTCCCGCAGCTCAGAGGGACCATCCTGCACCCAAAAGGAAATCTCCGCCACAGATAGAGTTCACTGTATTTTAATGCTGTTAGCGCAATGAAAGAATAGAATTAAGACCTCAGTAGTATCAAGTGACAGTGGAATAATGTTATCAAGTCTTTTCTTTAATAGGGATGCTCTACTTTCAGGTTACACTTCTTAAGCCCCTTTATTACTCCCCATTATAGAACGAGAATGATTCATTATTTTTATTTTCAGTAGAATAAAAGGAGGAGTTTTGGGAGCACTTTGAATGATGCTTGATGAATGCCCAATGATGGCTTACCAGAACATTTAAATAACACACCGAGTGGCTTAAGGCAATAGAAACTACTCTCTATACACTAGTGTTTAGGTTGAGTACAGTGCAGTGCCAGTGGCTTAGCAGGCATTTAATGCATTTCTGCTCTGCATTACCTTTAACTCTCTATCATTTCCCATCACTTAAACTCTTCCACTGCACTTTTTCCCCGCACACACACACACACACACGCTCTGATCTATCCACACTACACACTACTACACACCCCTTACTCGACCCTCATCTCTCTCCATGTGCTCCCCTTCCTCTTCTCCCACAATCCTTTGCTCTGACAGACAGCAAAATCCAATGCCGCTCCTCTCCAAAATCAGAAGGCAGGTTTCCACCAGCTGCTTGAGATTGTCCTCATGCTAATGCTAGCTCTGACCTGCTGTCTCTACTGTACGTCCGCGGCGGCACTGAAGGCCCTGTTGTGCATATTTCATCATTGCATGGCTGTCTAATTAGGTCAGTGTGATCCACTCATTCCCATGGCAACCAAAGTGTGGAGAGAGAGAGGAAGAGAGCGAGAGAGAGAGAGAGAGAGAGATGGTAAGTGACTGAGCTGGTTGGTAAATGATGCAAGGATGAGTGTGTGGGTGTTTCTCTCAGTCAAAGGGGGAGCCGAGGGAGAGGAGGCAATAGAGTTGCCACTGGTTATGATGAATTCTATTAGCACATTGAGACTAATGGATGAACCAGCAGCACCATTGTCAGCTGTTGTCAGTAAGTCAGTTTAGATAATGTATGTATGCATGTGGGCGGATAGGCACTCTGAGCGCTCTGTTTTGTGTTCCTTTGGCTCACTGAATGCAGATATGTCAAACTTTTCCAAGAGCATTTTCTAAACCAATCTTTGATATTTTAGTGCTGACAGTTGGATTAATTGGAATGGAACAAAGGAATCCACGTCTTTGGTCACTATTGGGATAAAACAGCCTCATATCTTTTGAATTGTGACTGATTTGATGTTGGTGTTCACTGTTAAGTAAATAGTGTGCAATTAAAGCAGTGAGCAGTAGACCCATGACAGACCTGCACTTAACAAGTTTTTCTTTTAACCGCAGCCTCGATCTTTCCCTAATCTTAACTAAGTGTTTAGCTGCGTGCCCTGACCCAGGCTCTACCCTTAAGCTGCTAGAATCAATATTTTTAACAGTGGTGACAAACCTGACACTGACGCTGAGCTCTGACAGTACCCAGAGCCACCAGCTACGACCACATCGCCTTCTGCTGTGGCTTTAGCCATTCTGTTGCTTGTCCACGGCTTAAGCTTAAGTTTTGTTTCGGCACCTAAACTATGTCCGTCCCCACAGTCAGATACAACCAGCCCTCGCCCTGTGGTCACAGCGAGAGGCTATGGCTGCAGTCAGAGCTCAGCCTGAGGTGGTGAAGATTAGTATTTAGCAACCAAAAAGACGGATATTTCCCATAGGAGAAAGCAAAACAGAGCTAAAAGGAAAGTGAATATAGCGCTTGCATTCATCAAGTGGTCAGACACAAGAGTCCAAATCAGTGCTAATGTTGCTCTGTATCAGCTGGATGAGCGAATAAGCAATTGTTTGCTAAAAAGTTATCACACATATCACCTGAAGAGGTAATTCCTGCAGTCATGACTAAAACCACGTAGTTGCTTTTCTCATAGCTCTTAGCTCTCCTGATAATGACAGTATCCATTAACATGTTTTCAGTATTTGAATATGAATGTTTGACAATAATTAAGGCTTTTGGATGCGTTCAGATACCATCTCAGAAAGTCGAAGAATTCAAAAAGTCATGGCCACGCATGACAGGATGACTACTTTTTACCTTATACCTGAGGAAATTGCCATTTGCAGATTCAGGCTCTCACTCTAATGGCAGCACTGCAGGCACTCACTAAATTCTGCTCTCATATCTTTCAAATAGAGCCTATAAACACTTGCCAATTGATTTAAGTGGTGCTTGGTATTGGTATTATACAGACAGTGGACAGGTCTACCTGGGGGAAGGATGTTGGAACTTTACCACGGTGGATGAGTCAGGAAACAATGGCTCGAAGCAAAGAGATTATAGCTAATGTAAAGCTGCATTTGCAGGTATTGAACCGCTTTCCACTATGCATTATTTATGAGCCTTTTTTCCCTAATTTGAATAGTTTTGCATCACATTATGCATATGCTCATACGTTCATATATCGGCTCATTGAGATGTTGTTGATCAATGAGCATGAAGTTAAGCTGTCACAGTCAAGGCTGCATGTGCGATCATTAGAAGAAAAGAAATAATCTTCTCATTGAGAAAAAGGAACTTATGGTTTACTGATATTGCTGCATCACAGTTGTGATTACTTCTATGATTTATCAATTGCTGGGTAAAAAAGTTGCTGCTTTACACACTAGTTCATATCTCATTATCCTCTCATGACCTTTAAGATCCAGGGCAAGTTGGGGCAAAATGTGAGATCCCATACCACATATCAGGGGAAGCTCAGGGGAAGTGCCTGCTTGAATGATGACATAAAATTGACTGCCAGCCAGATATAAGTCTCATTCTAAACAGAAGTGATAACAAGTCATTCTTATTCAAGCAGAATACGCAGCAGTCTGTGAACTGCAGAGGAAATCAGTGGAGCCAAGTCTCCACGTGACTTCTGGATTTGGCTGCAACAAAGGCTTTTATTATCACAAGGTTCATTGTACAGATACATAGATAATATCTAGAGTAGACATTGGAGCAGGTTGGAGAGAGAAAGCCAAATCACTGCAAGTTGTGTAAACAGCAGTGTACTGACCTTTTGATGATTTGGTGGGTATTAACTCAGCGGTAAAGACACCTGTGTAACAGTTGCAGGATGTTAACCTCATAATACACTCTCAGTCCACTCCAGCCTGTGTTCATTTTAAATACCATGGGCAGCAATGCATTACTGCTTACTTGTTTCAGTTACTAATTCCATTCATTACTTCAACATTTTTGGGCTTTAGTTTGTTTGCAGCGTCACCAGGAGCTGGATATGAGAGCTGATGTCAGATTTGTCTCTATGTGTCCATTGCAGACGTGTCTGGGACGTGTTAGCTTGGTGCAGGGGCAGCAGGTCAGCGGAAACGGAAGATGACACCTTTTAATAATGCCAAAATTGTCTTACTTCCATATTGTGTTGTCTTCTTAGCTTGTTAACTAGCCACTGGTTAAGCTACAGCACATTCAGGAGTGGTTAATTTCGAAGTTGGGGGCTGTGAGGAAAGGACTTCGGAGGGCTGTGCAGTTACTGCGGCAATTGTTAGCTCATGATGTTCCGTGAATCCTTCCCTTCTTCGTCCATAGCAGTCCAGCTTTGCTCTCTTTTGAGAGGTAAAACTCTGAAGTTTGGTCCCCAACAGTCAGAATCACTGTACGTGCTGCTGGCATTGAGTAAAAGAAGTTTGAACACACTGAAGTAGAAGGTTTTTTGCAAATAGATGCTTGCAGATGACTATATCTGGGACTTATTAGCTGGAAAACACAATGGGACCACCTTACCCTAGTCCAAATTCAATAAAAACTGATAACAATACCACAGAAGCTGAATAATTTAGGCATCCTCAAAAGGAAAAGCAAAAAAAAACAAAAAGCATGAAAAAATGACAAATTTATTCAACTCAAATCTTCATCTGGTTTTTAAAGTTTGCTTGGGGCTATTTTCATTCACAGTTAAGTTTATTTCACCAGTGAGATTTAAGGGGAGGAAGAAGTGTTGCTATGGTTACCTTGTGCCCTAACATTGAACACTGGTCAAACTGTTGTTTTAGATGTCAGGTTACACAGCCAAACAGAAATGAACATGAGAGCTGTGTCTAAAAATGCAAATAACATTCAAAAATGTGACAAAAATCTGAAAATGGCCGAATATAATGAGAAATTCACAATGCTGTTTAGACATATGGAGCCACATTATACATTGACATGGATGATACAAGGCCAGCCCCACCCTCACATACAGCTCAAAGACACTAATCAGTGAAAATTATAACTTAACTTTAACCTTAAATTAGCATAATCAACACTTCTTCGTAACATTTTGCATTTGTCCTTGCTGTATCTTCACTTTTATCACTCTAAATTCTAATTATCTCATTTAATAAGCATTGATGAAACAGTCAGATTTAACCACACCATAATGACCTTACTGTAATTATGATGTATAGTTCATTCAGATAAAACTGCAAGCCTCCATTTTCTTCCTCACCATCATAAAACCACCGCCGTGTCGCATGAAATTGATTACATCTGTAATTCACCTCGCTGTAGCAAGGCGGAATGAAACACTCGACCCTTTTATCAAACCGCTCTCCAACTGCCCTCTGCAGACCAGGGATCAATATCAGAGGAGATTCAGCTGTGAAGCTAGATAGAGAGGCTGATAGCAATATAAGTTAAAATGGAGACTGTAGTCTTTGCCCTTAACAGACTGCATTTCAGACTGAGGGACAGCTGCTACATGTGATTGAAATACCCTGATACGGTTTTGAGGTAAAGAATAAAACATGTGAGTGCATTGGATGATATTGATGTAAAGGTTTTTTTTATTAACACTCACCCACTTCTTCAAAGAGCAGATGTAAATTTCCCCCAGTCCTTCAACCAGACCTGTCAACGCTCCACTTTTTCCCAGGATTGTCCCGTATTTTACCCCTCTCACCAACTGTCCTCCTGTTTAAATATTTCCCCATAAATCTCCCATGTTTAAAACCTTTCTTATAAAAAAAGAGAGGCTATAACAGTGATGGGAGGCGTAACTGCCTATTTTATGCGTTTGCTGAATTCCCCCCCGGTGCAGCAGGTGGCAGCGTGTAGAACATGTAGTGATGATTCATTCAAATGGCACCTACAAACAGAAGAAGACTAACAGGAAGGCTGAACCTGAGATGGATGGAGTACCTGCAAAAAAGGCAAAAAGTCATGATTTTTGTATGCTACATGGTTTTAGTGCATCACATGGAGGGAGAAGCGACAAATCCGCCAAACATCAGCCCACCCAAAAGGCATAGAAATGTGCTCCATCAACGACTGCGATTGCACCATTTCTGCCATCCACTTTCATCATCACCCTCTCCGAACAATGATCTCACTTGCCTGCAGCCTCTCTTAAAATCACAACTGAAGCGTAACGTGTAAGTGATGTGTACATATCCCTCAAGTCACACATAAATGAAGTGCTGAACTTATATAACCTGTTGTGTGTTCATTCATATAATGTAGAGATGTTCACAGCATTTCACTTTCACCCAGGTATAACCACCTTCATGTCGGGCCTATTTAACCCAATCCTTATTACTCTGATATTTAAAGCAGCTGGTTGCCTAGTGGTCATTTTCACTGTGTGTACTAAATGTAAAGGGCATGTGAACAGTGGTATGGCGGTGTGACAGCCAGGGTGGAACGATAGAAAATGTCCCATATTTTCAAATCCTAATGTTGACAGGTATGGCTCCAACCAAACACAGTAATTTTCATTAGTGGGAAGACAGTGAGGGATGAGGGAGACACAGAAGAAATGGCATGATTGCCTACGTCTTCTCTAAAGGCCAAATGAAGAATGAGGATGGGGAACAACTAAAATTGAGCTCGACAGGCCTCTGCATCAACAGCTGTCAAAACCATTGGCGTTGGACTGGGTGGAGCTCTGAGATGCTGGAATGAATAGACAGTAGACAATATACAGGGTCCAGAAATTTGTGCTACACCAAGTGCTCAAAAACAGTCTCCATTCAAGTTCTCTTTACTCATCTTCTGGAGCTTTTGACCACATCATACACTCTTCATGGGCAGATGAAGTTTTCTCAGTTGTCGATGTTTAAACTCCATATCGGAATAAACGCCGAGCTCTGACTGTTCGTTCTTGAGGGTTTGAACAACTGCAGTTGCCTGACAACTGAGCAAACTTCAGGTGCTGATTGAGCCTGTATGAAACAGTGAAAGCCATCAGAACAAGCAGGTAAGTGGACCTTGAGTGGCGACACTTTTGTCAACGACTAAATTGTTCAGAATATTGAGAGGACAGAAAAAACACCAACGCTGTCATAAATCAGTAATATAAAACTTTTGGTGTTGATGCAGTCAAGTGTATTGTTAGACCCACTTTCCTCCCACATGTTGGTCAGGTTCATGCCAGAACACCTGTGACTCATCTTGACGAGCCCTTTACGTAAGGCACCGAGTCTGTGTTAAACCTCCACAGGGTCTGAATAAGCAGACAGTGACTGCAGCCATCGCGCAATAACAGAACTGTTTTCACCCATGGTTTTGAGTAAGTCTTGTCTGCCACATAATTGAGAGTATTATCATATTTATGAGTTCATTCCTGCTTCTGCCACTGCTGTATTTACTCTGTTGCCGCGACTTCCCTTGTTTGTGGCCACTTCTAAAGTTTGTGTGTGGCCGCCTCCAAACAATTCGCCCGCACAAAATGGTATTGACGTTACTGGAGAGCTGATTTCAGGGACATCAGGAAGTCAATGCATAAACAATGCACAACGATATAGATATCACGAAGACACACAATGCATGATATCTTCTTTATTGCCTCCTTCCTCAGGTGGTAAAATGTTTTTGTCCCATTCGTCAACAGGATGTCTCTAAAACTTTGACAGTTCAGTCTTCAGTACCAACAAATACCACAGATAAATCAGCGAACAATGTTTTAATTCCACTTTATGTCCTTCCTCAGGACTGACGACGCTGCAGGTTGTTCTGGACACAGCGGCAGAGAGGAAGTGGCAGGTGACGGCCATCAACGTGGGGAACCTGAAGGATGAGAGGAAGGATGAGGCCTACCGCTCACTGTTCCAAGATCTGGAGAACAAGAAAGAGAGACGGGTGATCCTGGACTGTGAACAGGACAAAGTAAAAGACATCATGGAGCAGGTGAAGTTAATCATTATGGTCATTTTGAGCTACTGCTAGGGCCGGACATACTGAAGGCTCATGAGAATGATGGTCAGTTCCTGTTGATTGCTTTTTTTTATAGAAGTATCTAACATTTAGGCACCACTGTGGTGCAATCTGTAAACTCTTTGATCATATTAATCTGATGAACCATGGGAATAAAACTTAAATAAATCTGCAAAAAGAGAGCCTTCAGCACTTGTCTTACCTTGACATGCTTTAGATAGTGTTGTTCAAGTGTTAGCACAGGGATTTTGGTGTTTTCTTCGATCTGACAGTAAGTGAAACAGTTTTGTATTTCCCTGCTGACAATAGATTTTCAAGGCAAGTTAGGATTCAGGTAAAGGAATAATGGATGCTGTTGCCATGTTTTCAGCTGTTGGAACACGTATTGCATTGAGGCCTACAGCAGCAGCCCGCTGTCAGGAGTCAGACTGCTTTGGGTCGGTCAGGTCCAGCTTGTCTCCTTTAAACTTTCCCATTCTGAATTTATGTGGCTGCTGGAATTGGGGGTGGAAAGTAAACACTGGGTGAGACATACCTGTGGTTTGATAGCAAGTCAAGCAAGCTAGTATCTTGTCTTCTCTTTACTGTGATGGACAAGTGATGATAAAAAATGGAGGGAAGAATAGTTCACACTTGTGAACTAACCCACCTTCTTACGATCATCCACCGTTACAGGGATTTGTTTCAGATTTCTTGTATTTACACTGCTGGCAATATAATGTATTTTGCTGGTTGGTTTCTGTTTTCCACAGCTGTTGTTACTGCCACACTGAATATTTTGTAAAAATTTTTGCTTTTGCTTGGCTTGATGTAGTATGTAATATACACCTAAGAGGCCAGATTCATCCAACAGGGATGTTTTGATAGTTTTGCAGAAGCATTTAATCAATAGACTGAAATTTTACTCATTTTGTGGTCATGAATGTGAGTGTGATAAGAGTTTTTTTTTTGCAATTTCTTTGTATTTTCCATCATTTTTGATTTTGTGTCTGCAGTGTAGCATTGCAACACTAACATCAGGTAACACAGTCTACTGATTTCTACCTTTGTGATTCTCAATAATGTGGTTAAATTAGGACCCACCTAACTGAAGTTGAGCCCATCTAACCTTTGCTGAACACTGACACGTTACAACAAAGCAGAGTCTACCTAAAGTTTGGTAACATCATGGTACATGGACTGCATCCAACCAATCCGACCAATGGCACAGCCAGACAGAAGTTCATTATTGACATGCAGACATGGGGATCAAACCACTGATATTAGCATTAGCCATCACATCCCAGTCATACCAGACCAAGTCAGGTGATAGCAGCAAAACCACTTATTGTACTGAACCAAGCGTGAGTGAATTATATGAATTCAGCATTTTCTAAATTCAAAGTCAAAGTCCATAAAACTGAGCAGAAAATAAAGCTTGATTTTACACAATTTAAGAACAGAATTAGTGCATTCTTCTTTGTATTTGGTCATAATATTTGATTTGAAAACAGCCATTAAGAAGGGGGGAAAAATTATGTGTGAATAGCATCAGGAAGTGTAAATAACAGCAGGAAATTACCTGCAGTATTTTGTTTTTTAAAGTGAGGGAATGTTGTGAAACGCTAACAACCGTATTGTCCCTTAATTACTCCTGCGGGACAAAAGTAATATGTGGCTGAAATATGTGCATTTGATACAACACTCAGAAAAATAACATTGTCACATGGACCCAGCAGCGCGCCAGATGTAGAAAGGCACCATAACAATTACACTAATTGTTCATTTAGGCTGTAAACAAAACTGTAATTAAAGGCAACAGATGCACATAAACAGGTTATTTTCACTCTACCTTTTACCCAAGAGAGAGGCTTATCGATTAGCATTTAAAGCATGCCAACGTCTGTTTAAGCGGATGCTGAATGAAATCAATGCCCTCAGCCTCGGCCCCTGTTTTATCGGGGAAAAACAGAATCCGCTCAGGTGGAAGTTTCTTGCTTCATGTCAAAGACATTTATGCAGGAGATACGAGACGTTATTATTCAAATCTGCTTCAAGTAGCGGCCCTGACAAACGGAGGTGCCAGTCAAGCAGCCGGATTAGTTTCAGGTGTGTCATTTATGTGAGCTGCTGAAATGGTGCAGCTGAGATATTTCTGTTATTTTCTGCTTTTTTTTTCTGTTGCTCTGCTGATAAAGGATGTGGATTTGGAATTGGATATCTCTGTCTCGCAGTATTTGTATCTGTGAATGCCACAAGTTTTTTTTTTTTTTTTTTTTCCCCCAGTGATAATGGCCAAGGCTGTCAGCCATGTTAGGTTTGATATAGAGCCACATTATAATGTCTGAATATAATGGTAGATTCATGTAGTTTTGATAAAACTATATGTGCTTTTATGATTGTCTTGTCTATGGTTGTCATACTCTTGGTCTATTAAGGAATTACAATGAAGAATGAGAAAAAGCTTTGAAATAGCTGGCAGTCATTTTGTGAGTCCCTTTTCTTGGGCTGTCTTGTTAACCTGAGACGTCTTTATTTATTCCAGTGGGAGCTTATATTTCTGTTTCATATTGCAGGTCATCACCATCGGCAGACATGTTAAAGGCTACCACTATATTATAGCCAATCTGGTAAGTTTATGCAACATCTGCATTTGTTTAAGTTGTTGTTGTGTTATTACTTTGTTTCTAGAATCCTTCATGTACAGGCAGATAACATGTGCTTCTCAATTTTATGTTTACAGGGTTTCATAGATGGGGATTTATCCAAAATCCAGTATGGCGGTGCCAACGTGTCCGGCTTTCAAATTGTTGATTTTGATGATCCATTGGTGTCCAAGTTTGACCAAAGATGGGAGGCGCTGGAGGAGAAGGAGTACCCTGGCGCAGACAGTAAAATAAGGGTGAGATTAAGCATGCACACATGCCTGAGGTACTTTCACACACACATAAGTTCTTTCTTTATTGGCGGGTCAGGATTGGTGGTTGAAAATGTCTTTGTAAGCACTTAAATGTGCCTGAGTTGCTCTAATGTGTTCGTAACCTCACTGTAAATTATGCTGCCAGCATCTAAATCATCCACCTTTACGCCCGCATGTGTGCACTGTGTGCATTATTAAACACATCTGAGTCAAGACTCTTAAGCACAAACACACACGTTTTTCCATCAGCTGAGTGCTAGCATTTTTTATGTCATTTCCTTTGAATATAAATGAAATCAGGACTGCCTATACTGGCCCTTTAAAGCAGGTAATATCAGCTCTCTCAGAATTGAACTTTCCTCCTACTCTTTGTCTCCAAACTCAGAGACGCTGTAAACTACTCATATGGGGAAATATCAGCCACCGCTAAAAATATTCTCTCACCTTTTATCAGGCAAATCGTCTAAGCTCAAATTCTTTTTACCGACACACAGCCCGACTGCTGCAAGTGGTTCAAGTCTGGGTGAAAAATCACTCTAACATTTACAACATAATGCAGCACAGAACATAAATACGACAGATAAAAAAATAAAAGGACCACCAGCACCAGACATATAATATTCACTCTAATTAGGACAAGATACCAGAGAGGATAATGAGCAGGGTGTGTGTGTGCGCGTGTGTGTGTGTGTGTGTAAGAACTTCAGAAGGGGATGCTTTATCTTTAAAGTGGCTGATGTTGGTCACCCTCGTTTGTTTGATAGGTGAATTTAAGGTTAGAACTTAAAGTTTTGTCAACTAATTATTCCTTCCCTAAAAAGCTGATGAGGCGAGGTTGTGTATGAGATCCATGTTTTTACTCGAGGCACAGACTTGACACTTCAAATGTGGTTTGCCTCAAACCATGGCAGAATAATATTTAGATGCCTGGATGCTGTTGAGACCCGTCACAAAGCCATCTGCGGTGGAGCAGAGCGTCTTATTCCTGCTAATTGAGACCCCACAGATTTCCCATTTGTGCCCAAACAGAGTTTAGGTTTTTGGAAATCTGTCCACCCGTAACAAGCGACACAGATGATTTTTGGAGAAAAACGCCTATGTCCTGCAGCGTTAGATCTTTGCTTTTCATCGCTCTGTGCTCTTTGGTATAAATCAATCTTTGACCAGCTGCGCGTCCAAACACGGACTGCTGCCCCCTCTGCAGTTTACTGGCATCACCTTCTGTGATTTCTTGGTCTCAAAAGTTCAAATATTTATCTTTGTCACTGCTATTTTTCAAGTTAAATGGCAACATGTAAGGTCGCACCTCTAAAGGATTAAACTGAAAATGCTCCCAAAACCATAAATGCGAAATACTGAGCATTTGGGGGTTTTGTTGGGGACTATTTATAGCTGTGGATTTGGAGCTGGACACATGGGATCAACTCAATATAAACTGCAGTGGCCATGTTTACCGTAATAAAAGAACATGTCAAAAGTCTATTGGAAAGGAATAAGCTATGTCAGGGTTGGAATTAGGCTGAGGGATTCCTGACCACCTTATTCCAAACATCTTTTTCTGTTCCCCTCTCGTAGTACACATCAGCGTTGACCTACGACGCCGTGCAGGTGATGACGGAGGCCTTCCGCTACCTGCACAAGCAGCGCATCGACTTCACCAGGAGGGCCAACAATGGTGACTGTCTGGCCAATCCCGCTGTTCCCTGGGCTCAGGGAGTGGAGATCGAGCGGGCGCTGAAACAGGTAACACATTGCACGCACACACATCCTCTTGTTGGCCAAGACTTGTTGCCGTGGTAACAGCAGCTCTCCCTTAGGAAATGCACAAACACCCACAAAGGCGAGGCAGAAAGAACTTAAAGACTGATGTTTTCATCATGCGCGTGGATGCGCACAGATATACTGACAGCTATTCTTCAGGAGAGCAACAGAGGTCTGCCCACAGACTGTCCTCTGAGCTTTGATGCAAGGCGAGATTAGCTTCACTCCTGCTGAGAAATGAAGCTTGATAGTCTCAGCAAAGCCAAAGTGGGTTGTTTTCCCTTTGTTTGAGGGTATTCAGGTTGTTCTGAACTTGGTAAATAAGCCTAATTCAAAGTGATTCTGCCTTTTCAGCCAAAAGCAAATGATAACAGATCTCAATAGAGTCTCTGGTTTTAAGGTATTCATATTCAGAAAACATTTACATTATCTGAAATCACACGACATGCCGTCAGTATCTGAGGAGGTAAACTCAAAGAAAAAGTATCTGTCAAATGCACGAAACATGTTTTTACAAAGATGCCTGCGGTGTTGCACCAAGGGTTCATGGTCATCATCTTGGATTTCTGTCAGAGCAATCAACCAACCTCTCTGGCTGCTCAGAGGTTTTCCCTTTTATCTGTATCTCTGGCATCCTGCCTCATCCATCTGAGTTTGGGAAGAGTCCCTGAACTCTTCCTCTTGGCTACGAGGTACCATGGAGATTAATGGCCACAATGATAGCAGCTGTATCCAGGGTGAGACTTATTGAAGCATCGGTAGATAATGTCCCAGAGAGATTCCCTGGAATTGATCAGCACTTGGCTTTGATGCCATTGCCTGGCCCACAGAATAGTCTTAAGCCAACCCATGAGGACGAGACAGGGAGTTACTGAGTCAGGATCAAACATATCAGATGATGAGCCCATTTTTACAGTATGAGAAAATAAATCATACAGCATGTTTGTTAGGCTTCAATGTGTTTTGGTCTGAAACACTGCATTTAAACAAGAAAACTCCACAGGGTACCTCTACGCCTCCCTCTGCTCCTCCTGCCTCGGCCCTTTTTTATTTTTCAAGTTGGCTGCCATTAAAAGAAGAGGTGGAGAATATTTTTTTAAGTGTTTCAACACACGCTGCGATCTGCTCTCCAATCCGGACACCAATAGTTTCCTCATGTTTTTGCCCTGTTTTGTAGCTCAGGATGAATTCCCATTTGAAATCATTTAGGATCACGGCATTAACTTTGTAGAAGAGGAGAGAATACCAGGGCTGCCATCTCTACTGTGCAGCCAATATGTAGACTTCAGACAGTTGTCCCACGCTTAAATGGACCAGCCAGAGTGGCAGAGATACAGAAAGAAGGGAAAACCTATGTTTTTCCAAAATCTAAGACGATGACCTCCTGGAATACAGTATGTTTTTGTGATTACTGCATAACAGATGGCAGAAATTGTGCAATTTGTCTCTTTTTCTGCATGAACTCACATCCAACTACCTGTTTCAATCAGAATGCAGTGCGATGAATTATATAAAATGCATCAAAAAGCTGTTTTCATGTGACAGAGCAATCTTAACGCGCATGCTGAGAAAGTCAGTTTGAAGACGCCACGCTGTTTGATTTTCTGTCTGGAAGGTGCGTGTGGAAGGCCTGACAGGAAACATCCAGTTTGATCAACACGGCAAACGAGTCAACTACTCAGTGAATATAATGGAATTAAAGAGCAACGGTCCTGTGAAGGTAAGCATCTGGGTGGTCCTCTCTACAAATGAAGAAAATCTGATGTAACTGTTGGATGATTTGAATTTTTGGCAACCAAGATTAATCCCACATACATCACATCGCTTTCATGCACATTACTGCTTCCCCCCCCCAACAGATCGGATACTGGAATGAAGTCGACAAAATGGCCGTCACCAAATCGGACGTCTTTGCAAACGACACAACAGGAATGGAAAACAAAACAGTTATTGTCACGACCATCTTGGTAAATATAATATGTGATTGTACAGCTCCTTTAATTGTCTTGTGTTGGTGTTGAGTAGCTGGGGAAAGAGTTAGCCCCTGGTCCCAATGCAAAAGGTGATCTTAATCGTTTATATATATTTCAACATTAGACTTGACTAGACTTGAATTTGGCTGCGTGGTTGTGGTATTACTTTTCCCACATTTTCCAGGAAAGGATAGGATTTTTTTTTTCTGTTGTAGCATCAATTCTGTACCAATCTTGTCTTTAGCTTGACAACTAAAAATACTAATTTCTTGCTACAAGGATGTGTTTTTTTTAAGACCAGTCCCTTCCTGTTTCCATAATGACCTGCCACCCTGGTGTGAAACCGCTCGTCTCTTTTTTGTGTTGTAATTCAAACCTCCTGTGCTGAGCAGTGTTTTCTGTCGCTGTCTCTGTCCTTCAGGAAGCTCCGTATGTAATGCTGAAAAAGAACGCCGACCTTTTTGTCGACAATGAGCGCTACGAGGGTTACTGTGTAGATCTGGCTGCGGAGATAGCGAAGCACTGCGGCTTCAAATATCAGCTGAAAATAGTCGGGGATGGGAAATATGGAGCCAGAGACGCAGAGACAAAGATCTGGAACGGGATGGTTGGAGAGTTAGTGTACGGGGTGAGTTCAACGAGAGGTGACTTGATTAAGACCTATAATGAAATCTCATTACATAAATACATTTAATAACTTCCCGTTTGTTTTGTCCTTTGGTGGGATAGAAAGCAGACATTGCAGTGGCTCCTCTGACCATCACTTTGGTACGAGAGGAGGTGATTGACTTCTCCAAACCCTTCATGTCTCTGGGAATCTCCATCATGATAAAGAAGCCTCAGAAATCCAAACCAGGGGTCTTCTCTTTCCTCGACCCGCTGGCCTACGAGATCTGGATGTGCATCGTTTTCGCCTACATCGGTGTCAGCGTGGTGCTGTTCCTCGTCAGCCGCTTCAGCCCGTACGAGTGGCACACCGAGGAGTACGAGGACGGGCAAATCCAGACCAATGAGTCGACTAACGAGTTTGGCATATTCAACAGCCTGTGGTTCTCCCTCGGAGCCTTCATGCGTCAAGGCTGTGACATCTCACCAAGGTACATCAGAAAAATCTACTACATTGTTTTTCTTAGTTTGATTAACCAATGGTCTTAATGCTATACATGTTTAGCCTGGTAGTAGTTCAGGCAAAGTAATAAATAAAAGGAATTAGTAAAGATTTCAGTGCTCACAAGGTGAATCTTGGTAGGAACATTCCTGCTGTCCAATAATTCATTCATCAGTGGCTAAAGTGATCCCATATCTCTAGATTTACTCAGATTGTTCATACTTTCATTTTGTGTATTCTTCATGCACAACCAGTTTTTACAGTGTTTACATTTATTGATCGAGTTATAGTAAGTAAAATTTCTTTAATTCATTTTTAGTGTCAGATAAACTTTTGAAATATATAGATTTAATAACTCAGCACTTGGCTGCAAGGTTAGCAACATGTATTCACAGAAATTAATCTACATCTACAT